>JANVCC010000135.1:2513059-2540248 GCA_025345505.1 Todiramphus chloris collaris | reverse complement strand
AAGGGAAAAGGGAAAAGGGAAAAGGGAAAAGGGAAAAGGGAAAAGGGGAAGAAAGAAGAAGGGAAAAGGGGAAGAAAGAAGAAGGGAAAAGGGGAAGAAAGAAGAAGGGAAAAGGAGAAGAAAGAAGAAGGGAAAAGGAGAAGAAAGAAGAAGGGATAAGGGAAAAGAGAAAAAAGGGAAAAGGAAAGGAAAGAAAAGAAAAAAAGAAAAGTTTCTACCCACAGAGCCTCAGAGTCACTCGCAGACAGCCCAAATCTGCAGATCCTTCATGAGCTCATGGCATGTTTTCCTGCTCCTGGGGACAGTTTCATTTCACGTGGGTGAGAGGAGGAGACAACCTCACCACTGGCACTTTGAGGACCTCCGACCAGAATCTGGCTTCAATACAACATGGCCCAAAACCCACCCGGGGAATCACAAAGAGCTTTATCGTGCTGCCAAGCTCTGGCAGAGTGCTTCTTTTAAACAATATTCCTCTGCTTTCATGACACCTCTGGAAGGATTCAGCCCTCCTGAGCACAGTAGGAATAAGCTCCTGTTAAATCCTAGAGCAGAGGGGCAGGACAGGAGGGACAAAGGCTGGGGAGGGCTTTTTTCACTGACTTTTTTCCCCTGCAGCCACTTAATTGGATCAGCAGCATCCAGCCTGTTGCTATTCCCCAGCACTCGGAATTTCAATTTGCTCCATGGATTTTTATACTGAGCATCCAGCAAAATTAGCATTTGTGCTGAATAGCTTTTAATCAACTATTCCCGAGTGTCAGTCCTTTTTATCTTTAAAGCACTTCTAAATCTCCTTGCCCGAGTCTCCACAGCCCTAAAATTTATTCTATGCATTTTGTTTTCCTCCATTCAGCTTCCAGCGCCCTTTAGCACAATCTAATCATCTTAATCTTTAATGCTCATCTCTACCTTTTAACCTTTCCAGTTTTCTTTCTAAAGCAATCTCTTGGTCTCTCTCAGGGCTTGTTGTTTCTTTATTTTTCTTTTTCTTTTTCTTTCTTTTAATTAAGGTGTTCCCGGGCCTGTGTCTCAGCACAGAGCTGGAGGCATCCCACGGAGAGTCGCCTGGCACCAAACTGCACGGTACCTCCGAAAAGGTGACTTGCGAGGCCCTTAATTAAATCAGGAATTCTCTGAATACAAGTTGTGCCATTTTAGAGAAATCCAGGCAACTGCAGGAGTGTCACAAGAGCTCAGCTCCCGATTTCTGTGGTCACCCATTAGCTGACACACCTTTTTTCTGACAGTACACAGATTTATAGGGAATGCTCCCAGTGGTTTTTTTACGAGGGGAGAAGAAAGCATTCATGGTTTTAACTTTCAGTCTAACCACAGCTCATGGGAAATCTGAAATTTTAGCGCTTGACACAAATGGCTTTTCGTAACATTTGGCACATTAGAAAGCCTCCAAATTACTGCAGAAGCAACGGAAGAGTTGAAAGAGAATTAAGACAAGGGGACAAAAAAAATCTCAAGTAACGTTGGCTGTTGCAGTAGTGCTGCTACAACCACGATGGTGTGAGAACTAAAAAGTGCACTGGGTTTAGAGGGAAAGGCAAAATCTTATTAAACTGACAATGTTTAGGAAAAGAAGCAGGTAAACTTTTGAGCATCCGAGCTCTTTTCATGACTATGAGAGACTCAGCAACAAAAAGCTTCAGTAAATGCGTTACTTTTTAATCGTGACTTTGTAACATCATGTCCCACTTTGCTGGCATCCCTCCAGTTGATTTACCACCTAGCACAGCGTGGAAAATTGCTGATGGAACAGCAAGAGCTAATACTCAATTCAATCAAATAAAAAGTATGAGTTTTCTTTAATGTTTCCTACATAGGGTTCTTCAATATTTAACTCAGGTTGAACATAGCGAGTCCAGACTGCCGTCGAATCACGACAAGCATGGGTCAGATGCAGACAGAGCACAAAAGTAGATAAAAATGAAAGACAAACATCCCCTGAAATAGTGAGTGCTACAGGCAGCAGTACCAAAGTTCACACAGGAACTCCAACAGGTAACTGGAAGCTACATCCCTGTGTCTCCTTCCACATCCTTCACTTTGATTCTCCATCCTCCTCTGTCCTCTTCCTCTGCTTTCCTTCCCCACCCTTACTGCTAAAGCTCTGAATCCAAAGAAGTTTCATTAGCACCTCTCAGCTCTCCTCAAACTGCTGCAGGGAGGGCTTTCCAGAGCCAGGCTTTGAGCCAGCTGAGCAGATGCCACCCTCAAGAATAACAAGATGCATCTCATTTCTCTGTTGATACCAAGCTGCAACTCTGGATGCTCTGAGTCCATCATCTTCATAGAATGGAATCATCCAGGTTGGAAAAGCCCCTTGGGATCATTGAATCCAACCATTAACCCTACTCTTTAGGGTTCACCCCTAAACCATGTCCCTCAACACCGCATCCAAACGACCCTTAAATACATCCAGGAATGGTGACTCAACCACCTCCCTGGGCAGCCTGTTCCAGTCTCTGACTACTCTTGCTGTCAAAAAAACAATAGTGTCACAGAGTTCTGACATATGAGCAAAGTGGAAAATACTCTCAGAGACCTTAGACATACTCCTACAAAATTCCTATTACCAGAGCAGACTGTCTTATGTTTCCATCCTCACAGGGACCAATGGAATTTCCATAATTCACCCCAAACATTGATGCGGTCTGTTTATAAGGAGTTAAGCTGACAATCATAATTAAGAGGATTCAGCCTGAAAAGTCAGATAAAATTGATCCCTCCCCAGAATACTCAGGAGGGAGATGAAAAAAGCAGCACGGGAACAGGAAGGAATCCCTGTGGTGTTCAGCATCCCGAAGCATTCAGCGTAGAGAGAACCGCGTCGGAGCAAACACGACCCCCGTCACGTTAGCTCTTCACTCTCTTCATCACACTTGAAACTCCTCCTGTAATCCCAGCGGACACAGAAAGGATGATTAGAGGCCAGACCCACCCAGAGAAGGCCATCCCAACGGGATTAATCGCACGTATCCCGATGGCTCTGGAGCCATCGCGCTGCCGCTGAAGCAGCTCCTCGAAGTTCAACTGGCAAATTTTAATTGCTGGCTGGGAAACCTGCCATTAGCTCACCCTCCAATTTTCTTTTTCCAACTGGGATGAGAAGGAGAGAGAGTGTTAAACGGAGCAGCTTTCTTTGCGGTCTGCGGAGCAGCCGACGGAGCGGCTTTGCCCGCTTTGCAAAGCGCTTCAAACGAGCAAAACCACTCGGCACCTCGACGGAGCCGTTTGGAAACGCCGTTCTCCAGAACAAATTACTTCTGGAAGCGACAAAAGCACCGAACTAACACATGGCCAACCAGTGAAGTACAGAGGAAATAAACCATCACCACCTGAGGCTGAATTCCTATCTACTCGAGATGACGGCAGCGATACGTCGCACGAGTTATTACCCTGCTCAGGTTGCTGGGTTGGGTTTTTTGTTGGTTTTCTTTTTTTTTTTCCCCACAGGTTTGTAATTTATTTACATTCAAGCATAGAAAATTTTCTGTCAACATGTGGAAGATTATCATTTTCCGTAATTAGGAACTTCTTGAGAACTGGAGGGAAGATAGACTGGGAGTTGAAAATGAAAGAAGCTATTTAAGGCCGTGAAATCCTAAGATTATGAGATGATACAGGTTGGAAAAAGCCCTTGGCATTCCAACATTCTCCGCAGGGTCAGACCAGGTTGCTCAGGGCTGTCCCCAGCCAGGTGATGAAAGCACCCAGAGATGGAGGTGGCACCTGGGCTGCCTGTCCCATGGGAAAACCAGCTCCCTCCACCTAGGTTCAACCTTCCACATCAGCTTTTCCCCTTCTTTCTCCTCCCTCCATGCAAAGCCAGGCACCATCCTCTGTGCCGTGCATGAATGTCATGAGAGAACAAGTTACTCCAGCCCTTTCCACATATGTGTATAAGCACACACGACCCAGCACCATGCCCACCATGGAAGACCACCTAGAAGGTTCATAGCACGAGGTGGTGTTCTGAGCAGCAGTGCAAGGCTCAAACCCAGCGTGGCCACGCGCGCTGTGGAGAGGAGAAAGGCAGGTGGTTCCCCACAGGGATCTCTTTCCAAATTCTGGACAAAAATATGATTTATTATAGGGCAAGAACTGTACGAGGAGGAAAATTACTGTCATGAGTTTGCTTAAAAGAAGAAAATAAATAAGGTATTTTAAGCAACGGGACCAAATTATTGACAAAATTGCTACTGACACTTGGGAGTAGACCAGAGGAAGGAGGAGAACGGGACTGGAATACCAGACATGAATGTGCTTTTATAGTGCCTCATCTCCCCACAAAGTTCTACTAAAGCTCTGCTTTTGTGAGATATGACAGAAGTTGGACTGAATGGACAAAAAAAATGATGTAAAGTAACCAGCAGAGGTACAGTGCATTTCTGTAGCGGCGAGTTCAAGAATTTGGTCAGCTAAGTTGGATTGAATTAATGCCAGAGCACAACCTAAATCTGACCAGCTGCAGCACAAAGCTGCTCTGCAGCCCTGCAAGAAAAGCTAGGCTTTTAATAAAAAATGCTCCAGTACACCTGGATAAAGGGGATTGTCAGAATCAGAGAAGACAAGGAATTGCTAGCAGGGGTTTGGCTGATGCCAGGGAGCTTTAGGATTGCTAATCTCACCCAAGAGAGCAGGGAGGGGAGGAAATAAGGGACTGGAACATCTCTCTTATGAGGAAAGGCTGAGGGACCTGGGGCTGTTCAGCCTGGAGAAGAGAAGCCTGAGAGGGGATCTTAGGAATGGTTACAAATCTCTGCAGGGTGGGGGGCAAGGAGAAGGGGCCAGGCTCTTCTCAGTGGTGCCCTGGGATAGGATCAGAGGTGATGGTCACAAGGTGAAGCATAGGAAGTTTCACCTCAACATGAAGAAAGCAAAACCATCTGCCACACAGTAGAGAAGTCTTAACCATAACATTTTCCTACGTTTCAAACCAGCAATGACAACTGGATCAAGGAGAATTTCAACAGCTCTAAGGAGGAGTGACATTTCTTCCAAGACCTCAGGATGTAGGACTTCTGCTTTAGGGTATTTCCCTTTGAGCTCCAAACTCCTAAGTGAAGTTTTCCACTTATTTATCATTTGCTTTGTCAACTGAGAAAAAGGGATGGCATTTGTCTTTCTCTGCATGACAGCACTGGGAACTGAACTGCAGGATGAAGCCTGGGGAGAGCTCTTTTGCTGGGACCTCTCATCGCTTCACCCACATTTCCATGTGCTCCTGCCCTGGACATCACATCCATTCACCAGCCCAAGCCACTGGAATGGCTGCCAGCTCTGCCCAAAGTCTGCACACCAAGGATCTTTCACATACACAGCACTGATGCCATCAACCCCCTCTTGCTGGTACCAGAGAGCCGATGTCTCCGCATGGCCCACTCTCACCCAGCAGGTCTGTGTGACTTCCCAGTGAGAGATGCATTCATGGCAAACAGTGCCATGGGGCATTCACGGCACAAAGGCACACAAGGTTGGTTTTTCCAACCCCCTGAACTCTCAAGGTTGCAAGGAACCATTTCATTCCAGGCTGGGCAAAGGAGAAAGAGCCAAATTTGGCCAGAGCCAAATTCTCTTCTGCTCTTCCCAAGACTGAAGCTAGTACAGAAGGAAACACTAATGAGGTACCACCAACCAAGCAATGCTTCTAGTCACGCACAAGTTATTTCCTATACACCAGTATTTACAAAGCACTTCACGTGTGATGAATACGTTAGACCAAAAAAAGCCTTTCCCAAGATACACAAAAGAAAACAAGCCCCTTGCTGTTTGCTTTGGTATCAGTTTACCGTGGGCAGAGGAGCTCAAAGTGGAATCCCAGTATTTGAACTCTGTCACGCTTTGAAGCCGTCCGGTTTGCCACCGCTAACTGGGTAAACTGGCAAAGCACACAGATGCAAGCTGCGGTGTCCCTCAGCTCGACGCAGGGACTTAAGTCTTAATTACACAAGTCAACTGGGACAAAACCCCAAGAAGCAGCCCGCTCATCAGCCTAATTGTATTCAAATAATTAAACTCTCTACTTGATAGACAACAAATAGCGAGCGCGTGCCTGGCTGGCAGCTGTACACCTGATCCCCAGCCAAACCCGCACGCTTTACACCTGGAAGCTTCTTCTCCAAAGTCTTACACTTTAGGCTACAGTTATAAGGTTGCTTATAACCCTTGTGGCTTAATTGCTCACTCCAATTCTTTTTCACTTTTAAAAAGAAAACGCTATCATTGTCGATTTACAAATAGGAGACTCGAGTAGAAAGAAATGAGAAGCTGCAAAAAGGTCACTCAGGAACTGCATGGGCTGAAGCCAAATATTCCTACTCTGCGGGATTATTCCCCACTTAAGGGTATTTTTTTTCCCCCCCTACATTTTATCTCTGCAGACAGCAACGTGGGGGTTTTTATTTATTCATGCAGCAAGAGAAGCAAGTTTGTTTCTTTCTTCCCCGCCATAAAGCTGTCATTCTGCTGAAAAGCAGATTTAAGCAGCGCTCCATGGCAAGAGTTTAAGGGTTACTTTAAACTGGGACACAAAACTACTACTTTCTAACATCATTTCATGGTGTGTTCAGGAAAGTATTCGAGCGTGACATTGTATCATTAGGTATAATACAGCCATTGCAGAGGCACTGATTACTGCAATGAGAACTCATTTTCTTTAACACTGTATGTGATAAGAAATGAATAAGAACCCCAGGCCAGAAGCACTGGTGTAAAAAAGGTGGGCTAGGTACAAGGAGGACAAAAAAAATGAAGATGCTTTTTGGGGAGTCAGGGGAAATAAACCCCCAGCATCAAGTGGGGTTGGGAGGCTGCTGAGCCACTCTGAAATTATGATATCCCTTTGTTTTGGGAGGTTGCTGATGCTGCAGTCCCATCTGCATCTTATTTAGGGGTGGAGGCAGTTTCCAGACAGATCCATGCCCTGATCTGACTCCAGAGACAGATCCATGCCCTGGATCCACCTCCAGAGGCAGAAACACCAGCAACCAGGAGCAAGGCACGAGCGTCCTTTTTAGACGCTCCTTTTTTAAAGCAACAAGCAAAAGTCCATCTTCACCTTGAGCTGCTCATGTGCTGTCCCTCAAAACATGCCTTTAGGTGACCCCTTTCCATAATGAACCCCATACAAAGTCTATTGACTCCAGTCCTAATTACCTGCTTTGGTAAAATTAGAGTGTGCCTGTGACAAACTGAGCCAGCTGAGCTCAGTTCACCCAGTCAATCCTCTGCCCAGCTCCTCTGTCCCACCTACAGCCAGACCCCCAAAGTAAATGAGATTTTGCAAGGCTGGGCAAAGCAAAACTCAGGAAATCTGGGGCCATTCTTGGTCTCCAGGCCTCATCCAAGGCACAAGAACTTTTGTATTTGCAAAGGGCATCAGGATGATAAATTAATGAGACCCTTCGACTGGGCTCCTGTTTCCTAAATAGGCTCTTCTAGCAACATTTCAGTAAAGAAGGACCCGTGACAGGGAGCTCTGTGTACAGCCAGGCTCCTCGCGGGCTTGAGTGCCCAGCGAGCTGAAGATAAAGGAATTATTTTCATATTTGATCACGTAAATGTCACTGGATATATTTGCAACAACCCACTCAAATCTTTCTGTAGGTATATGGAGTCATATCTGACAACGAGTTCTCAAGATGTACTCCAGTGAGGCCTTTATAGGACCTCTCATTAAAAGTAAAATAATTTATGACTTCTTCCACTCCCTGGCATTTTATCACATGCTCCTGCTACTGCAGCCTCACTTGATTTGTGACAGGACAGCACATGGCATACAAAATATTAGGGGAAAGGACACAGGACACCATCCCTTCGGTGATTTGGTGCAGTGCTGATAAGGAAATTAGCTATGGAACCAGTAAAACAGCTGAAGATGGCCACATCCTACTGGTAATCAGAACTGCCTTTAAAATTATTTAAAGCTGTCCTGGCAGCACACTTCCCACTCCACTTATTTCGTCCAACCAGCAACTTTCCTTTGCCCGTGTCATTTGCCTCAGTAGGTTTTTTTCTTTCTCAATTTTGCATCAAACTTTTTGCAACACCATCTACTTTTTCTTCCTTTTTTTTTTTTTTTGTCTTTTCTCAAAGCCTTTCCAAATGAATTGGATTATAAAAAGTTCTTACGGTGGCAGCTGCAAGTACTGAGCAGCACATCTACAGTACAAACGGTACGTACAGAGATGTTAATTATTTATCAGTTCCCAGTTTGATTACATTTTGGGTGGTAATGACACTCAGGGGCTTAATAGCTGCATAAAACATTGTGTTATGTTCTACAGTGTCCCAGAATAAAACACTGAAAAATTTATCTCTTCGAAATAAAACAAACCATCCGGCCACTTCACAGGATTACGGTCAGACGAGCGATGAAAGTCCTGCAGAAGTGTTTCTTTTTCACGATGTCCTACCTTTGAAGAAACAATCCTTGCTGTGGATGATGTAGATTTTCCTCCTCTGCAGACAGGAGGCTTGGTGCAGTTGACAGTGGTTTTCATAGAATTTCCCATCGGATCCACACACGGGCATGTAGCTGGACTTGCAGTTCTCTACGCATCGGCACTCGGGCTGGTTGGTGTCCTTGTTCACCACACACTTGCTCCCCCGGCCGCAGTACTTCTTCTCACACGATGCGTGGAGGCCATCCTGCCTGTAAAGCACTGGGAAGAGCACAAAACATCAGTGAGAGCACATCTGGGAAGGAACAATAAAAATCCACCAGTAGAGGTTAGGAGGAGACCTGCTAGAGGATTGCTCTGTGGAAAAGGACCTTGGAGACAACAAGCTAGCCCATGGGACAACGGTGGGCCCTTCTGGCCAGGAAGGCCAATGGTGCCCTATGGAGCAGTAAAAAGAATGTGGCTAGCAGATGAAAGGAGGTGGTTCTCTCCCTCTACTCTGCCCTTGTGAGACCTCACCTGAGTATTGTGCCCAAATCTGGGCTCCCCAGTTCAAGAGGGACAGAGATCTACAGGAGAGAGTCTGACGGAGGCTACGGGGATGGTTAAGGGGCTGGAACAGCTGCCTTACAAGGAAAGGCTGAGACCTGGGGCTTTGTACTCTGGAGAAAAGACTGAGAGGGGATCTAATTAATGTCTATGAATACATAAAGGCTGGGGGTCAAGAAGGCAGGGACAACCTCTTTGCACTTGTGCCTTGTGATGGGATGAGGGGCAATAGATTCAAGCTCGAGTACAGGAAGTTCCACCTCAGCATGAGGAAGAACTTCCTTACTGTACGGGTTCCAGAGCACTGGAACAGACTCTCCAGAGAGGCTGTGGAGTCTCCTCCTCTGGAGACTTTCCAGACCTGTCTGGATGCATTTCTGCATGATCTGCTCTAGTTGTGTCCTGCTCTGCTGGGGGGTTGGACTCGATGATCTTCGGAGGTCCCTTCCAACCCCTAACACCCTGTGGTTTGCCTAAACAGACCAGACACAACCATTACAGGAGCAGGAGCTACAGGATTTCTGGGAGGAAAAGCTGCAGTTGGAAGAGTGTCTTCACATCTGTGCTCCCAGATCTCCATCTCTGCTCATCCCAACATGAAGTGTGTGCTGCAAATGCTTTACTGAAAAGCAACGGGTTGGTGGTTTAGTCCTTTGCAAAACTAGACCCTAGAATTAAAGCCAGTTGAGTATTTCAGTGCCCCAGCTTCGGCCACGACTTACATTCAAAAAGTAATTCCAAACACCTCCAGCCACAAAACTCACAAGGAGCTTCAGCTTTGGGCAGCAAAGTGCTTTTAAGTGCCAGAGCTTCAGCTCCTGTCCTGGTGCCCACACTCAAGAGTCTAACTTCCACCCTGGGAGCCAGAAGCAGAACATCCCAAAGGCTAAAATGCGCAGAGGTTTCCTCAAACAGACAACTGCTGGGAGCTTTTGAAATACAATAACCCCTAAGAAAGACAATCACTGAAGTCAAGGGACTATTACAGGAAGATGCTTCTCGCTGTAGAAGTGATCATCAGCATCTCTCCCCACACTCTGAATAATGACATATAATGGAAAATAACTTTCTCCTACTTTTAAGGATTCACTGGATATAATGTTCTGAACGTTACTGTACTATCTGCTGTTTGATACTATAACATTTTGTGCTTCTGAAGTTTCCTCATTTAAATGCTCACAATAGAACGTTAGTCTAATTCTCCCAGGACAGGGCACTTGCAAACAAGCAGCTCCTCAGAGCCATAATCAGCATTATACTCAATGAAGAGTTTCAGGAAATTAGATGATTCGTCATTAATTGGAGTACACAAAAGTTGAGAAGCACAAAGGGATGCTGCAAACAGCGTAATTAAAAGCAGGAATCAACAACATCTTGTAGCCCCGCAGAGACTTCCAACAGTGGCAGCCTCTGGAGACACCCACCCCGGGGACTCAGTCTGGACCAGCCAGGCAGTTCTGACAACCATCAACACGGCCCCTGCTCACCCAGCATCTTATGGCAATATGAAACACTCCAGGGGTGAGGCTACGTTTCACTGAACCTCAACACGGTGAGGGTTGGAAGGGAACCTCTGGAGATGCTCTGGTGCCACCCCCCTGCTCCATCCAGCAGGGGCACCCAGAGCAGGGGCCCAGCAGCGCAGGGTCCAGCCGGGGTGGGAATCTCTCCAGACAAGGAGACTCCACAGCCTCTCTGGGCAGCCTGGCACAGGCTCCAAACCCTCACACCAAAGAACTTTCTCCTCCTGCTCAGATGGAACCTCCCGGGTTCCAGTTTGTGCCTGTTGCCCCCTTGTCCTGTCCCTAGGCACCACTGACAAGGGTCTGGCTCCATCCTCTTGACTCCCCACCCTGCAGCTATTGATCAGCATTGCTCAGATCCCCTCTCAGTCTCCTGTGCCAAACAGCCCCAGGGCTCTCAGCCTTTACATGGCACAGAGATGCTCCAGTCCCCTCTGCATCTTTATAGCCTCCACTGGACTCTTTTCAGTAGTTCCTTGTCTCTCTTGAACTGGGGAGCCCAGAACTGGACCCAGTATTCCAGGTATCCTCACTAGGGCAGAGGAGAGAGAGAGAAGGACCTCCCTCAACCTGCTGGATACACTCTGCTGAATGCATTTCATCTGCTAGTGATCAAGGAGTTAAAACATGTGCACAAAGACAAGCACAAGTTTCTACAAACTCCCATTTCTTTGGGTCCCTATTAAGCCTTTGTTTTTATCACTGTAAATCTGAAAGGGGGGAAAAAAAAAAAAATCTGTTATTGGAGGATTAACTACTTGACTCAATAACTCATTAAAATTCCTCCAACCTGGCAAGCTAAGAAATATTGACTTTTCCTGACTCGTAATAAACTAGAAGGTCAAAGCATCTCTGAATAGTGCAAAAAAGCACAGTCTGTGGAAGGAGTAGCTGAATATTCTCTATTTACTTTCTTAATTGTTCCAGAATTTCTGAGAAATGTCCTCGGGTATGAACTTTAGGAGACCTCCCTGCCAAGGCCACCTGCAGCGATGGTATCTGCTGTAGATCTGAGCAGCACGAAGGATCAGGGCTTGAGGAAGCCCTGCTCAAGCACCTTCCTCTTCCTCTCACAGGCAGGACCTGCACCTTCACGGGCACTTGGCTTATCCGCTGCAATGTGCCTGGAAAGACACGGTTTGGAGATGGCTGGAGATGCTAAAGATCTTGAAGCATCAAGATTTTATAGTCTGTAGAACTGTAATTCAGAGACATCTACAGCCAAGCCCTTCCTGGGCTGTCTTGATTACTAAGAATGGATCTCTGGGCTCGCATCAGCCGAGGACCTCAGCGTGCACCTCGCTGAAGGTTACTCCTGCTTCCTTCTTCATGGGGGGGATGCTCCCATTGAATGCAGCAGGTCACATCTGGGCAGGCCACAGCTGCACCCTGCCCCAACAGCAAAAACCCTCTTGCAGCCTCAAGTATTTTTGCTATTTTTGATTTTTTTATAGAAACTTAGCATTCCGGAAGACAAACGCTATTCCTATCGCGGTGGAAATGTGAAGTTTTTTAATGTTCCATCAAAGATTTGGTTAACCACCAGCTTAAAAAAACAACCAAAAACAAACAAAACCCCAAAATACAAACAAAACACCAATCAACCAAAAAACACATCAAAATAGAAGGAAAAAAATAATCAAAAAACCCCAAACAAAACAAACAAACTACAAAATACTTCAGCTTTTCTACATCCACCCCTGGTTACTCTGGAGAAGCCACAGCAAGCTTGTCTACGTTTATGCCTCCTTCGTTTTGTTCACAGTGTGGTTGATTCTGTGCTCCCAGATGGAGAACTCCTGTTTGAACATGCTGGAGTTGGCTAACGGGGTAGGAAGGACACCCCACAGGCAGACAGAAAGACTCACATACTCGAGACTCCAAGTCCTCTGAAATCTCTGTCTATCCAGGCAGAGCATTAACGTGGGATGCCGTTGCCAGAATCTGATAACGTTGATAGCTGCTCATTAATTCAATTACCATTTGCATAATCCTTTGAAGAACTAATGCCCCCCCACAAGCACACTCAGCCGTACAGATGGACCCTCCACCCAGGAAGGACAGTAACAGGATGAGAAACAGAGCAGAGCAAGTGGAAACAGAAGGGGAAGAAGGTATCTGACTTTGAAAGCGCTGCTGTCTTTATCCAGGTAATTAATTAATGCAGAGCAGCACCACACGTCACCGAAAGCAGCAAGGAAACTGTCTCCAGCAAGTCTAGGGAGGTTCTCCTCCCCAGTGAAACCACACCTGGAATACAGGCTCCAGTTTTGGGCTCCCCAGTTTAAGAGAGACAAGGATCTACTGGAAAAAGTCCAACGGAGGCTACAAAGATAATTAAGGGACTTGAGCATCTCCCCGGTGAAGAAAGACTGAGGGACCTGGGGCTGTTTAGTCTGAAGAGGAGAAGCCTGAGAGGGGATCTTATGAATGTCTATAAATATCTGAGGGGTGGGTGTCAAGTAAAGGGGGCCAATCTCTTTAGTGCCCAGCAATAGGACAAGGAACAATGGGTATAAACATGAGCATAGAAGGTTCCACCTCAACGTGAGGAAGAACTTCTTCACTGTGAGGGTGACGGAGCCTGGCCCAGGCTGCCCAGAGAGGCTGTGGAGTCTCCTTCCCTGGAGACTTTCCCAACCCACCTGGATCTGTTCCTGTGTGGGCTGCCCTGGGTGACCCTGCTCTGGCAGGGGGGTTGGACTCGATCTCTAAAGGTCCCTTCCAACCCCTACCATTCCCTGGTTCTACGAAAGGGGTTTTCCTCAGCTGCTCCAGTTGATGCCACAATCTGGGAGGGACCCTGGTGTGTAGTTCAACTGCATGCAACGCACCTGCCATTGGTATTTTTTTAGTGGTCACGTTATTAAAAGTGACTGAATTCCCTGCCCTTACAAGGATTATTAAAAACAGAAATGGGAAAGGTAATCAAGTGAAGCTACCAACTAACTGCTCACAGCATTTACTCGCCCCACCATACTGCACGGGGAAAGGCGCAATTCATTTCATTTATTAGTCGCCAAGAAAGTCATTTGCTTAGGTTAAAAATTGATCATCTTGCAAAACTAGCCAGTTTTCAACACTAAGTAAGCTCAGCCACCATGGCCAGAGTCAGAGGGGTTCCACTGCGTTCAAGCCAGAAGGATGGTGAGAGGAAGCCCATTCGCACCCACCCGTGAAAACAGGAATTCTCAACTGGGTTTCTGGCTGCACCTGAGAAATTTGGAATTCTAGTGGAAAACCAACAAAGACCTGGTGCAGGCAGTAAAATAACTGAGTTCAGGAATTTCATAAGGCTGGGTCACAAGCTGCCTTCATCTCAACACAAGGCTTTAAGAAAGAAAATGAAGATGCTATTGCCACATTGGAGAAAACGCATCCTCTGGCTGCTCGTTAATTCATAAAGAGACCTCACACTCCACTAAATATGGCACAGATCAGGCTCACAGACTGATTTTTTCTTTTGGCCCCTCACAAATACACTAGTCCTTCCTTCAGTAAAGCTCCCAAATAGTTCAAGGGAAGGTTGGTCTCACAACAAGCACCGACTTGAATGAAGACCGAGAAGACAAAGCCATCACATCGACAAGATCCCCCATAAAGCAAGCAGCTCTGTCTTATCACTGCTCATAAAGAGATGCTTATACACTGCAGAAATGTGAATTGTTTGTAAAATGCCAGTTTGCCTTCAAGTAAAAGTGAGCTCCTAGAGAAAAAAGTTCAGATGTTGCATCACGACTGGAGCCGAAACTGGGAATTGATTACAGGGTACTGGAGAGTGGTCTAACTCAAACTGGAAGCTTCAATGCCAAGTCCTTCCAAGGCAATGCTGCACCTTGCAGCTGTTGTAACAAAATGAAAACAAGAGCCAATCCTCTCTAGCACCATACAAATATTCAGTCCCTAAACTTTGTTGGCTACTCCAGCGGGCAGAGGGGTGAGGGAACAGACCATGAGCTATTCCTCCAGCATCTTCACACCAGCTTTCCCACGTTAAATAATCTCTGGTCTAATATATCACGCCTGGAAGCACTGTTTACTGCTGAAAAATCCAGGCTGCCTGTACACACAGAGATCTATGATATATATGACACGATGGGGTACATATTTACACACACGTAGTCACACACACGTGTTTACACAGGGCTTGGACAGCACCCACGCACTTCACTTGCCACAACTTCACTTCTGCTAGCAACACAAAGTCAAATGCTGCAGCGTGGCACCTTAAACCTCCCCTCCCCAGCATGCTTTTAATATACATCCTGAATAAGTCGTGGTTGGAAGCAAGAAAAGCTCAGACAGGCGACTACAGCACCTGGCTGCTGCTCAGTTAGCAAAGGCATGTGCTACCTACGGTGTTAGCACTGCAAGAAAGTAAGAAAGGCAACATAAAGCAGTAATTTCATCATAATTTGCTTTATGATTTTCATTGAATGCCTGTTATGGTAGCGGAGAGGCAAAAAAAGCCATGGGAAATCACCTGGACTAGGGGCACAGCAACAGTGCATTCGTTACCTCCATTACTAGCCCTCGGTGCTGTAAGTTATTTAGTTTTATACAGAAAAACCAGGGAGTTATCCTGGAGAATAACACAGGAAATGTGATGTGCTTCGAGCACACATTTTTCTACAGATGCAAACTATTTTCTTTCATGGTCCAGAAGATAAGCATGTCCTTTGAGCAGGACAAAGGAGGACACGTCAACCTCAGAAGAGGAGGACAGAAAATCATGGAATGGTAGGGGTTGGAAGGGATCTCTGGAGATCATTGAGTCCAACCCCCTGCCAAAGCAGGGTCACCCAGGGCAGGACACACAGGAACAGACCCAGGTGGGTTGGGAAGGTCTCCAGAGAAGGAGACTTCACAGCCTCTCTGGGTAGCCTGGGCCAGGCTCTAGCACCCTCACAATAAAGAATTTTTTCCTCATGTTGAGGTGGAACTTCCTGGGTTCCAGTTTGTGACCGTTGCCCCTCGTCCTATCTCAAGGCAACACTGAAAAGGGACTGCCCCTTCTACTTGACCCCCACTCTTCAGGTATTTGTAGATATTAATAAGATCCCCTCTCAGGCTTCTCCAGGCTAAACAGCCCCAGGGCTCTCAGCCTTTCCTCACAAGAGAGATGTTCCAGTCCCTTCAGCATCCTCATAGCTTCCATTGGGCTCTCTCTAAATAAGTCACTTTTACTAATAGAGATGCTCTACACGAAACCAAAGACAGGATGACACAGAGAGCCTCCTCAAATCAAAAACTAGCAAACCTTCCCAGATGGCCGTTTTAATTCCGGACAAATCTTTCAGAACTTAAAACCCAAAACAAACACCAAAAGGAAAGGCAAATCTCCTCCAGAAAGGAGCACTGCAACAACAATTACGCTGATGACACCAGCGCCGAGGGAACTGCTTAATCCACGTCCCCGGTTTCATATCAAACACAAACAAGTTGGAATCGCTCAACCAAAGTTCAGTAACAACGTGCAATCGTTCTGCAGATGGCAGGAAAACCTTCTCTATACATTTTTACGTGTGAAAGAGGAGATTAATGTTACTTGCTGTATCCATCAGGACTACGAAACCCATTAGAGGTGATACCACGAAAAGGAACTTGAAAATTTCAAGTAACTACGCTATCCTAGTGTATTTAGCCTAATTTTTGCCCCATTTCAAATCCATTTAACCATTATAAAATCAAAAGCTTCATTAAATACTATTTTTTTTTTGGATGGTATCGAGATTTATGAGGCTACTAACACAAAAAAAGAAAAGAGCCAACAAGACGTGTACAATTCAAAAGATCCCAACGCAAATTACTGAGAAAGAAATACCAGGCAATACGAGACCATATGTATTTAGATCCTCGCCATGAAACTCTACCATGCACAATTTCCTTGATTGTTCTCTTCTTAGAAAAGCTAAAGAGGCAATTCATGAAAACTGCTCTTTATTGAATATTTATCTATGGGCACCTAGGAGAGGTACCGCATTTTGAAGGCAATTTTATTCTGTTACTCCTGTGCAACAGGCACGGATCTAGACCTAATCCTGCTGGACTGCTGCCCAGCTCCTGCTCGCCACACCACACCTTGTCCTGCCAGCCAAGAAGCATCACGGCTTTAGCAGATGACCAGTATATTGCTTGCGTTGATGAGAAGGATTTAATTTGTCTCCTTGCATGCCTGTAATTACAGAGTTGTGAGTAACCCAGTGAAGCTGGGAAGCAGTGCGGGTGTGCGCACGCGTGCATCGCACGTGATCATGCACTGAATTCTATCAGTATAGCACAGACTGAAGGATGCAGCAACTTGCCAGAATCAGATCCGGAGGGAACAAGCCACATCAATGCTTCGGTTCCTTTGGTAAAACTCTCTATCAGAGGAATACACTCCTCTGAAGGAAGGCAATGACATTCCCATAAGTCGCTGCTCCAAATCAGTCTTGTTGCCTTTAATCTCTCTCATCAATCTTCTGCCTGCCCTGTTCCTTCGCTCCTAATTTCAGAACTGGTCTTCCTTGTTTCCAGTGGTCTTTCATCCCCTGACCAGCACAGCAAGCCCCAGCACTCTGCAGGCTACTATAAAAGGCAGGAGAAATCAATAACTCGGTGTCATGCATCTTTCTGCTGTTCCTTCAATGATGTTTTCGCGGCAGAGGCTATGGGGAGGGTGTGAATCCAATAATGAAATACCTACAGACAACTTGCCTGTTTTCCTGGCGATTGCTCCTGGAGGGAAGCCGAATAATCTGGATTTTCCCAGCTGTCTGCATTGTTAACCTTCACATCTGCCCATGGCACGTTGCCTTTTGCTCTCCCCTTATCCCCCCCACCCCAAGCTGCTCCCACCTCCCCCAGGCTCTTCCACCCTTCGGAACCGCAACTTGCCACGAATGCCGAGACCTCCACAGCCTGCTACTCCTAAACCTCCTTGGCACAAAGGAGCACACTCTCACTCCCACCTAGTTTTCCAACATCCGATTCCAAAACATTAACAATCTCACCCTCGCTTTGACCGTTTCTACCTGGAAGAGGGTGAAATCCATACACCAAGGGCAGTGGACCTCACTGCAGTGGCAGGGGGACAGGCAGGGCCATGCCTGGCATGCCTGGGTAAAAGCAGAGGGTATCTGGCAGTATTGCCAATGGCTCAAGAACAAAAAACTGACAAGTTTCCATCTGAGCCGTATCCCATAGCCAGGCAAAAACCCCTCTCTTTCCTGTATTTTTTTCTGCCCCGTTACTTTGCAATAAAGCCATTTATCAGAGAATAATTGCATTTGTTTATCGCATGCCTATTTTCCCCTTACGTACGCACAAAAACCAAATGTTATTTCAGATTGGAGAGAAAGATGTTTGCATTTTCCTATTTATTTTCTCATTCAGTGCATTAGTTCATAAGGCTCATTGAAGAAAAAGAACAGACACAGAAAGCCAGCTCATCACCGTGTTTGACTCAAGAAAAGAACATTATTCTGATTATTTATTTTTAGTTGGAAGAGGAATAGATAACGAGCTTTTATAATTAATACCCATTCAGATTCCTTGTTCTATTATTCTTGAATTCCCCTCTTAGTAAAAAAAACAAATAAATATATAAAATCATCTGACTTGCACCAAATTGTGTAAGTGCCACTGCTGAAGGTTTCTACGTGATTGATTATCGAGGCCTCAGCGTCATCCCAGCAAAGCCTGTGTCAGCACTGCCATTAGCATTTCCTTCTCTGGAAGAGGTGTGTGTTGCAAGCTGGAACCTTACAAATGAAGCCTTGAAAAACATTTTCCAACCTATGCTAAAGCACAGCCCCAAAATCTACAGGAGGGGAGAAACACCAGATCTCCACCCGCTTCCCTCACTGCTAGGAAAGCATGGAGGCTGGCACTGGCTGTAACCCAAATATACAGTAATTAACTACCATTTCTTCCAGTAATTTCCATATTTCAGACGGTTAGCAGGGTTACTGGGCAACACTTTGTGGCTTGGAAGAACGGGCTGCATTCTGCTCCACCACCAGCAGCATTTAACCGTGGGAGCAATAAGGGTCAGGTACTTAAAATGTGAACCCACCTCAGTGAGATGCACCCATCACTCCTCCTCCAGCAGCCAAAAATAAAATTCTCAAAGCCACTTTATCGAAGGAAAGCTCTTCCCCTCAAAAGGAAGCAAAAATCCAACTCCAGGGACAGCTTCACTTGGTCTGTGAAGGCAATACAGTTATGGGGTCTTCTACTGTCCCTTCAGAGAATGACAGACTGGTTTTGGCTGGAAGAGACCTTTCAGATCATCGAGTCCAACCCTTAACCCAGCACTGCCAGGGCACCACTGCCCCCTGTCCCTCAGCACCACGGCTTGGAAACCCTTCCAGGGATCACGGGGGCTCCACCCCTGCCCTAGGTTAATTTTCAAGCACAAAAGTTTCCCAGAGGGCATCTATCAAGAGTTGCATTTACGTACAAGTTGCGACCCTTCCGGGATTTACAACTGCACGTAAACGAAGGCAGACAGCTGGGTGGAAATTAGAGGCTGGATTCATTTTATGAGCCTATTTCTGAGCACTGATGTTTTCCTGTAAAAGTTGCCATTTGCTGGAAATAAATGAAGAGCAAAGGAGGGTGGGGGAAGTAGCATTAAAGCTATTTCATTGTAATGGGGTTTGTGTTAGTGCAGGGGTTTTGTATTTGGGTGGTTTTTACTTCTGGGTGAAGTGTAATGCGTGTTTGACACATGGCTACTTTCCTTGATGGAAGAGGCAGCAGGATCGGTGCCATTTCTGCATCGCTTCTGCATCAGCATAAACATCCTGCTGGAAACTGTTGAGGTTGCACAGCAGCTTTTCACATATTTTTATTTCTTTTTTCCCCCCCAAGACATTTATGTTTTCCTGCCTAGAAGCCTCATAGATTACAAGTGTAGGAGAGTCAACGGTGTAACAGGAGTGTGCGAGCCAAACGGGTCCGTTATGAGGAGAATTACCACCGCACAACCACTGAACGAGGATGGATGACATCTGTGTTGGGATGCAGAAGGGAAAACTGATTTATAAAAACATCCCGAGCCATCCTCCAGAAAGGGAATTAACTGCTGGAGGAACCTTCTGACCGACTCCACGCAACCCAGTTGTTTGTTCATCTGTGGGTCACCCCCCCCTTTTTCTAATTCTTATCAAATCATTTCAGTCTTTCAGAAAACTGCAGCATGCAAATGGTCTGAGGAGACAAAAGCCACAGAAAGAGCCCCCAGCAAGGGATCAGCAGGAGCTCAGATGCTGCCCTCGCACCACCTCCAACTCCTTCTCCACTGGTGGTCCAGCTTTGCAAAGACAACTATCATAGGGAAAAGGTGAAGCCCTGGGCAATACCAGTTTGAAGAGTGATGGGCCAGTCGAAGAGAAGGGTCTCCTAGCTGTTGTCTACAACCCCACTGTGGTCTCCAAGAGCATCACGGGTGACCTGCAGATCACCTGGAGGGCTCAGCAGCATCCTCTGCATGTTGTGCAAGTCTGAGCTGGTTGCACACTGCAGCACCTGATGTGGTGAGTGATCTCCTTCCAGGGAAAGGCAGAACAGTGATTCTGGTGTATCACATCCATGGTGACCCCTGTACTTCTCTTCTGAAAAGGTCTGAGAAGGTCAGTGGGACGGTGAGGAGAAAGCAGCCAGCATTTTCCAATCACCCACTGTGCTGGCACATCAGAGGGGGCCAGGAGAGCACGGGGGACTCCAGCCACAAACCCCACCAGATACCTAGACCATGATTTGGACATTTTCCAGTCCAAGCTTTTCTGAAGCTGCTGGAACAATCTCAGGGAAGCATTTTAAGAGAAAACTGTGACCTGTTTTGATAGATACAATTTTATTTTTTAAAGACTACCACTTCAGGAAGAGACCCAACCAACTTCTGACCATAGCCTAAATCAAACCCCTCTCTGAATACAGAAACCACCTCAGCAGCTGGAGCAAAGCACTGCTCAAACCTGCCCCACGACCAACATCTGCCAGGGGAACCATCACAAGAGGCAAACCAACACTTCGCTAAGACTGCAGATAACTCTTAAACAACCACAGTGCTGCCCAGCGTTGGCAATCTGCTCAGCAGCAAACAGTCATGCTAGCAGGGAGTTGAGGATGTTCTCAGACCATTGCTCAAGGGAACATGTGGAGTAAAACCTGCATCCAGATGTGCACACAGCTGGGCAGAGTCAGCCAGTTTTAATTGTGATGTCAGCAAAATACATTCAAAAAACCCCTCAAAGCCCCAACTAGAGATATGCCTCAGCAACTCCTCACCCTCTAGTAGCAGAGACCACAGAGCCTTCAAGATTTAATTCAGGGGTGGTCAGCATGAGTGAGCAGTAAAGGCTCCCTGAGCTTGAAGCCAGCCTGAAACACTGCCACAGCACAACGCCGATCAATAACCATTTGCATTCCCCTTTCCCATTCTCTGTTATCTTTAATGAAGTTCTTTTCCAAGACTGAGAAATAAAGAGAAACATTGTTTTCTAAGGCACATCCAGTTCTTCTACACCTTGTGTTAATTCTGCAGCTCTCCACTGGTTTAAGTTTCTATTTCTCGCCTACCTCCTGGACATCGCCCTACTCCAGCATTGCAGTATTTTGCAGACACACGTCATTTTGTTTGCTGCCTGATCCATCTGGGGCCGATGTCAACGCATAGAAACCTTCTTCTCATATAGGACAAGACCTCAACATTTTGGTTCCTGACAGCAAATGCACCTCAGACCTAAGAGCCCGTCCTTGATACCGAGCATTTGAAGCTCTGTCCTCACGGCACATCTATTTTTGACCCCCCCACTCCCCGCTTCCCGAGGATATTACTTTCTCATCAGTAATTATCCTAACTGTGATTGAGGATTTACCTCTTAAAGACAGTTTAACTAATAATCCTGCTCCTGAATATCAGATTCCAAGAGGAAGATGCTATTCCTGAGGTAACCCTCTGAGTACACATCCACCCTCCTTTGCCAGTCCTCTCACATCACCCCAACCTGCAAAAAAGTATATGCATCACCATCTTAAGGTCCTCAATTAAACTAAAGACATCTTTTTTTTTCATCCCTACTTACCCCTCCAGCAGTTACTTCTCCCTGTGCTTCTTACACAAAGGAAGACGGAAGAATTAATGCCATTTCTGCTGCATTACAAACCTTTTACTCACTCCGTATTTGCTCTGTGTCAAAAGCAGCATTTTAACGTTCCTTTACCTGATGGAAGAGTTATAGACTATTGAAAAGATAACTCAGTAAAATAAAAAAAAAAAACAACTTCTAAAAAGCTACTTTCAAAGTGAAAAGCCTTTAAACTTCACATACTGTTAAAAGTGGCTCAGAGGGTATCAGTGCAGAAAAGGAGCATTAGCACTGAAACATTAACATTAGCTGCTGCTTTTTTTATTGGGAAATAGGAATATTATTAGTTTTTCAGGTTGAGATTCACAATGTATAGAGAAACATACAACAGAGGTGAAAATAGATTAAAAAAATATTAAAAAATCAGTAGAAAATTAAGGGTTCTGACAGCAGATGCATTTTTGTTACAAAGATTTTTAATTTAATCTGAATTTTCTCGATTTCCACATCTGAGCATCAAATTTGGGAAATTGCCCCGTAGGGCAGAGCCCTGCAAGCTCGATCCCTTCGTATGGCATCAAAGCTGGTCCACAGTTCAGGTAGGACTCAGATAAGTCCATCCAGGACTTACCCTGCTGCTAACCAAAGGCTGCAGCCTGCACCCAGGGTGCAGGACCACCCCTCATTTCTTCACGCCAAGAAAGCGGGTGGAGAGCTGAATCTGAAAGGCTGAGATGCAAAATAAGAGGACGTGGATTCAGCACCTTCCCTTCTCAAGGGTTCTGTACAAGGAAAAAGGACAAGCAGTTACTGATAAAGTCAACGAGATGCTGTTTGCCTTCAAATACAAAGGCACCAAATGAAGCCAAGAGGGTCACATTTAATAGCGGAAGAGGAAAAGCTTGGGATAAAAAGCAGGAATAAGCCACAGGATTATCAGTCATCAGGATATATTATATATATATCATGATTATCATATATATCATCAGGGTATATACATCATCAGTAATCAGGATATATTGGGCAAAAGCAGCATTATGAGGCTTTGTATTCTTTTAAGAGAGGGAATGAAGTAGAAAGCATTTCAGCACCGGGCACGTTCCGAGTATAGCCGATCCCCATGGACTCGGCAGGACTGTACAAAGAGAAGCAGGAGGTGTGCACAGACACCCACGGGGCCAAGGCAGTGCTTACATCTCAATATAGGTTAGACGAGTGCCACGAAAGCCTCAGAAAACCACTGCCACCAGTTTAAAGAGAAGATGCTGTACCTGAAGGGCACCCAGCACGGAGCTGGCAGGTGGAGTATTTCAAACGGGAGGGGGGAATTAGGTTTTTCCACCAATTTATAGTTCTGCAGAAGAACAAAGTAAATCTGCTCATTCTAAAATTGTGCAAAAAAAAAACCCCAAACCTCCCTGGTCTGTCCTCCCAGTCCCTGCCAAAGGATGCCTTTGGCTTTCTTGGCCACCTTGCCTTCGGGGCGAGGAAAAACCATTTTTGTTGCTTTGTAACGCGAAAACCCAACGCCCGTCCCCGGTTCAGCAACAGAAGGGCGATGGGCTCAGCATCCCCAAGGTGGCACGGGCAGCTCTGTGGGCTCAAACCCTCCCTGACGGGGCCACCCCAGGCAGAGCTACCGGGCTGCAAGAGCCGTCGGAGGCTTTCCCTGCCGGATTTGTTGCGCGCGTTCCTGCCGGTGACTTCAATTGATCTGCTGCTGCGATATCGCCGCGGGATTAGATACCGCCACGTGAGGTGCCGGTGTGTTTAACGCAATTAGTAGCACATACACAGATATTAAAGGGGTGGGAGAAGGAAAGGCTCCTAAATCAATCCTCCCGCTTAAAGCAAATATTGGATTTTGCAAGGAGAGGCGAGGATCTCTTTTCTTCCCTCCTCGTGCAGCTCTCCCAGCACAACTGCTTCCTGGGCTCCAACTCAATAAACGCCTGAATGGCTTTGAAGACACGAAGCGGGCTCCAGCAAAGCAAGCTGCTAACGCTGAGCTTTGTTCTGCACGGTCCAAGGGGAGTCCACGGCGGGGACAAGGCAGAATGCATTAAATCTCAATTAGATCACAGTACCCAACAAAGCGCAGAACATCGCCATCCTATTTGCTCACCCAAGGATTAAGTGGGTTTCCTTCCGAGAGGTCTGTGCTTGTCAAGTGTCTCGGGGACCGGGCGGCTCTTGGCAGCGAAGAGGGGGCCCAGCTCTGCCCTCTCTTCAGGAGCTGCACCCATCAAACTTGGCTCGTCGCGGAGCGTTTGACACGCGCCTGCCTCGCTGACAGGCTGCGGGCTGCCAAGAGATGCAGCTCGGGCTTTTGGAAGCAATTCCAGAGTATTTTTAGCTAACGTGTCTTACTGGTGACATTCCGCCCGAATGGCAAAAAGAGCAGCGGAGAAAGAAAAAAGAAAACGTGCGAGAAAAATTAATGCTTGGATGGCATACTTGGGGGAAAAAAACACGTGGCTCTAATAAGGTAACGTTCGAGGCAACGAGTTCGGCACCATTCCGAAGCAGTTATTTGCAAAGGAGTTTGTTATACAATGCTTAGTATTAATAAGCCCTCGTAATTAACGTGTGCAAACAGTTTACTCTTGGTATTATAAATACAAGCAAGCTGAGGTGCACCCGACAGGCAGACGAGCAGGGATCTGCGGGCTGGGCAGGTCACGGTGTCCTACAACAGGTTCCTACAGCAGCATCTCCAGGAGGGTTTATTGAGCCACGTAAAAGGGTTTTTCACTCCGTCCCCTCTAAGCCAAACCATGGTTCACCTCTAAGTTCAACCTCTAGGTTCTGATGGATGTGTTTAAAACCCCTGGATGCATTTAAGGGTTGTTTAGATGTGGCGTTGAGGGACATGGTTTAGGGGTGAATTTTGTAGAGCGGGGTTAATGGTTGGACTTGATGATCCCAACAGGCTTCTCCAAGCTGAGTGATTCTGTGATTCAGTTCCTGGGAAGCTGAGCCCTGTTTCCAATGCAGAGGCCACTTCACAGGAACAGATCTTGTCATTTTTAATTTTTCATGTGTTTCATGCATATAAGTGGGTGCTGTTGAGACAGTCGTGACTTTAAATGTGAACTTCTGGGAAACTCAGTTGTAGCTCAGACTCACCTCTACACATTCACCTCTATGTTCAACTTCAAAACCCTGAAAGACTTTTTTGACCAAATGCTGTCGTTTTTCCCTTAGCAATAATTAACACATCTCCTGACTGTACACACGTCTTCCACCCAGTCATTGCCAAGGCTGTCTCCACTCCAAACACAACTGCTAGCTGAAGTCTTCCAGCGCTGGGCATTTTGAGTGCTACCAGCAAGGATGGACTTAACCCAGCACAAACAGTTTGCACTTTACTCCTAAAGACCAGTTAATGAAGTGCAAAACTTGATGGCTGTTTGATTAAAGAGCTAATGCCTGTAAAATCAATAAGCCAGGGAGTGAAGCTTGCTTGGAAAAAAAAAGGTCTTGTTATATAGAACCCAAACGCAACAACAGGAGTGCAGACGCCGTTTGGCAGCATCTGGAGCTGGTCTGTGGAGTTCATACACACATTACTCAGTAAATGCTGCAGAATCTCTCTTAAAAGTGTCAGCACCTTGACCAGCTTCTGCCAAAGCTCTGTGACACCCGCACGCTGCATCAATGTCCTTTGAAAGGTGTCCCTCTCTGAGGAGCCAAGAATCACAGCAACACCAGTACCTTCAGCAGAGGTCCCATCAGCTCCAGCTCGTACAGCTTCAATTTGCACCAGTTACACCCATTCCCTACCCACACAGGGCTATTCAATGCATGGCTTGATGAACGTGCTCCACTGCCACACATACGGGCTTGGAAACTTCAAAGCAAGCCAATCATAATATTTTCATTAAACCCAGGAGCTATTATTCCTCCCCACAACGAACCCTGGAAGACAGCCTCTGATCTTCACAATGAAGTGCTCTCTTGAAAAGGGACATCGCACCGGCTTTCAAAAACCCATCTGGGACAGGGAAGCTCACAGCTACAAACCCCTCCAGCCGCTATAGGTTGTTATTTTTTGTACAAACCTGCCATCAAAGCACCCACCCCATCCCAAAATAGCTCCGAGTTTCAGAGGTTCCAACTCCCTTCATGGCTCGGATCACAGAATGGTTGGAAGAGACCTTCGAGATCATCCAGTCCAACCTTCGACCCAACTCTGCCAGCTCCACTAAACCATGTCCCTCAGCACCAGGTCCACGCGCATTTAAATGCCTCCAGGGATGGTGACTCCAGCACTGCCCCGGGCAGACCATTCCAATGGTTGAGAACCCTTCTGGTGAAGAAATGTTTCCTAATCCAGCCTGATCCTCCCCTGGCACAGCCGGCAGCCATTCCCTCTGCTCCTGGCACAGGTCTCCAGGGAGAAGAGGCTGTCCCCCTCCTGGCACCAACCTCCTTTCAGGTAGTTGTCAAGAGTGAGAAGGTCTCCCCTCAGCCTCCTCCAGACTCAGCAGCCCCAGCTCTCTTAGCTGCTCCTCATAGGACTTGTGCTCCTGGCCCTTCACCAGCCTCTCTGCCCTTCTCTGGACATGCTCCATCACTTCTATGTCTTTCTTACAGTGAGGGCCCCAGAACTGAACTCAATATTCAGTTCTGGGTCCCTCAGTTCTAGGAGGACAGGGAACTGCTTGAAAGAGTCCAGTGCAGAGCCACAGAGATGATGAAGTGAGTGGAGCATCTCCCTGCTGAGGAAAGGCTGAGGGAGCTGGGGCTCTTGAGCTTGGAGGAGACTGAGGGATGATCTCATTAATGCTTCTACATATGTAAAGGTGAGTGTCAGGAGGATGGAGCCAGGCTCTGTTATGTTCAGTGATAGGACAAGGGGTGCAAGATGGAGCATAAGAGGTTCCACAGAAACAGAAGGAAGAACTTTTTCACTGTGAGGGTCATGAAGCTGTGGAAGAGGCTGCCCAGAGGGGTTGTGGAGTCTCCTTCTCTGGAGACTTTCCAAACCCACCTGGATCTGTTCCTGTGTGACCTGTTCTAGGTGGTCCTGCTCTGGCAGCAGGGTTGGACTCAATGATCTTTCGAGGTCCCTTCCAACCCTTAACATCCTGTGATGCTGTGAAGCCTCACCAGTGCCAAGCACAGGAGGACAATCACCTCCCTACTCCTGCTGGCCAGTGTTTCTAACACAAGCCAGGATGCCATCGGCCACCTTGGCCACCTCCACCTCATATTTAGTCGACTCTCAACCAACGCTTCCAGGTCCTTTTCCAACTTGCAGCTTCCCAGCCACGCATCCCGAAGCTCGACGGTCACAGCTCCAGTTGTATTAGGCACGCCCTGAGTGCACACACTGAGATTATGACTCAGTGCACAAGCGGCCACGAGGGACCACTAAAAGCAAATTCTGGCCCTGTCTATCATCCATAATTCAAGGGAAATCCGGGTTAGACAAAGTGCACCAGCCATTGACATAATTTATCTGCTGGAAGTGGGAGAGTTGGCAGCCTCGCGCATCATAAAGTTTCAATAATGGTTGTTCAACAGCAGATGTACCCGCGGCTGTCCCGAGCGGAACACCATTAGCTCCGTTACACCGTGGAGTAAACCCTTCCTTAGCTCCGTACCCCCCCC
>JANVCC010000135.1:2375202-2512959 GCA_025345505.1 Todiramphus chloris collaris | reverse complement strand
GTCTTTGAGTGATGACGCCAAGTTTCGGAGATGCTGTTGTGAATTTTGATCGATATGGTGACATTTACCTTTGGAGGATAGACTTTCTTCCTGTCATAAACTAACAAAAAAAATATTCTTCTTTACACAGGCTTTCCACAAGGGATTATCAAATTAATTCAGTGTGCGCGCACGCTGAGGGGTATTAATTGATTGTTGAATCTAAACCAGCTTCCAGTCAATATTTCTCACTGAAACAGGAGAGAGGTGGAGCTCCGAATGCTTCCTCCCACCATCCTCAGGTTCATCCATAGCATCCTGGTTTCTTAAAACTTCCCAGAAATGAAGGACCCCTGAACCCAAAAGCACCAGGGTCAGGCACTGCCGAAAGTCCCATCTGGAAATTGGCTTTTTCATCCGATTCGTTCTCATCAGTCCCTGGGCAATTAGCCACAGGATGAGTGAAGAGGCAGAACACAGCTGCTAACATCCAGAAATGCAGCACTACATGTGCTGAATGCCTCACTCTCTAAATTGGACCTGTTGGAGTGGGGCCAGAGGAGGCCATGAAGATCTTAGGAGGGTTGGAACCCCTCTGCTGGGAGACCAGGCTGAGGGAGTTGGGGATGTTCAACCTGGAGAAGAGAAGGCTCTGGGGAGACCTTCTTGAGACCTTTCAGTATCTGAAGGGGGCTACAAGAAAGCTGGGGAGGGACTTTTAACAAGGGTTTGTAGTGATAGGATGAGGGGTAATGGCTTCAAACCGGAAGAGGGGAGATTTAAACCAGAAATGAGGAAGTTGACCTTCAATAAGAAGGTGGTGAGACACTGGAGTGGGTTGCCCAGAGAAGCTGTGGATGCTCCATCACTGGAAGTGTTCAAGACCAGGCTGGACAGGGCTTTGAGCAATCTGGTATGGTGAGAGGTGTCCCTGCCCATGGCATGGGGGTTGGGACTAGATGATCTTTAAGGTGCCTTCTAACCCAAACCATCCTATGATTCTAACCTAGAAAGCCCTAGACCAGCCTACAGCCCGGCCACAGCTCCTGCTCTTCAGCCAAATGATTTTCAACAGAAGAGTTTTACAGAAATCACAGGAGAACTTGAAACCAGGGATCCCTAAAGGAAAAGGAGTTAACAAAATCCACCGTCATCCCCCTGGCTGCACAGTACCCTACACGTACCACGATGCCCTCACAGTCTTATCAGCCTAAACATTTTTCTGCAGTTAATGCAGAAAAATTACAATACCAGATTTGCTGAGTTTATTTTGCTTCCTCCGTCTTGTGCTCAGCTTGCAAGGGTAGCCAAGCTGCTCTAAAGCTGTTCTAAAAATTAAAAATAATAATAATAAAAAAATCAGCACAGAACCTCAACCTCTGGTCAAAAAGTCCTTTTTCTACGTCACTCGTGCAGCTTCGGCACAAGGTGCAAAGATGATGAGGCAGTTCTTGATGTATTCTTGAAAGACAAGACTCGGTGAGCACACGGCAACGAGAAA
Organism: Todiramphus chloris collaris; assembly: GCA_025345505.1. Classification (NCBI taxonomy): domain Eukaryota; kingdom Metazoa; phylum Chordata; class Aves; order Coraciiformes; family Alcedinidae; genus Todiramphus; species Todiramphus chloris. The sequence goes on along the minus strand of JANVCC010000135.1, from coordinate 2,511,479 downwards.
AGGTCTCTCCTCCCCACTCTGCTTCAGCTAACAAGCATCAGCAGCGAAGTGCACCAGGTAGGATGGGAAGTGGTTCCACCACGACAGCTGCTCCCTTCTCTCTTGTGGAGCAGAATATGGAAGTTAAGCAGATTGCTGAAGCCCCAGAAACCAGTCACCTCAGAAAAAACCCAACCCAAAAACCTCCCTCTTTTTTACCACCACTTTTTCATTTCACTGCTTCCAGGGCGATGGGTCTCCAGCCCCAGTGTGCTGAGCTGCACCCCGTATCATCTGAAGGAACGAGGACCACGAGTTGGGGGGTATTGTATTTCTTTTTTTCCAGGTCATGATCTAACATTCTTCGTTGAGCATGCTGAGAGCATCGTCTAGACACAGCTCTCACCGTCTGCCCGAGCTGTGCCCAGGAGCACGCTTCCACGGGGACAATAAAAGATGGAGGTTTGAAACCGGGCAGCGAGCATCCCTCCAAGCACGGCCACACGAGCAGCTGGCACAAAGCCCTTCAAGGCAGGATTTACACCGCTACGTGAGGTGGGGAGAGAAACCTGCAAAGAAGGCAGAGGATAATTTTAGCTTATTTCTGATTTATGCTCTTTCTTCCTGTAGCTTGAGAAGAATTTAGATTAGGTATTTCCAGCACTTCTCCGACGAGCTGAACCTCCGCACGCCCATGAAGTTCAGCGAGGGCTCTGGGCCACGTTCTCCCCTGCCTATCAGAACACGATGGATGGCAGCCCTGCTGCCACCTTATGCTGATCTACCGACAGAGCGCTGAAATTAGCGGCACATCTGGAGCCAGCAAACATTCTGAGCGACTTAATAAGATGAGCAACTTGATAGAATAGCTCTGAGTTAGATACTCCACAGGGGAAAAAAAAAAACGGGGGGGGGGGGGGGGGGGGGGAACCCCACCAAGAACCCACATTCCAACCTGAACAACCAAATGCAGGATTTCTGCAGCCTCCTTCCCGCACCGAAGGGCATCTCTGCATGAAGGCTTTAAAAATACTCCTTAACTACTACTTCCTGGGAGACATTCCCTAGCCAATCCTGCTTTGGCAGGGGGGTTGGACTCAAGTGATCTCTGAAGGTCCCTTCCAACCCCTAACGTTCTACACTGCTGAGGGCTCCTTTCAGTTATTCCCAAGTCAACTGACAGCCCCGTGGATGAGCAGAGCAATGGATGTTGGCTACAAACAACAAACCTAAACAAAACTAATCATTAGAGAAGTTTTATGTGGGGCTCAGTGTAGGCAGCAGGGTCGGAAGGGAAAGTCCAGCACCGGGTTGATCCTGCTGCAATGATCCCTGTAGGCTCTTAGAGGACTATGGATGGTAAAGGGTTACCCAAAACAAGGTTCAGAAAAGAACAAAGCATCCCTGCTGCAGAAACACTTCTTTACTGACCTGGGGGGAAAGAAGTCCTGCATTACAAGTCAGAATTACTCCTTGAAGTACTTTGATCGCACTTGGATGTGCCCCCACCAAGCATGTGTCTCACCTAGCTGGTGAGAGCAGAGGAACACAGCCCAGAGCATGCAGCTGCTCCTCCAGCAGCTGGAAACATCCATCACCCAGCATGAACCTGCCCGAGGCTTGTTTTGTTTTCCAGATTTAGGGGGAGCAAGAAAGATGCCTCTCAGCACACGCAACCCGCTTCTCTTTGCCTCTGGCACCTAAGGAGCCCAGCACTCAGTCTGTCCCCTGGGCACCAGCACACACTCAGCTCTCCCCAGCCATGCTCTGAGGAAGCACCCGCCCTCAGAGGGGACCGAGACCCCCTCCTCAAACCACACACCCGACGAGGTCCTTCAGATGCACTCTGGAGACAGCAGCCAGCACAGAACGGACGTCACTGCTTGACAAGCATTGGCCAACTCACCCAACTCTCTCCAAGCCCGGGGATCTCAGCAGTGCCAGCTCACAGCACTCGTGTCTTGGCTGGTCAAACTCTTCTCTCCCATGAGCAGAACAGGTAGTGTCCTCAGCAGTGGGAAACCATCTGGTCATGCAAGAAAGCAGACCACAGGAACTGTCTGGCCATTGCTAATGTAACTCTGCAGATCTTGCTTGACTGGGACACCCACCCCTATCTGGTAATTTTGCCTCCTACTTGTCATTCTCAAGCCTCTCCCATACTGACTCTAAGGCTACAGCCAGGAACAGCAAGGCAGGAACTGGAGGGAGGCTGGATTTATCAGGACTGAAGGTGATCCCCAGCCCATCCCCAAGCAGTGCCACCGGATCCGATGGATTAGCAAGACTCAACCCTGCTTCTCCTGCTCCCACCCACAACTGAGCCCCGTCACATCCACACACCTGGTCTACATCCCTAGGAGTAAAGGTACAGCCAAGGTTACAGGGCAGAAATGGAGTTCTCACCTCACCTGAAGCACAAAAGAAGGAAACTTTAGAAGTTGAGAAGCTCACACAAGCAAAATCTCACAGCACAGTACTGCTGAATTTCATGAGTAGAGTCCAAGTGAGAGTGTGGATGGCAGATGATGCATTTAACACCTACCACAATGAAAGAGAAACTAAAAATCACTTTTTTCCTGGAAGTATCATCAGGGTCCCACCTGGAAACCCCTGAAAGCAGCGGGAGCTTTGTCATTAATAACAGCGGGAACAAGAACTCCTGGTTGGATTTATTCCCTCCAGCCTGCCAAGCTATATTTAAATCCCTTTCCTCAATAGGAAGGAACTTAACCAACCTGGAAAACAACAAATCAATGTTACTTGCATTGTTTTTCATGTCTGACTACACATTAATGCTGTGTCAGACACCATCAGTGTCAAAAGAGGCATCAGCCTTTGCCAGAACTGGAGCATTTTCTGAATGAAAAAAGAAAAGGAGGATGAGAAAACTCTGAAATTATTTGGGATGGTTTTTGTGCTGTGATTCGGGCAGGGAAACGAGAACTGGGAGATTCTTCCCTGTTGAGAACAGGGATTTCCTGACAGCACATCCAGTGGATTTCTACTTGGTTTCCTCATCAGTTAAGAAGACCCTGAAGGTCTAGCTCTGAGACTTTGCTTTCTACCCCATCTCGGAGAGCTTCGAAGCAATAATATCGAGCCAGAACTCAGCACTGTGCTGTCAGATAAAACCCTCACCCTTACAAGTGCAGCAGCCACCTTCCCACTGTCTTCAAGAAAACCCCGATAGCCTGTGCTATTCACCCCCCTTTAAGAAGCTGTGGCTAACGGGGGAGAATTGTTGGCAACTTTTTCCACGTTGAGGTTAACTCGTTTCAGATGGATACAGCTGCACTGACAGGCAAACTTCAAAACAGAGAGCTTTTTCACGAACAACTTTTCCTGCTGCATTTTAAACCGCTTTGAAACCCAGATGCTACACAGGCACGCATGCTGGTCGCTGCTGGGAACGCTGCAAGTCAAGTATTTAGAGCCAGGACCCACAGAAGCAAAGGTGAGGGGAAAGGCTGAATTCATGGCTGCTGACTAGAAAATGGATATGGCCAAGGAAGAATTCTCTGCAGCTACGTGCAAAGAGGGGGGAGGATGGAAAGGCTCCAAAACCAGTGTGCTTCATTAGCAAACGGCATCCCACTGAAATTCAGAAGAGTCTGTAAAATTATTTTATGTCTTATCCAATAAAGATTTGGAAGGACTAGAGTAGAATACGAGGAATAAAATTAATCCCTTTTTCCAAGAGGGAATTTAAATGTATTTTACTACTAGAAGATTGTACAGCTAAAAACTTCTAGCAAACATTGAAGAGACTGTTCACCAAGAGCACTTAACGGTACAAAAGACAATAAAAAGACAATGAAGATTTGCAGACCATGGCCATCTGTCATACTTAAATCAAAAGATAAACCCAGGGTAGTGTATTCTCCCTGCTAGCTCTCCTGAAGCACAAACCAGGATGCAACAGGCTTGAGAGAGATAAAAGGCCATGTAACGTGGACCCGTCGGAGCGGGTCCAGAGGAGACCACGAAAATCATATGAGAGCTCGAACCCCTCTGCTGGGAGAGCTCTGGGTGTTCAACCTGGAGAGAAGGCTCCAGGGAGACCTTCTTGGGGCCTTCCAGTATCTGAAGGGGGCTACAAGAAAGCTGGGGAGGGACATTTAATAAGGGCTTGTAATGACAGGATGAGGGGTGATGGCTTCACGCCGGAAGAAGGGATAATTAGATTAGAGAGAATAAATTTTTCCTAATTTCTGAGAGTGATGAGACACTGGAGTAGGTTGCCCAGGGAATCTGTGGATGCCCCATCACTGTAAGTGTTCAAGACCAGTCTGGACAGGGCTTTGAGTGACCTGGTCCAGGGGGAGATGTCCCTGCCCGTGGCAGGAGGGATGGAACCAGGTGAACCTTAATGTCCTTTCCAACTCAAACCATTCTTTGAATAAAGCAGAAACACACTTGCTCAAGGACTGGAGAACTCATGGCTCTTCCCTTTCCATACATTACAGACCTTAAAGATGCTGATATTTAATAACCCTTAAGGACCAATAATGAATGTAAAAAAAAAAATCCTTCAACCCAACACACCTAAAGGACCTTTAAGAAACCAACAACAAAGACCAGACACTATACTAATTAACTTAATTTTGCCTGGCATTGCTTACTATTTCTGCATATCTGAGCCATGCTTTTTTTCATCAGATAGGGGTCTGTGGCTGGGAAAAAAAAATGGCTTGAGTGCATTACAGCATCTTTAATCTTTATTCACACTCAGCACTGGACTCCTTGAAATATTCAAAGTTTAACCAATTGATTTTGCTTCTGGCAAGTCTCACTTGCATGTAGCTTTGCTGAGTGTAGACCTGGGTAGAATAACCACTTATTTACCTCATCTATTTACAGAAGAACGAGCACGCATCATTAATACAGATCTGACATCTAGGAGACAGAGTGGTCAGTGTGGAGGAAAGAAATCAGTAAGAAGGTTTTTTTGATGGAAAATCCCAACTTTGACTGCCTTTGCTTTGCGGTATGTCAGGAGAAAGAAGAACAGATGAGAGAAGAGCTGGGGATTTAAAATGCTGATACCCACCCACTGCGTCCTTTTTTTGCTGGTTGCTTCATGGATTTCACATTAAGCTTATCTGTGGAAATTAAGAGAGGAATTCATCACTGTCCTCCTTCAAAATGCCACGTAGATATGACCTACCCTTACTTAGGTTAGTCGCTGAGCCCTGGGTGTTAATGAATATTACCCTTGGTGCAGAAAAGCTTCCATAAGCAGCCTAAGTGAACAAATCCTTCCTATTCTATCACATCATCAAAACTGCTGAGAGGAACCATCTGCCAGAAAAAGGCAAAGGAAGACAACAATGGCAAGGAGCAATGACTTTTTGGGGCAACGGACTTGGATGCCAAACCTCTTGTATAAACATCTGATCCAAATGCAGTGCTCAGTAGCAAGTGGATTTTTGGTGCGGTGATGAGGTTAGAAATCGCAATCTGAAGCACGACAAGTGGATTGCCTCTTCTCATCCCAAACTATTCTGGCACACAGACTTCACATGCTTTTTTTTTTGAAGCAAGAGGTAAAAATATCAATGACCATAAGCCAGCCAACGCACCGTGCTCACCAGCCCGAGGCACCGAGCACCCTGCCTCATATTCCAGTAATTCTTTAAGATTCATCTCTCCCTAATGATGTGTTTTCCTGCTTTCCAATTCCACTCTGCCCAGTGACAGCCGATGGGAGCCGTCGCAGAACTGACATTGCTGGGTCCTGACACTGCCAAGCAAGGTGGGCAAATTAAACCAATGCAAGAGTTACGCGCAGCTTCCCCGCTGGTTTCCTGGGGGGGATTGCCAAGGAAGAGCCTTCCCCGCAGTCGGGAGCTCGGTGCTCAGCCAGACCTCCTGTAGTACAAGTGCCATCCATCAGATCTGTGCCAGCAACCTTGGTGCAAAGTAAGGACACCCAGCCCCAGAGGGTACGACCACGTCGCCAAGTGTGGAACCGTTCAGAATGGAGAATAAAATACCAGAAACTAAACTAACATGCTAATCATTCTTTTTAGTAAGGTCTTTAGAGAGGGAAAAAGAAATGATGTGGGGTTTTTTTATTTTCTTAATAAAAAGTGTTCCATGAAGACATGACAGGAGTATTCATATTTATAACACCTTAAACAGACCCTAAAGGTTTCCTGCCTTCAATTTAACTCCACTTCTAGTAACCTATTAGCATAAAAATGACAGCCAAGTCAATGTAAGCTTAGATGCCCGTTCAAGATACAATTTTCTCTCATTGCAGAGATGCTCTTCACATCAAGTCAAGCTATGAAAAAAGGGAAAAAAAAAAAAACAAGCCACCCCTTGAAGAGCTCCAGAACTTATCAAAACATTTGAATGCTTTTCAAAATACATCTTGGCCGTTTTCTCTGAGTGCAATTAATACTTTTCTCCTTCAATTAGACACATTGATGCATATACTCAAGTACATAAAAAAATATCCTTGGATAGGTTGCCCTTTTCAGAACTGCTCCCTCCTTGCTCTGTTCCTCTGTCCTATCTCAGCACTTTAAATTTGCATTTCCACCTGTAGGAGTTTCCTTTCTAGCTTCAATGATAGCAGTAGTTAGTTAAGTGTGGGCACCTCTTCCATCCCAGACTGGCACCTGGGAGTTTCTGGTCGTACCGTGGCCTTGGGTCCAACTTCCAGCACAGCTGGGTGCTGCAGGTCCTCCCATCACAGCTTCATCCACTCCTCCCAGCTCATGGGATGCTCTCTTCACAAGGTGGGAGGACACATGTGCCAGGAGCTGCCCACACAGCTTTCTGCTGTGCTGGCACATCTCACTTATTAATTCTTGCTATTTTGATGGGGCTGTTAGAGCTCAAAAAGAAGTCATTCACAGCTCTATTGCAAGGGTCACAGCAGCAATAATTCTTAAATCTCCTGAAAGGTTTTTAAATAAACATAGTCCTCCAACGCTGAGGGGTACGAATGGTCCTCATTTCTGTCAGACTTTGATTCTACTTCAGTAGTAGAACCATTAACATCCAGAATGGAATTGATATAAACGTTTTCCACAGCAATCAGTTGGCACTATTTTGATTTACCATCTCTTTTTCCCCGCCTTGAACAGATGCAGTAGATATATCCCTGTAGGAGTCATGTAAGCCACACGAAGCAAGAGACGGGTTTTGCTTTCGGGCACTTTGGCAAACTGCAATTCCTCACCAAGAAGTTCCTGCTGAAGCTGCTCGTAGGCTGACCAAGCTGCAGCTCTGCCTCATTTCTTGCATCCAAAATCCACCTTCCCCTTTCAAGGGCACTACATCTTTTGGCAAGCCACAACGTAGGTTTAGCCCCCAACTCATCACCTATCTCAGATGCCCCAAGGACATCGCACCCTGGCAAGGCTCAACAAGCTTTTCCTCTCCCCAGATGAACCCACACAGAGGGCATGTCTTACATTTCAGCAGGGTACCACCATCGCTGCAGTTCCTACGATGCACATCCAGACATTCCCCTGCACACGCTGCAGTTTGCTCTATTAAAATCTTGAATCTGGGCTTGAGACTCTTGACTTTATTAATGAGCAAGGAAGCGTCTGTCAGCTTGGAGAGCTGGCGCTGTCTCTGATGGAGAGGGAAAAAACCTGTACCTATTACCAAAGAGAATAAACGACACATTTTCAAGCACGACACTGTCCCCTTTCAGCTCTCTGAATGCCTTGTAAGTTTAATTGCAATTCCTTCTCTGGGTTTCTATTGTTGAGATTGTAGTTAGATCCTCTGGGCCTGCGAGGAGCGATGCTGCGTATTTACTTGCCGAGAACGTTGGGCTTCACCTACTGAAGTTGCTTCATGGGTTTACTTCACACTTTCCAAATGATCAAAGCAGATCTGAATTTTTCATGAAGAGGAAAACTGCACCTTCTTGCATGGTAGAACAACTGGGTTAATTGGCATCGTTAATGTTGCATTTGTTTCTCAAGAAGTCACCCTAACTTAATAAATATGATTCAAGGCAGAGTTATTTCAGGGAGCAGGGAAAGCTATGCTGGGTCCTTCCTCTGAGTGTGTTCACAAATCACACCGGTAGTTTGGACTTAGTATTTCAGTTCTGCTTTGGGTGATGATCAACCACCTACCTCCAACAGCTCATTTTTGCAGAGAGTGGGAAGCTTTAGACCACTGCAAATAAGACAGGGATTTTTGGGGAAGAAACTTTCACCCAATTTTCTACATTCAGCTTGACTGCTGTGGGTGTTTTAGGGGAAAACAACCATGTCCTCCCTTATAACTAAGAGCATATCGCATGTTCTGAGCATTTCTGAAGCCCTTAATGAAGCCTGAATATCTTCCTTGGAGTTCCCTTAGTGGTTCGGTAGCCTATGGGTCACCACATCCATGTCCAGATTTGAATAGACACTACAGGAATCATCAGGTGCAGCTTCTGGATTTAAACAAAAGAACGTGACTCTAAATAAAGCTATCACTACAAATAGGTTCTGAATTTGAAACCTGCCCTTGGAGAGGTGATGTCCATGGCTGCTCTCCAGCAAGTCCAATGGAAGACATGGGTAGGGAAGAGAAGGATGTTTTGGTTCCATGAAACACTCTGTTCCAAACTCAGGTGGCAGGTACCAGCCGAACTGCTGACAGATGGTAACCTGGGGAGTTTTAATCTGGACCTGAATCAACTCCAGCGGTGGGAGGAGAGCATCAGACAACGTGCTGATACCACCCATGTCTCTCTGAATCCACAGCATCAAGAAATAAGGCGAGCACCCCAATCCTCCGGACAACCTTCTTCTCACTTGAGCAGAAGTGACAAATTACATCTAAAAAGGGAACTTTAATGAACAGAAGTGAACCTCTAATGAAGGCAGTATTGATAAAACGTCAAGCGCAGGGGCTCTGCTCAACTCATTTAAATACACTTGGAGGGAGGAAGAAGCCGTTCTGCTTCCCAGCTTCCCCAGGGGTGTGATCTGCACATTCCCCTCAGCCCACATCCTGGGCAAGAGCGAGATGGGTGAGCAAAAACAGGAATTAATTGTTGGGCAGAAGATCCGCGCACAACCACGTGGGACAATTCCCCATGCCTGCACGGGGACAGTGCAATGCTGCCATCTTCCTGGCAGCAACACCCACCTGGCAGTGGCCAAAAAAAATAAAATGAAATAAAATAAAAAGACTAGAAAGGATGAGTCTGCTTCCCACAGCAGAAGTGGAAAGAATGGAAAAAAGTCTGATAAAACCAAGAGACGGCAGCAATGCCGCACCGTGTTATTCAAAGCTCCGTTAACACCGTTACAGACGGGGACCTGCAGCGAGGGATTTTCATCTGCTTCTATCACAAAGCACACTTCGAGAGATCAGGCTCTTAATGGCCTCTGGTTTCATCTGTCTGTGCAGTGTACTTGGTGTTCTAACCTCAACTCCTCTCCACCTCGTTTGACAGAGAAAGTCCTCCAAAAGCACAAAGTCAGTACTTACCAACTTGGTAAGTTCATCGCTCTGACACCTCTCCTGTGAACGCTAACTCCTACTATCTATTTTGCATGCAATAAGAAATATTTCTTTTTTTAATAAATGAACATGGCTCTACAGACTGCACATGGGCTTCCCATGAATTAGGCACCAGTCTGAAAAGCAGCAAAAAAACTTCAAGACGCAGCTTTTGTTCATGTTCTGAAAGATGGGTGTGTTCTGGAGTCGGACTCGTTAGCCTACCATGAGCAGCTCTCCCACGGTGATGCTACAAGGAACGGGACGACAGCAGCTGGTCTAATGGGAAACTGGAATCTGAGCATGACTCAAAAAAATGTTTTTAAAAAAATGGATACAAGAAGGGAGGAGGGATCTAAATGGAGGCAACAGAGCGGTTTTGCACGGCAGGGACGAGAACTAAGCTCTACTGCAGCACAGCAGACCACTTCGGGCTGAGTTTTATCAGCTATTTGAGACAATCCCTCTAGCAGGAGCCACATCCTAGACAAGGTTTCCTCCCTGTCACACAAGATGAACCTTTCCCCCATTTGGTGTCAAAATCAGAATGGTAGAGGTTGGAAGGGACCTCTGGAGAACGTCAAGTCCAACCCCCCTGCCACAGCAGGCCACACAGGAACAGATCCAGGTGGGTCTGGAAAGCCTCCAGAGAATGAAACTCCACAGCCTCTCTGAGCAGCCTGTTGCAGGCTCTGTCACTCTCACAGTGGAGAAGCTTTTCCTCATGTTGAGGTGGAACTTCTGTGTTTCAGCTTGTGACCATCACCTCTCATCCTGCCACAGGGCATCACTGAAAAGAGCCTGGCCCCTTATACTTGATACCCACCCTTCAGATATTTGTAACCATTCATCAGCTCCCCTCTCAGGCTTCTCTTCTCCAGGCTAAACAGCCCCAGGGCTCTCAGCCTTTTCTCACACAAGAGATGTTCCAGTCCCTTCAGCATCTTTGTAGCTCTAAAATAAAACAGAAGGGAGCAGAACCCCACCAACAAACACCGGGTCAATTAAAATGTATTTCGATGTTTTTACTGAAAGTATCAAAAAGAGAAAACAAAAAGATTTACTACTACCAAGAGCAGAACTGTTTGACATCTGGGACAATATGGTCATCAATCCTTCCAATGCAAACTGCATTTTCATTGCACAGAGCTGGGGGTAATAGCAGGTTTCCTCCTCATGGAATACATTCTTTACTTGCAATATTTTCACTGAAACTAAGCAGCACAACAGCCCTGAGAGAGGCTGGGCAAGATATTATGGCACTTGGATGTCCTTGAGTCAACTGGAAAGCATTCACAGGGGTATGGAAACACTTCTCCAAAGGACAGAGCTAGAGATGCATTTTAGTCTTCACCGTGGTCTGCCAACGCATTCATGTTCTGCTTTCACCAGCAACGCTGGGATGTTTACAACACTCCTTCATTCGGTTTAATTAAGCATCTCCCATCATATTTACTCCAATCACACCTTGTTTAGAGATCAGTAAACAAACAACTGAACTTCATTATTTACGACTGTGTTGAGTTTTACTGTAACCTCACTGCAGGATGTATTTTACAGCCGGCTGTCGAACAAATGATGGAACGTAACCGCCGCCAGATTACAGACCGAGTAAAATTAATATCCCCTTTTACTTCTGATCCTTTTGATTAACCATCATGCTGTAAAAGTTATAATCAAGCCACTGTACAAATACAAAACTTAACCTGACTGGAGAAGAAAAACAACCCAAAACCTTCACGTTTCTCTCCATCAAAAAGAGTAGAGTGAGACGTGCAACAACATCACCAAGAGCACTGTCTGGCCAGGTGCCTTTTAAAAGTGACTTTTCCTTTGCTGCCCCACTCAGGGACTGCCCTGACAGCCAGATGTTTTATTTCACATTGCTATCAGTTTCCAAACTCATTTAAATTTTCACCATTGTCCTCGCTCCTTCCAGGGGATTTTTCAGACGCGCAGAGGAGTTTTATGTCATTGACTTCAAATGCTCTTGATGGAAACGCTTAAAAGGGAAGAGAGAAGCCTAACAGGAGTTGTTCTGTTTTAAATAGTGTTAAAATCACTGAATCACTTCACCATATTGTACACACTCCTAAATTTCTAACTCTGAAATTATTTGAAAGGGTTCCTAGAGGAATGAATAGGTTCCACATGGAGCCACAGAGATGGGCTCCATGCAATCAGACTTAGCAACATGGTAGCCCATTAAAAGAAAAACCATCTTAAACCCTTCTGTCATTGGAACTTGGGCATCTCCGAGGGAAAGCGGGGTTCTGGCATTTGGAATTGGTGTTACAATTAAGTTCTTGCAAAAGAAACCCTTGGCGGCTTTTCCAAGGCTGAAGAAAGTTAGGGAGGCTGCAGCAGCCTGCTAAATAGTATTAATTACTAGTGGTTAAACATTTGAGGAAAGAGGATGTGTTAGCCAGCTCCACTGCAGGTGTCAGTGAATTCTAGTAATTAAGTTTACCTTTGGGAAATAATTAATTTTTGCCAAGTCTACGAGAAGACTATTTTGCCCCTGTCTCGTTTGTGAAAAGATCATTAAGACACCAAGATCACTGGTTGGTGGAGCCCTTGTAAAGCCCTTGCAAGCCTTATGGTGTCTTTCCAAAGTGGACAAAAAGCTTTTAGGTGTAACATGCCCATATTGCTCAAATTACGCGCGAGTTTCTCTTTGTCACTATTGTCACTGGTGCTGCCGTCCCATTTCTACTAAAAAGGACAAAAAACCCTCATGAAAATCCCCCACTAGCAGTCTGGCTGAAGGTATCTCTTGATGTCATGCAAGAACTGCATTAAGAAGAACCAAGACATAAAAAGGATGGATTCATTCCAGAGTCTTAACATCCTTTGAGTTTTGTAAAGCTCAAAATGCTGGGAGAACCGAGCTCAAAATGAGAAGTTTCCCTCGTTTTCTATTAAAGCTCCCTCAGCACCAGTCCCACGGGTGCCTCACCATAAGCTGCACCCCAATGGTACCACCACCTTCAACTACATGGGCCAAATCCTGCCCGCAACAGAAACGAGCCTCCTCTTGTGACCGCTTGCCCCGACACTCTGCCTTCTGCCAAGAGCCTGGCTTCACTCGCCAGCTCTTCTTCTTGCTGCTGTGCCAACAGTCCTTAGAGAGAGCAAAAACCCAACGCTGGTGCACGTTACTCATGGTGTGCGTGGCAGATACATCCCTCTATTTATCGAGCAACATGCGTAGAAAGCAAGCACCAAACTACACCTTTCTTTTTTTTTTTTGTGCTTTTATTTGTGTATTTGTCTTTCTGCTTCTCCAAGAACTGGACTTTGAAGAGCTGTGACAATATCTCTGGGTCACCTCAACCAACCTCTCCCTCAGCACTGCCAAACCTGAGAACCTTCCCAAATAAAGTCAGTATTGGGAGGAGTGAGAATTATGGTTATTGATGAAATTAAGTCTTTACTAAAAATTTGAACGCTTTGGTTTTGGCTTTACTGGGTTTTACTCTATGGGGTTTATTCTAATAGAAAAGTTCAAGATCAATTGGTGTCACCACTGCAAATAGCCTTATAATTTCAAAATCCCAACTGGGATGAGCTGCTCTTATCAGGTATAAACACCCTCTCATAGAGACTTCTGCCTGCCTGTGCTGTTTATCCTGAAATCCTATCAAGGAAGAGCTTCCTTCACGAAGCAAAAATCTTCTATCACCAGGACCAGAGACCTCTTTTTACACCTCACCCACGGCGACAACTGGTCAGCGTGACCTGCTCTCGGGTGCTGCAAAAGGAACGTAGCCAACCCTTCGATGGAAGTATTGGTCTATGTTTGCTGTTGTGCTGCCTGCTGAAAAACTCATTGATGCAAATCACTTTCTCCGGTGATTTTTCTGAGTCAGTTGGGTTATTCCCAAATTGACTGCAACGAGCGAGTACTTTGCCGCATCAGGAAAACTCCCGCACACATTGTCAGGCCATTTTTCAAATTGATCCTGGGAAAAGCCTGCCCTTATTTGCCAGCCCTCAGAAGGGACCCATCCCCAGCACATCCCTGGGGGAACGCGACACAACCGCCTCCCTAAAAGGGGCTGCGGAATGAATTAGGGACGTGTGTAATTAAACAAATGTTTGCAGGACTCGGCAGCAGCAAACAGCAGAAACTAATCCCACAAAATCCTCCGAGAGAACCGGGAGATTTTTCACTCTGAAACGTGATAATGAAAAAATAATTCCCAGATGTTCCACCAGATGAAATCATCTTGTTTGAAAGTTTATAATTATATATGTTAAATGCATCGGTCCACTTTTGAGATTAGTGATAATGATCTTACATTTTTAATAGAGCCCTTCAGCCCCAGGGAATTCGATGTCAGCTTACACAGCCACTCCAGGACTGCTGCAGCTACCTCTGCCTTGAGACCTGGCAGCTGTTTGGTACCACTGCCTATGCTGTAAACAACACACTGTAGGATGGAATAGATGAGGGCTATTTGTCAGAGGAAGGAGAAGGTTGCCAGAAAAGCCTCCCTCAACATTTCACTTCTCCATAAAATAGCTCAAGGACAGGAGAAGAGGATGACCTGAATATCCATAAGGCTGGACAACCACGAGATCCTACAACACTTTTCATCCTTTCCTTTGGGAAGTGTATGCTTCAGTGCACACATAGCAGTGTGCCCAGGTGGTCAAGAGGCCAATGGCATCCTGGCCTGGATCAGGAACAGTGTGGCCAGCAGGAGCAGGGAGGGCATCATTCCTCTGTACTCAGCTTTGGTGAGGCCACACTTCAGATACTATGTCCAGTTTTGGGCCCCTCTCTACAAGAAGGACTTTGAGGTGCTGGAGAGGGTCCAGAGGTGGGCTACCAAGCTAGTCAAGGGTTTGGAGTGTGTCTCTTAAGAGGAAAGGCTGAGGGATCTGGGGCTGTTTAGCCTTGAGAAAAGAAGGCTGAGGGGAGACTTTATTGCCCTCTACAACTACCTGAAGGGAGGTTGTAGCCAGGTGGGACTTGGTCTGTTCTCCCTGGTGACAAGGGACAGAACAAGAGGCAATGGCCTGAGGTTGACCCAGGGGAGGTTCAGGCTGGATCTCAGGAAACATTTTTTCCAGAAAGGGCTGTCAGGCACTGGAATGGGCTGCCCAGGGAGGTGCTGGGGTCACCATCCCTGGAGGGGTTTAAGAGCCGGGTAGATTTTGTGCTGAGGGACAGGGTTTAGTGGTTTTGATAGGGCTTGGAGAAAAGCTGGACTTTATGATCTTGAAGGTCTCTTCCAGCCAAATCTTTTCTGATTGTATAAATATCTGATCAACGTGGAGTGATCAGGGAAAGGGTCAAAAGGCCCTGTCTGTAAGATGTCACAAGCTAAACATTTATTATTCCCTAGAAAGACCACATGGCTGTGGCAGACTATATGCTACCCACGAGCTACAAATTCTGTATATCTACCTAAAACCCTCTTACTGATGCTCTCCCCTCCATCTGCTGCTCAGGTCAGAGCTGCACCATGGCAAATCTCCATGCCCTTGATGGCCTGTGCCTCTAAATTTGGGTTCCCTTCCTCATCTTTCAGGCACAGTCTGGCAAGGTCACAACAGAACAGCTCATCAAATCCAGAGCCATGCTGCTATCAGACATGAAATGCGAGCTATGTCACTGGGGTATGAATGGAAAAGAAAGCTCAGCCCCACTCCCTCAAGAAACACTCTTCAAACTGACCTTGAGCCATAATTTACAAACAAGACCTTCGTTTTCTGCTCTCAAGTGTAGCCCTTGAGCTTTTCTCGCAGGTAACCAGAGACAGTGGAAGGGAGGCTATTTAACCTCTTGGTCTTTTAAATCACAGTCAGCAGAAAATAATAACAAGCCAGCAAGTCACTATTGGTGAGATGGTGTGAAACGGAGCACGAGACAGAGGAAACCTTACGATTCATTTTAATAGGTTTTGAATTAAGCTCTTCAGATCAGAGAGCAGATCTTGAGACACACTGGCCAGCAGAATGAATTTCACCACTACAGATGTTATTTGTTATTACCAATTCACAACAACAAAAAAGCTTTGTAGTAAAGGGCAAGCCTAAATGCTCTGAGGTACAAAAGCAAGAGGAAGTGCTGCTGGTTTATAGTTCTGCATCCTTTGATTCCTTCCTAAACTCAAGCCACCAAAATCTAGGGGCTTTCATATCCTTGGACACCTGCAAGTCTTCATACACTTTCCAAGGGAACAACTCCCAGAAAAAAAATATACTTGAAGTTGTTGTTAACACTCTGGTCTGAAGGCTTAACATGGCACACAGCCACTCTTTCCTCATCACACAGTTTGAGGCCAAACTAATCAATAACAGGTTGTTAATGCCAATGAATTCAGACCAGCAGCTTGTTTCTCAAATGAAAACTTACTGAAACAGAACTAAATATTGCCCAAATCAAATTAGCCGCAGTAGCAATAAATAATTAAAGCGACAGACTAGTTCATAAATAGAGAACATAATTTAATTAATTCCCCCACCACGTACAGAAATATCAATAGCCCAGCGAGAGACGGAGCGTATGGGAGAGCGGCGAGCTCCGGTGCTTTTGCATCCCCAGCCACACACGACCAGCACAATAGCAAAATGGTTGTATATGTATATATATAAAAAAATCAAATCCTAGCCGTAATAGAGTACTTTGAAAGAATAAGTAGCTGTTGAGAGGCAGATAACCGCTTCAAGCAGGGAGACGCTGTGTACGTGAAATCCATTTTGCAAAGCCGAGGGAGAGACAGGAAGGACAGGATGAGTTATTTGAGGTAAAATCTTCACGAGCTCTACGTAAGGAGCTGTGCTTATGATCCTTCCTGCCCATGCCACCACACACCTTCTCCCGTGTTCCCCAGGAACACCGGCAAATCCAGAAAGCCTTCCGTTTTCTCCCACCTCTTACCGGTAAGCAACCAGGAGCAAATCCCTGTATGGTCAGTACTGAAAAGATTGGGAGCAGGGGGGTTTCTGCCCTGTCTTCCTGGCTCAAGCTTTGCTGCCTTCACACTAGATGCAGGCACATGTGCCAGGTCCCCACCCCGGTGCACTGGCAGCCCTTGGGGTCCCTTGGTTTCTCTGAATGGAAGACACAGACAGTGGTGAAAGGGCAGCTGTTTGTCCGTCTGGATCTCCTACTCGTAAGAAAAATCAAGCGTGCATACCCATGCTTTTCTTTCACAGCATCATAGAACGTTCAGGCTTGGAAGGGATCTCAGATCATCCAGTCCAAACCTGCCAGAGCAGGGTCACCTAGAGCAGGTCACACAGGAACCTGTCCAGGTGGGTTTTGAAAGTCTCCAGAGAAGGAGACTCCACAACCCCTCTGGGCAGCCTGGCACAGGTTCCGTCACCCTCAGTGAGAAAGTTTCTCCTTATGTGTACATCAAACCTCCCATGTTCCAGCTTGCACCCATTGCCCCTTGTCCTATCATTGGAGGTCACTGAGAAGAGACTGGCTGCAGCCTCCTGACACTCACCCTTTACATAAGTAGAAGCAATAAAGAGGTCACCCCTCAGTCTCCTCTTCTTCAAGCTAAAGAGCCCCAGCTCCCTCAGCCTTTCCTCAGCAGGGAGATGCTCCACTCCACTCCATCATCTCTGTGGCTCTGTGCTGGACTCGCTGAAGCAGTTCCCTGTCCTCCTAGAACTGGACACACTACTCCAGATGAGGTCTCACCAGGGCAGAGCAGAGGGGGAGGAGAACATCTCTACCTACCAACCACAGCCCTTCTAATCCACCGCAGGATGCCACTGGCCATCTTGGCCACAAGGGCACATCGCTGGCTCGTGGTCACCCTGCTGCCCACCAGCACCCCCAGGTCCCTTTCCCCTACACCGCTTTCCAACAGGCCAGGGTCAGTCCCCAACCTATACTGGTACCCGGGGCTATTCTTTCACAACTCTGGATCACATGTCCATGCCCCTGCTTTTCCCGCAGACTAAACCAAAACCTTTAGGGATGAGTAAAATCTTGTTGAAATAATGAAATACAAAACTGCAGCGATTCTGCAGACATCAGCTGTAGAATTCTTCTCCAGTGCTACGGCAGCACCAAAGCCTCTCTCTATTCAAAGAGTCACTACAAAATACCAGGGTCACACTCAGCTACCTCAGGCTGTCGAAATGGGTTGTTCTTTGTTTTTAAGGAAGGTAAGTGCAGACCTTGCAATCTCATCTCATGCTCAGCGCAAAGCATCCCTGGAGAGAGCTGGAAGAAGCCGATTCTCCGAGCTGTGCAGCACAACCAGGTACGGAGCAAAGTCATTCCAGGCTGGGCTGGAGCACAGAAACATCGCTCAGAAATAATTCAGCACAAACGGGAAAGTCACAGGGACCTTTGAGAGGGGAGCTGTCCTCTAAAGACACTCCACCTCCTGCTGTTCATTAAATACAGGGAGGGGTGTTGGAAGGGCACATGATGCCTAACAGACAGGAAGGTGCTGGTCCTGGAGGCACCAGCTGAAACACTGAATTGTCACATTTTCTTTGAGCTTGCCCTTGCTCCGAGAGAGGCTCTGCAACACAAACACCACGAAGGTGCCTCTCAAACCTGGCTCAAGCAATAACACAAACCAGGCACCTCATAATTATTCACGGCACGTAACCGCATCCTTCTGGATGTTCTGCATGATCTCTCCAGCCAGCAACAAAATGGGAGACCAAGCAACTAAAAGGCCAAATTTGCAAGCACAGCCAGGCACACAAGTCCCACGGCTGCTGCCGGAGAGGCGAGACACTGCAGCGAGCGGCACGGGCCGGGGGAGCAAAGGCAGCTCCGTGAGCAGGTCCGGCCCACAGCGATGCTACAGGGTGATGAGAAGGACCCCACATCTTCCAGGGGACTTTGGGGTGGAGGGACAGGCTACCCAGACAGAAGCAAGGCTGGAAAATACCCTGCAGACCTGAGCACGCAGCAGTCTTTCAGCGCCGAAGGGATGCCAACATCTGGCGCAGCACGCCCGTGCTAAAATGCCCTGGGCTTCCCTTTAGATTTGCTCTGCTGGGTGCACTTAAGAATCACAGAATCACTGAAAAGCTATGGAGCTATGCCAGGGAGAGGAGCTCTGCTGGGTGGAGGACTAAAGGAGCACAGCAGACTATTGTCCTCACTTGGCTCTAAGCATAAAGGTCCCCACAGGGCAAGGAACATCTCCAGGCCTCTGAGAGGCAAACCATGGTCCTGCCACGTGCATTTCCTCCTGCAATTCCATCATAGAATAGAATCATAGAACAGCTAGGGCTGGAAGAGACCTCCAAAGGTCATCTAGTCCAGCCCCAGTGCAGTGAGCAGGGATACCCTCAACTAGACCAGGCTGCTCAGAGCCTTGTCCAACCTCACCCTGAATATCTCCAGGGATGGGGCCTCAACCACTTCCCTGGGGAGCCTATTCCACTGTTCCACCACCCTCAATGTCAAGAACATCTTCCTGATGTCAGTGAGAGCCTGCCCAGCCCCTCCAGTCCCAATAACATCACCAAGAGACATATGTCCTGTAGATTATCACGAGGGATGCTGCTGAGGACCATTCAAACCCCACAGGTCAATGTCAGGCAAGTTCTGACCCAACTATCACAGCAGTCCCCAGCCCACTGAGAATTTGTTTGCAGCTTGCTGTCGCTGCCTCTACTTGTCACTGACCCACAAAGTGTCATCTGCTGAACCTAGGCAGAAAGCTGCTGCCTGCCCGAGCAAAGTATATCATTGGCACACATACACAGTTGCTTTCACAGCTTTATTTTAGAGATACCAAAATACTTCAACCACCCCACGCACCCTTTCTAAGTTTACTTTGTGTTATCCCCGTTTCACAAAGGAGAAAGAGAACTTGCTGTGATTAAGATCATACAGTGGCTTTTAGGGTAAAAACCCAACAGTCAGTAAAATACAACATAAAATGCTGAAATAAGTCTGAGAACATAAAGTGCAGTCAACATAAAAATACAAGAAATCTGTGTTAATTCCTGTATTTTCAAAACTGTGTGAGTAGGAGTTAAATTCTTTCTGAGTCTAAGATATTCAGCTCTAGGTTTTAGGTTCATAATAGTCAAGACACATCTTAGAGCCTCCAAACCCATTAAGATCACACGATAGGGTTTACTTATTGGTTACAGCCTGCCTTGCCAAATTAAAGCGACTTATTGACAAAATAATTGCCACAAATGCAGTAAATCCATAACATTCAGCACAAGTGCTGCTGATCCAGGACAAAACCTCAGAGCACAGGCATCCCGGAGGAGCCAGCATCTCCTCGCTGCCGTTTCCCCGCTTACAACTTGTATTAAATCAGTTGATATTTCTCCCCTTTTAAACTCACCTCACCAAAATCATGACAAAGCCACAAAACAACCACCAAATGAGGTTTGCACACTGAGAAAGCAAAGCGACCCGAATCATTCAGCCTAATGCAGCTCCGGGAATCGATCGGAGTATTTTTAACTACTCTCATAAATTTCTTCTTTGCTTCTGCTGCTGGAAGTACCAGAATAGATGGAGCCTCTCGGGCATTAACAGAGTCTAATTCGTGGTATTTTAGTTTGCATCCACAACAGCTTTAGAAAGAGACGGTGTGCCAGGGTCACAGCTCGCAGCCTTTAATGTATCCATCACTTTGCTCCTCACATTAACACAAACAGCAGCAAGAAATGGTAGCAGAAGCTCCTACCTGTGCATTTCCATCCCCTGCAGATGCACTAAAAGCATGCTATAGATGAGTCCCACCTATAAAAATTCTTTTTTAGATAATTACAGAAATAATTGTGGGGCTGCATCGCTAACACCAGCCTCAAAAGCTCACATCATTCTTGCAAATCATGTGACCCCAATTAAAGGAGAAAATGCTAAATGCTACACTCTGGTTTTCCAGGATCATCTACTTAAGCTGCATGCCTTTCTCTTACTGTATGCATGGATTTTTCATTATTTGGAGCTCAGAGTCAACAGGGTTGGATCAGCAACAACGACTGACTGTCACTGGCAGACAGCAAGGAGCTCAACCCCAACTGAGACCCAAAGGATTCGTCACCATCCTGGAAGGAAAAAGGCACATCAAGCCTATTGGATTACATGAGATTGACATTTGTGATAGTTAAATATTATGAAGATTAGATTAAAGTTGATTTTTATCTCGGAAATTGTATCAGCTTTGGTGATGCCTGCCCTCCAGTGAACCATGTTTTTGTGGGTTTCTTTTTTTTTCCCCTATTAGAGGATGGAGATGAAGAAAATCTTCAGGGGGAAAAATACCCAAGAGCATGACTGAAGAAGTGATTGTTACTTTTGCACTTCTATCAAAATTAACTCCCTCTAGGTTCTGAATGAGGCCTCAGGACAAGAAAAAAAAAGTAAAGAATGCCCTTGGAGCTCAGTGCCAGCTGCATGTACCACATCTGGGGGGAAGAGCTGGGACCTGCGAGAGCAGCATCACCCCCTGACAAACAGCTGGAACATCTGCTCCATGAATTGCTATTTCTAGCAGCCCAACTCTCCAGTAAGATCTAACTCTGGCTGTCAGGGCAGCCCCTCAGACCTAAGATGCTCTCTGGTAACCCCCTCCCTCCCCAAAGGGGAAGGGAAAGGGAATAAGGGAGAGAGACTCAGCGATGAGGAAAGAAACTAGGACAGCTGTAATGACAATAATAATAATAAAAATGGAATATATCCAAAACCAGCATCAAACCCAACCCCCCCCAATGGCAGTTACATCACCATCAGCACTGATGCTGTGGAGCAGGCACTGGGAGAGTCCCAGACTGGGACCAGTGACAGATGGGAGCTGTGTTCAAGAGCTGGATCTGGGACTGGGTTCAGGATCAAAGACAGAACAGAGTCCTCCTGGGATGCTCTGAGGAAGAAACCAGAAGAGGACCCAAACCAAGCCAGGCCAAGAGAGTAAGACCCTCCTGACCCCTCAGATTTATACTTGAATATGCTGTATATGAACAGAGCTGAAGCTGAACACTGTCTAGACCCACAGTGAAACAAATCACTCACCATTTGATGCTGCACATGCTGCTGTAAAATAAAATAGGTCGTTTTCCACAAATACCACCTATGCTAGTATTTAATTACTGCAAAGGTTGATGGAGCCACCACTGTTTTCCTTCAGGCAACGCCATATGGCAAAAAGATCTAAGGTTTCCAGGAATACACCCAGGAGCTAGAGGGAAAGTTCTCTAAAGCCAAAGGGGTGGGTTCGTTTAACAAGATTCAGTTGGTCCTTGGAGAGAACACACAAACATTTTTAATTCAGATAAAAATCAGCATGTTCTGCTCTGGTTATTTATCAAGCACTAGAATATGAAGATCAAGGTTTGTAGGGAGGAGTGATACCTTATTAGGCCAACTGAGATGGAAGGAAAGCCAGGAAGCTCTTGAGCACAGGAGCCACTGGTCAAGTCTAGAACATTACTGGCAATCAGCAGACATCACATTCCCCCCTCATATTCCTGAAGAGAATTTGCTGATTTTAAAGCTACTGTAAACACAGTCGTCTTAACTTGCTATCAAGGACTAATTGTGTGTGTTTGCCAGCTATTATGATAAAAATATCCTCCTCCAAAGGACAATATAAATTTATCACTTGACCCTAGAGGACACTTAGAGCAGGGTGGCTCCGTCCATGCCACCACCAAAAAGAAAACTCTAAAATATCAAGTCTAAGTTCTAGACTATAAAGTAAATAAAGGAGAAATATGCCAGTGTCAGACTCCACTGATGTCCCACCATGATGGGCATCCCCCAAAGCTTCTGCTGTCAGATCAGTCTTATCTGAAGTCTTACAGTCAGTCAGCATCATATTAAACACTCTCCACCAAAGTTATCTTCATTTTTTCATCCAAAAAGCAAAGATTAAAATAAAAATACAGACAAGAGAGATAAGGACAGGAGACCCGAAAGCCATTTTTATCATAATAGCTGGGAAACACACATAATTAGATCTTGATAGCAAGTAAGACGACTGTTTACAGTAACTTCAAAATCAGCAAATTCTGTTCAGGGATAAATGGGGGGAATGTGGAATCTGCTGATTGCCAGTAACAGTCTAGACCTGACCAATGGCTCCTGTGCTCAGCTTCCTGGCTTTCCTTCCATCTCAGATGGCATCGTAAGGCAGCTCTTCCAGCCCCTTAACCATCCTCATAGCCTCTGTCAGACTCTCTCCAGTAGATCTCTGTCCCTCTTGAACTGGGGAGCCCAGACCGGGGCACAAGACTCCAGGTGAGGTCTCACCAAGGCAGAGTAGAGAGAACCACCTCCCCTGATCTGTTGGACACATTCTTCTTAATGCACCCCAGGAAGAAAAACTCCAGCAAAAGCCCACGTTTGTGCCCAGGCATTGGGTGAGGCCAGCAGCCCTGTCCTCACAAGACCAGGCTCTCACTCTGCTGAACAAACATCATCTCGGGAAATAATCCCATTAGAGCTTCTGCCTGACAGAAAGGCAGAAGGGTGAAAGAAAAGACAAAGGGCTGTGATTATTATTTCTGTTTTACAATCCTAGAGGGTGCTCAGTTAAAGATGTCTGAAAGATGACAGGGTCATCTAATCAGAGGGAATGCAGCTCGGCGATAATAAACATGCCCTGGTGAGCACGCTTCCTTTGAAGGGAGAACTGCAATGCCTGGCACAGAGCAGAAAGGATGCCCTCTGGGGATGTTATTTATCTTGGGTGAACATCAAAAGGTGGTAAGGAGTCATCTTCAGCATCGTCTCGCATTCGAACAGAAATCTTTCTGAAGTTCAACTCAAAACATGATTACTTCACCAGCATCTCCACACTTCCCAGAGACCCACTAGGACATTCCAGTGATAACTGACGTACCAGCAACGCTCACTGAGCAGTGCCTCAAAGCAACTGACCTGTTTTGGATGTATTTAGAGGTGCTGTCCAAACGTCAATCTCCAAATGCAGGAAGCATTTATTGTATTTCCAAAAGGAAAAGAGAGGACTTTCTGCTGTCTCTGCTCCTTTACTGCTACCTCCACACGAGATGTCCCTCTAAGATGCCTCACAGTATTGAGAAGCAGTCAGGGCTTCCAGGAGAATTACATAGAATCATTGAATGCCCCAGCTTGGAGGGGGACCTCCAAAGGTCATGCAGTCCAACCCCTCTGCAGTGAGCAGGGACATCCTGAACTAGATCAGGTTGCTCAGAGCTTCATCAAGCCTGATCTGGAATGTGGGCCTCCCCCACCTCCCGGTCAACCTGTTCCGATGCTCCACCACCCTCAGAGTAAAGAGCTTCTTCCTAAAGTCCAATCTAAACCTACCCTGCTCTAGTTTACAACTATTGGCCCTTGATCTAAAGGGCTTTGACTTATTCCCATGCTGTGCCTCACAGTGAGGAGTTGCTCCTTACTGGTTCTGAGACCAACAGACTGCTGTCAGCCGTGACAGTTCTACATCCAGCACACATTCAGCAGCCCAAGCTGGCCAGTTCTCCTTGGGAAGAGACAAGCTTGATTTTACAAGCCTTCTCTCCAGCTTCTGTGATTCTGGCTGCTGTGCATCATTCCAGCTCCCAGCAGGAGGAACCCAGCACATTGGTCCAGCCACCCTGAGAGCAGCGGTGAGCCCATGAGCTCTCCCATCAGACCAACACACTTATCAATTAATTTCACTTGGTTATTGCTTGCTGCAGAAGTTCACTGTTTAAAGTGTGGCTACTTAGGAGAATATAGTTCTCTGTGAGGATCTTCCACAGGTCACAGTTGCCTCGGCGTTGAGACCCAGCCCAGATCCTGCGCACGAGGCAAGTACCATCAGCACCTCAGGGTGCAAGAAGGGTCACCTCCCATATTCCACACTGCACCTGTTCTAATTGCAACAACCCTCTGTTTCCACCAACTCTTGGGTTCCCCTCCCCATACAAATGTGTCTCTGTCAATGGAGCATCCTTCGTTGACACGGGTGCCAACAGAGTTGGATGTGTTGATAACAGCGGAGAAGCTGCACGGGGCTGCTTCCAATTTCTGGCTTCACTGACTAGTCCCAGGGAAGAAGGTTTGCCACAACACTGAGTCTGATAAAAACAGCTGATAAACTTCTGTACTTGTTGGTAAATAAGAGTTAAAACCTAAATATGACTACTATGTGTGGGGAAAGCTAGCAATTTTGGAAAAAAATATAGGTAAAGGAAATATTATGGAAAAACAAATCAGGAAGCTTAGAAAGGATAATTTAAAAACATAACTCAAGTAACTGCAAGAAAAGTTATTCTTTAAAGCATTCAAATATGAAAAGTAAAGGAAAAAATCATATTACAGTCAATTCACATCAAATTTCAAAGAGAAGCAAAGCGAGTAGAAGAAGGGGCATTGCATGCCATCGTCACCTGCTTTGCGGTCGCAGTGAGAAACTAAATTGAAATCTCGTAATAAGTGACATTTTGAAACACTTCCAATTCTGCAGATGAAAAACAAGGCACTTCCCCCCCCTTGTACTTTTTATTTTCCAAGCAAGAGCAGAACTTTATGCTATTATCTGCTGGCTACACAAGGTGGATTTCAGCGCTGGCCTTTCCACCAACTATTGCACGCAGCAAACCACAGGAACAGACACTTCCTGATGACAGCGGCGGAGCTGGACCCATGTGCTGAACACATTTAAAAGCCAGAATCCAACTTACGCCTTTGGAAGGAACAAGGCTTTGAAGTCTATAGGTTCTATAGGTCCAGAATCACTTTTCACACCTATTAATTTCATTCTGGTAAAATATGTTGTTAAATGAGTTTCATCATGTGAGTCCAGCTGAGATTCAGCCCTACTGATTAGCACATCTTCAGGGCCACTTTAGCAGACAGAAATTAGAAGTCCAGCAGAAAGAAAGCAGATTTTAACCTCACCAAAAACAGAAGAGTAAAAAGAGTGACAAAAAGACAAACCACCCCTGAGGGAGAGGCAAGGATGGAAAGGAGAAGGAGATGGGGACAAGATAAGACGACCACTCATACTACTTCATAAACACACATAATGCCCGTGCTTCTTTTATATGCAAAACAAACTTCTCTAATATTCTTCAAAAGATCTCATCAAACACAACAAACAAGCAGCCTGGCACGGATAAATAACTACTGCCTCATGACAAACAAGGAAATATTTATGGAAGGCTATTAAAGGTGGATTACCTATCTCAGACACTGGAGCACTCGCAGAGTTGCCAATCAGCTCTGCTGACTAAATACATATTTATAAACACTTTAGCTGTTTTATTTACCCAATGGACCAAAATGACTTATTCATTCTGTTCTGGTTTTATTTTGGTCTATCAAGTACAGTAAATGTGCAGTTAGGTGCATAATAAAAACTCCTTTAGAAAAGTAATTACATTACCTTACACACAGTAGATTTTTCTTTCCCAAACAACTGGACCATTTCACAGGCTCATAAGTTCTTATTAAAAAAAATTATACTGACACACACTAATTGCTGAGCTGAAACCTTGCTTGGAAACGTAAAGTCCAAAGGAAACATTTACAAACACAGCAGAGCCCCCTGGAAAACCATTAATTTAAAGACAGCTTTTGCTATGGCAGGAGCCAGGGACATGGCTACGGTGCCAGCCACCTGAACGGTTCTCTCTCCACATCCTGCAGGGTTTGGTGAGCACTGGATGTGGTGGAAGAAGACAATGGACCCATAGGTGAGTAGTGCAAGGTCCAGCGATGGTTGCCTCTTTGCCTCTGCCCTGGCAAAGCGAGGCACCTCCAAGAGAAGACACCAGAGCACCATCAGAGATGGGCTGATCAGGCTGAATCACTCATCTAAGTGCCTGAACTACGAGCACGAAGAGGGTCAATTTCTTTCTCCATCTCCTATTTGGGCAGCGAGTTGAAGCTCTAAAAATATTAACCTAATTGCTCTGCCTTATGGTTAAAGCTCAGCTCAGGAAGCAGTGGCACGTTGAAACCTAGTAAGTCTGTAATTGAAAATATACCGTGCTCTTCCACGTTAGGCAGACTAGCAGCATGTTCAAAAATCATGACTCAAAAGCCTGACTGAGCCTGTAAGTGATCCTGGACTTCAGGTGTTCTGGCTCAAAATCCAAGTTACTTCCTTTGCTAATTTCTGAGGCACGCTGGTTGAAGTGTCTCAGAGAATATTTGCATATTACATTATACTGCCATTATCAGAAACATCTGCTGCCAGGTTTTTTTATTCAACCTTTACAAATAAGTTTATTTTACGGCTTGCCTGCAAACTCAAGGCTTCCAATGCATTGGCGCTTTGCAATATGATGTGCAAGCAGCGTGTGCCCTCTCCAGATGAGAGGCTTCCACACCATGCAACGCTCAGAGGAACAACAATATCCCAGCAGAATTACGTGGCCGGGCAGAAAAGTGGTATTTTACACAAAGAGCAACACAGCACCCAGACCAGTGGCCAACATGACTTCAAACCTCACTTGGAATTGCAACCTGGCTGCTGCTCTGGATGCTTAAGTCAACAAAAACTTGTTTGTCTGAAAAAAAATCTCTCCTCTTATTCTTGAAGACAAATGGTCTCAGACCAGCAAACCAGTCCTGCTTTGCTGCTCTGGGTCAGTTGGAGGTAAGTGGCTTGGGCAGGGCTGAAGATGCAGCCAAGACAAAGGTTTGTAGGACAAAGAGGTGTCTTCCAAAAGACTGGGGAAAAAATGTAGTGAAGCTTCTGGAGTCAAAGGATGGTAGGGAAGGAAAAAAAAAGGTGAAGTGGTTCTCTCTCAAGGAAAGACAGGTAATTTACAGGCTGTGGAGAAAAGAGATTAGAGGGAGAAGTGAAAAAGAGAGAGAGACTGCCCTGGGGAACAAAACTAATCTCTCTATTAAATCTTCATCAAAATTTGGCATTTAAGCTGGTGAGGAGGTCATCCATCTCCAGCAGCACCACCATGACCTGCTGGGACTGATCTCCTCCCTGAACACAGGGAAGGTGGCCTTGATATGCCATGCAGGGGGTCATGGGCATGAGGCAGAAACTGCCAGAAGTGCCTCGAGGTGCAGCACTTGGAATGTGCCAGAAAAAAAAGCCCTCTAAACCTCTCCCTTAAACTCCAGGAAACACACTCATCTATCTTCCAAAGTTTTCAAACAGCATGAACTGATGAGAGGGGAGAATTTGCTTTCTAGGTTGGACAAGATATGCTTCCTGTCACCTCCCTCAATACGGCTGTATTTTTATTTTTTTAATCATTTTGACTAAAAATTCTTCCATAGCCTGAAGCCAAGAGTCTGTTCAGTAAACTCTGCCTTGCTGTTAGGTGTTCCGAGAAGCTGGTTTGATGAAGTTGGCTTCGTGGTGTGTATTTTGGTCACAAGCTTTATGTCAGCAATTCGTACGTGATGGAATTGATTCTTAAAAGCTCTAAACATATCAAGTAATTCAAGTTTCCTAGACACTAAGCCTGGACCATGCCAGCAGGTAAGGCCAGTGTCTTGCTGCAGGTTAGTGCAAGGGTTTTGTGCCCCACGTTATCTGTTGTAAATGAGCATCACTGAGGAACAACTCCAGCATCTTCCACTATCCTGCAGCAGAGTTAACTGCAGTTTGAGTTCCACATGTCTGGTTTTAGGATCTGATACTGCTGTGCAATCTCTGCCTACACATGCTAAAGATAAGGAACACAGGCAATGGCAACACTTTGCATTTTGGGGGGTGTTTCGGTCTTTTTTACTATTTTCCCTTTGTGCAGCAAGAGATTGTAAACCTGACTGATCTCCAGCTGTTCCCCATGTGCTCCCATTAGGAACTGGGACTTTTTAAAGGTGGGGCATGGCCAAGCAGGGATGCAGTGTGCAGGGCAGTGTAGCAGCCAGCCCCGACAGCACAAAAGCCAGCAGCACAAGCAACTTATTCAGCTGCCAAACCAGCAAAGCCCATTCTGCTTTCAGATGGAAAAAGAGATGCCTTTGGGCACATCCAGCCTCAGCACTCTGCATTGGGGATGCCTATTTATGCAGTATGGAATACATATATATATAGTATTTTGCATTCTGTAAATCCTCACAATGTCTCAGTTTTCTCATCTCCATCTTCTCCCTCTCCCCAGTCAGGGAACTGAACTTTGGCCACTTTCTAATCTTACATACAAGCTCCTTCCTCCAACTACCTGCTGGTAACCTCTGCCTGGCTTCCTGCTGCTCAAGAAGTTTTCTCTTCAGCTCCTTCAGGAGCATCAATCTACTGCCCTAATAAAGCCACACGCTATTTTATTTACTTACTAAATGTTCATGCCCACTCTGCCATGAACAGAACTCATCCCTCTTCCTGCCCCCCCAAAGCACTTCACTACAAAACACGACATCTCCATTTACAAGAACCTCAAGCCTGCAAAACCATGCTGCTTCCAGCAGAAAGCTGGAGGCACAGTGGGTTCCCCGTGTCTGCTGGCAAAGCTGGGCCAAACCACGGCTGCAATCACATTTCCAGAAGTCATCCATCTGAATGAACAAACAGGCAATGAGAAGCCAAACATCAGCACTAAGATACCAGCACTGGTTGCGTCAGGAAACAGCTCAGAAACTCTCGGAGCTGCAATTAAATGCTCAGTGTTTGCAGCTACTCGTCCTTGTCTGGAGTCCCATGCACATGTGTGTAATACCAACATCCTTAGTAAGACTCTCTAGGAGTATCCCTATTACTGTTTAATTTACTACTGTGCTTAACAAGCTGATTATTTGGGGTTCTTCCCCCTCCACATGGCTTTACTCCCTCTGTTAGCTCTTGTCACTTAGAACCAGAAAACACGCCGTTATAATTAAACACCTCTGCTGACAGCTATGTGGGAGGGAACAATTTTGCCCCTTCCTCCCTCCCTCCCCAGTTTGGGTGAGCCTGACTAAAATAAAATCCAAGCTAAGAAACACCTTGGGCAGCTGCTTGAAAAATATTTTTACCTTCATGATTTCTACCCAGTTCCCTGCCAACGTTGCAAAGGCATCCCCACTGCATCACATATTTGAAGAGCAATGTTCATGTGGGATGAGATACAAAAAAGATGCTGAGGAACTGCAGCTTCTCAAACTTAGAGAAACAGAACCTAAACATGAGATTAATATTCTGACACAAATATCCTTCCCCAGGTGTCATGTGCCCTGAAAAGCCAGAGAATAAAAACTTCTATGAAAACAAAGCAGCTGAGGTGGACAGAGACCTCGACCTTTGTTTGAAGTAAAGACTGAGCAATTGTTAAGATCAGTATAATAAACATGGCAAATATTCCTACTTGTGATTGCACAAACCAGGTATTTTTAATGGAAAACCTGTCCCTTGAACTTCTGCAGCACGTCCTGGATATCCAGCCAAGTGTGCTTCTGAACATCCAACTCTACACATACATAGCACATACAGAGCTGTATATTCATCCTACCATATAATCTGGATGTCACTGGGATAGTCAAAGATCCTGGGGGTACAGCTGATTCTAAAGAGCAACAGACACAGCTACTGATTTTTTTTTGTGGCTTTTGAGCAGGCCAGAAGGAATAAAACCAAATTTCCTGTACTCCAGCAATAGGAAAAGAAAAGCAGGATGGGAAATTAATAAGTGATGTACTACAAAAGTAATTACAGCTGATGACTTCATTGTGCTCGTGAAGGGGTTGAGGAAACTTGCCATTCCTGCCAAGTTGAGAGCCTTTCATCTTCCATGGATAGGTAAAAATTTGAAGTGGGGGGGAAGGACAAAGTGAATAGCATTTCTAAAGGGCATTACTGTTTTATAACCATGAGTCAGTTTTTCATCTAGGACATAAGAATTGATGTCAAGTGGCAAGTAATGAAATATTTCTTAAGCTGTTGGCTGGATCCTGCACCACTGTTAACTGATGCAGCCCCAGAAATGTTTGCAGTAAAACTGCATCACTGTGGGAAAGCTGAAGGTTTGCTATATTCTACTGCTCCTCACGGTGATCAGGAAACACCCTGGAACCATCAGGATTGTGCATTCTTAATAAATACATATAAAACTACAGTCAGTTTATATGTATAAATACATATAAACCTCAGTAGAGAGCTCATGAAAACTTCAGAGAGGTTTCAGCCTCTTAATCCAAACCAGAAAAATAAAAGTTTGTATCTTTATGGTAGCATGATGTCATCTGTCTGAATAAATCTGGAGTTGCAGCTCATTTGCAAAGATTATATGGTCAAACAGAGTGGAAGCAATCTGCTTGAACATTTCTTGGCTGAATGGTTTCCAAAGCATCTTTTGACACTAATTTGTCAAATGGATAATTGAGAGCAACACAAAAACAAATTAAAAGTTTTAAGTGCTTGGGCTAGATCCTCAGCTAGGAAAAAGAAAAGGCGGTCCATTAAATTCAACGTGGCTTTGTTCATTTGTGTCTGCTGAAGATCTGGCTGTTTATGCTTAATGTGACTCAGCAGACAATTCATTCTAGTACTGAGCAACCTTGAGCCCCACACTGCCAACAGGAGCAGGAGCATTTGGCAGCTCCAGAGGTTGCAGAATTAGTTTGTGTTCTTGCAATAAGAAGAGCTGGGGAAGCCACAGGAGGCCCTGTTTTGCTGGGCAGGGGGAATCTGATGGATGTGAACGTATATGGCTTTTCCATACACAAACTGTATGGTCTAATTGACAGCAATAGGTAAATATTACAACTACACTCCCTACACAGTCAAAACTCACTGATCTTTAAAATTAAGCCCTGCCACTGTCAAGCCAAACACAGGCGCTCCCTTCAGAGCTTGGTCCAGTGCTGCTTCCAGTTTGCCCATAAACCCTTTAGTCTTCCAATTTTCAGAGAGTCATTTTGCTTGGAAGAGACCTTTAAATCAGAGTCAAACCCTTAACCCAGCACTGCCAGGGCACCACTGACCCACATCCCTCAGCACCACAGCTTGGAAACCCCTCCAGGGATCACAGGGACTCCACCACTGCCCTGGGCAGCCCGGGAGAGACCTGGACAGCCCTGGAGGGGAAGAAATTGTTCCTCAGTTCCAACATAAACCTGCCCTGGGGCAACTTGACACCATTTCCCTTTTATCCTATCCTCACATCCTTTTCTGCCACATGCTAATCTCCATCCTTTTCACTAGATGCCTGTTGTGTCCACCTGGTCCGCACAACCTGCTGCTTTTCCCAGCTCCTTATTCCTCTTTTGCTCTTCCTCATCTGCTCTCCTGCACTGTTTCACTGTCCTGGGCAACTCTGCAAGTTAGTATTTTTGCTCAGTTTCCCTTTCAAATGCACTACGGGCAGGTAGCACATAGGAACCAGCAAAGCAATGCTAACACCTGAAACCATATATATTATCATATGGAGTAAAGAATGGAAAAGCAGATAGACATAAGAAGAGAGAGAAGCCTGAAAAATTACAACTGAAAAAAGTTCTGCCTGCCTCTAACTTGCCCCCCAGTTTTAATTTAAGAGTATTTCTGTTACTCTATTACTATTTTAGATAGTATTCAAATCCCGTGCTTCTTTACCCCATGCTGGGTTTCCTTGAGTTTGTTTTTGTTTTTAAATCTAGTAACAAAACCTGGCACACCTCAAACCATACTCACTTTTCCACTACATGAGCATAATGTGGATGGGAACTGTATGCATGACCCACTGAGCAAAATTTCTACTTAACAGGTTCAAACCGAATGTAGGAAAATATTCTTGCAGCTTCTAATCGACTGCCGTAATGAGGGGGTTTTGGGGGGTTAAAAGATCATTTCTAGTCAAAAAGGGGGATGATATTTGAGCACCAGGGAGGCATCCCAGGAACAAAACGGATCTGCAGCCACTTCCATTTAAATTCAGAAGGAAATCAGCCCTCATACATCATGGCAGAAGATGACTGCCAGCTGCAGTCAGGGAAGCATCTCCCTTCTGAACCACAGCAATTAAAAGATCACATAATTATAGCTGATCTAGAGCCCACAGAAGTCAAAGGAAAGCCATCCATCCACTGTAATGGGCTTTGGAGCAGCTTCAACATTTCTTCAACGTATGTAGGCATGACACTTGGGAAACCAAAAGCCTCCCAGTTTAACTGCATTCAACCACAGCTAAAATAGAAATGTTTTCACATCTCTTCATCTAGTACCAACACAACCCAGCACAACTGACCATCAGATGCCTATTAAACGGACTATTTGTTGAAGGAAGTGAGTGTGACAAGTTAGGATTTGCCCATGGACCATCTGACAACCATCAAGGCTTTGTTTCCTTTGAAAAGTGCCTGCCTTCAATCTAAAGGGCTCAGACCTTTTGCCCAAAACAATGAGAAAAATTCTGAAAACTGCTAAGCCAGAATTACCCCTCAAGTCAGATGCTCATTTTTTAATTATCCTGGTTCATCTATGATAATAAAAACAGGCACAGCATAAGTTTGCTGCAGCTCTCACCTTTGTGGTGGTTTCTCTTAGATGTTCCCAAGTTTTTCAGCTTTTCAAAGTCAAATCTTCCACCAATGGAATGGGAACACTGCTAACTCCCCTTCCCTCCCAAAAATCCCCAACATTTTCCAGTCGATTAATTTCCTCAGGTAAAAAAACATTATAAGTATTACCATTAATGGAAAAAAAGACCTGAATCTTCAAATCAGGTCATGACATATCACAATTTATATTAAATCCTTTCATGTGCATAACAAACATTTCGATCCTCCTGTTATTTTATTTTCCTAGCCCTGAGTGGTATCTGTTCTGCAGACACTACTGAAGAGGTTTCTGAAGGAGGCTTTTGTTGAATTATTTTATAGGCACTATTGAGGACTAACTCCAAAGAGGAAGATACTTAATCATTGCTGAAAATCCCCAGGTAGCTCAGCAACTCCACAGCTTTTTGTGACCGAGATGTATTTATCACATTTGTTAGCATTTTCTTGCCTTCTGAGGAGTCTGCAGCTCTTCAGACATACTTGATTATTCACAGATTGCATCGCTGGGCAGAAGCCAAATTTATCTATAGACCTTAAATCCTCAACTACCATCCCCTCCTCTCCATTCCATCCATGGATCTACAAAGCATTCTGACAGAGAAGTTCATTATATTAATCTCTGGAAAAAAAAAAGCTATGGTTTCACCGCTTCAAAGGGAAGTCAAGTCCATCCTGTTAAGGCAATGAGAAATCAGCCTAACTCAGCCTGGAAATTCAGTGCCCAGAGGCATTGATCTCAAAGTCTAGTTATTGTTCTCAAGTAACACTTTTTCAAGCACTCATATGATCTATAAACTCAGTCCTGCTTTCAAAAAATGATATCTTGAAGTTCTTGTAGGCATTGGTTACTTCCCCCAGGAAGGAAATTTTGGAGAGCCAAGTGATATTTGAAACAGGACTAGAGGTACTTCCATTTTCTTCCTGAAGTCCATTTTCACAAGGCTGGATTCATGTTCTATAATGAATTGCACCAGCAACTCTACAGCTAGAAGATGACTCAAATGCCTCCACAGCCAAGATGCTCTTCTGCATCTCAAAGCAACCTTGAGCTCTCCAAGAGTCCTCCTCAGTTTGAGATCAATGGAAGCCAAATAAAACTGGATTTCTTCACAAAGAGGGGCAGAAGTTTGACCAAACACAGATGTACGCCAGAAACCTGAGCTAAACAGATTTTACCTTCAGCAACAGCCATGTAATTAATTTATTCAAGCCTTTCTGCTGCCTTACAGCAAAAACAAAAACAACAACAGCAAAAGAGTAAACAGACAAACAGAAAACCACACAAAAAAAATCCCCAAAAGGTCATAATTTGCCCAGATGACAAGTTACCCTAGGACCTGACCTTTTTAATTTATGCAGTAAACTGGTGGTAGCTACAACCTCTTCCCAATATACAGGATTCCTGAAGCAATTAAAGAAGCTGCTGGAACAGAACAAGGGAATGCATTAATCTGTTGAACAGCAGAAGCCACTCGCTCCACGTTCTACCGAGACAGATGAGGCAAGCAACTGCCTGATCCAGAAAACATCTGCTAAACAAAATCAAAATTAATGATAACCAGAATGAGCTCTTTGATGGCTGATTCTCACCCAGCTGCTGGGAACCATCAAAGAGCCACTCACAACAGCAGACAATTAGTTACTTAAACACAAAAAGAGTTTGTGAGAGCAGGATGTGAGCTCAGGGTGGTGGATTTGCAGTGTGGTGATGCACAGGAAAGCCCTGCCTGGACCTTTTTCCTCCCTGAAATGCTCTAAGGTCAGAGTTTAGCTCCTCTGCCAGCACCCAACAAACCTTGACTTCCATCCCCAATACCATCATGCGGTTCTGTGCTGAAGGAGCAATGTTTCATTGGGGGAAAAAACCAAGAACAACCCACAAACACAAAAACATACACAATTTGTGACACTGAGCTGTCAGGCGAGCATTAGAAGGCAGCCTCTTTGAGATCTCACAGCAGTACACTCCTTCAAGTGTGTCAATTCACGCTTGTTTTAAAGAGTTACTCCGAGAATACTCAACACCAACACACATTGAAAGCAAACTGTAATTTCTCCCTACCTTTTCTTCTTGTAACTTCAAACCTTCTGGAGTCCTATAAAGAAAAAGAGAATTTTTGGGGTTTTAAAATACAACAATAGTTCAAAGGCAGAATGAACAGAACCCCCTAAAAACAGTAGTCATTGTCCCAGAGAAGCACCTGTGAAGCCCTATGCAGTAACTGAGGAGTAATTACAAGCATACATTTCAATTTGCCCACAGATATTGAAGGGTTCACTATATCACCTAACATGATTCATCATTCTGTGATAAGTTACACAGTAGAGCACAATATCTTCAAGAATATTTCTTTCCCCCCACACCCCCTCTATTCATGTTAAAAGGGAGCAGCCGGGAGAGTTATTTTAGTACACCAAGGATTTCTGATTTAAGGCTGGAGGGAGGATCCATTATGGGCATTTTTAGCAGATGCTGCTTCAAATATCCAAATAATTTCAAAGCTGGACTACTCATGCTTGGAGCTGCAGGCTCGTTTCAACCCTTTGCACACCTACATCATTTGCCCTATTTCTTGCAAAGCATCGCGACCATCTCTAATAATCCTCTTTTTATAAAAGGAGATACCTCCAAGTCTCAAAGGGCACTCCCAGACAGCACTGTCTACTTAACACTACTGGGGAGGCTCCAGAGGAATGAATATTTAATTCCAAGCAGTAATGTTATTTATGGGTTAATTACAAATACTCTTAATTTCCATCATTCGGATTACTTCTTGCAACCCCTATTAAAAAGTGGAATCACAGCAGAGTCTAAAAGACCATCTTGCCTGGAGTCACGCTGACCTAGACAGGGCCCACTGATAGGCAACGCAGGATTAACCCCACTGGGTGCAAACTTAAGCCTAGAAGACCCCAAAGTGCCATCAGGTCCCAGCATCAGCTGCACCACGGTGCCATCCCCCTCCATGGCACGGACACAGGGAAGAGGGACAAGCTCTTACGGCACCTTTGTGGATGTGTCGTGTTGAACCTCATTTCATTCCCTCAGTGCTCTGAGATGTTTGTTTACCAAAGAATGAAACAAAAAAGGTTTCTCTGCTCCTTTTCATAAGAAAATAACAAGAGGCCTCCCAAGACATCTGAGCTTTACAGACAACCTGATGCTTACTACAGTTTTATTTGCACTTTGCCACTTTTTAAAACATAAAATAGAAGCTCCACCCTGCAGACCATGTTTAGACGAAGGAAAGGACAGTGTAGACATCTAATGAAATACCTCCAGTCCCCTCCTGCAGAGTTGAAGAGCCCTGACACAGGGTCATTGAAAATACCCAAAGCCAACACAAGCACTCAATGAGAAATATCTAAGTGAAAGATAAATAAAAAAACGGTTTCTGGAAGCACCAAGAGTACCTGCCCAACCACCTCCTGAAGGTCATACCTCCCTCACCCAAGAACACCCAACAGCATCTGGGAATTCAGAATGAGGGGATGGATCCCAGGATGTAATACTACACATCAAACACACTATGGTGATGTAGCTCTTCATCTGCTACCCACAGAAATGCTCCTCCCTGCCTCTTGTGCCTCTCCCAAGGCCTCCATGAGCTCTTGGCATGGAACAGAGCCCACCATGACCAAGGTGCTCCTCCAGCCCAGGGACCACATTGTGTCACCTCACACAGTTCCCAGCTCCACTCAAACACGGTGACAGTTCATACTTTGTCCATTGTCACCAGCTGTGCAGGCAATAGATGTTGCTTCTTCAGGACTGAAGTACCTCTTGTGAGGAAAGGCTGAGAGACCTGGAGCTGTCCAGCCTAGTGAAGAGAAGGCTGAGAGGGGATCTTATCAATGCTTATAAATATCTGAAGGGTGGGTGTCAAGAGGATGGGGCCAGACTCTTGTCAGTGGTGCCCAGTGACAGGACAAGGAGCAATGGGCACAAATGGGAACCCAGGAGGTACCACCTCAAAATCAGGAAAGACTACTTTGGCATGAGGATGTGGGAGCCTGTGCCAGGCTGCCCAGAGAGGCTGTGGAGTCTCCTTGTCTGGAGAGATTCCCACCCCGGCTGGACCCTGCACTGCTGGGCCCCTGCTCTGGGTGCCCCTGCTGGATGGAGCAGGGGGGGACACCAGATCAGCTCCAGAGGTTCCCTTCCAAGGCCTAACATTGTGATCCTCTTTCCTACAAGTGACCAGCAAGCTGTCTCTCAAAAACAAAGCTTTCACCAAAGCCAAGAAGGATCAGAGCAGGAGAAACAGTCTCCTTGGCACCCTCCAACTCATCTGAGGTTGAGAAACAAAATAACGGGTATTTGCTTATAAAAACACTTAGTCAATATTCCCCGTAGGATGCTACCTGAGCAATCTTGAGAAGCATGTAAAAACAGCAGTCAGGATCAGTACAGACTTCAAAGCATTTATCCTTTTAGGCAGTGAAGCTCCAAGCTGCATAGACAGTTATACTCCAGGGACCTCCCAGAGCTTTTCAAAATATTAGTTTGAGAGGTGGGGCACGGGATAAAAACCTCCAGCTACAGCCTACCATCATTAAGCCCATGTACATGTAATATATGCAAAAGGGAAGAGTACTTGTACAGGTCCCCTGGAGTCCCTCACTTTAACAAGCTGTTTGAATTCTCTGCAGTTCAAAAGCTTTGAAACACTACAACTAATTACAACTATTATATTGATCAAAAAGAAAAAAGGACAATCAGACTAAAAAAAAAATTTGAGTGTCAGCTCACTTGTATTAAATAACCTTTTGGTATTTCCATGAAAGGAACCGTACAGACATTGTGAAAAACAAAGGATGGTCTTCAAAGTTTCCCTTCTTTTTCACTGTCTCCCTTATAATTATAAGCTCTAATGAATGTAAGCTACCACAAAAAAAACAGATGCAGGATTCAGAGGAAAAGCTTGTTAGAAATGCAATTCGAGAATGGGAGGTCAGGCTGCAAGTCATCACTTCTCATTACCTGGGAGAATATCAGCACTCGGTACATCCCCAAAAACAAGTTCCCTTCCACAGAGAAAGGGCCAATGGCATCGAGAACACTCCACATTTCAGGGCAGTACACAGAAACATGGGAAATGGGGAAAAAACCACTTAGAGAGCTTAAAGAGGCCACAAAATGGCATCAGCTCCAGGTAGACACAGAACCCGGGGTTTTATCCCTCTAGTAAAGAGCAGCTACAGCAAAGACTCATTTTTCTTAGCTTGCCTCAGCCGAAACATTTCTCTCTTCTGTAGCACAGGAAAGAAGAAACGATGCTAATTTTTCTCCTGAACATAAGACCTTTCTATTAGTGATCTAATACAGCACTAAGAGGCATTACCAGCCAGTCTGGCCACGGGCACAGCACCGTGCTGCACGCTATGACTTGGGCAATCTCTCCACTAAAAGGAGTGGTCACCCTTCCTTTGAAGTATAAAATACTGCTCTCTCAAGGAAAAAAGTATCACAGGGAGGTTTTAATGGTGTTACTAGTAGAGAACCAAAACTATTTTGATAAAAATGACACTAAAGTTCTCAGATGCATTGCCTGAGGAGTACTGTTCTGCAGAAGCCATAAAGCAGATGGTTATAAATGAGACTTATTTCATGGGCACCATTTAATGACTGCAAATTCCTTTAACTAAAAATCTAATTTTATCAGCGCGTAAATCACATGCTTTGAAGGGAAAAATTTGTTTCAGATTTGTCTCACTCCTTTTATAAAGCTTCTCCACGAGTCCCATTTTAAATAGCATTTCATTAAGGCAACGCAAGAGTCCCGTTTGTCAAGGCTCACTTCTAGAGCCTGTTTTCCTCCTTTCCAACGTTAGTTAATTGAATGAAGAACAAAAGGTCCTTCTGTTCTGTACCTGAAGAGCCTAATCATTGTTACGTGGAAATCAGCACAGCCTGTTTGCTCCAGTATCATTTTTCACCACGCATGTGCCTCCTGAAAAACTGCATCTCCAAAAGACCAACCAACCAACCCAGCAGCAGCACGTGGCAGGGGACAGCATCAGCAAGTGCAACTGTCACACAGTCTCCCACAGCATCCTACTGGGAAAGCTGGGAGTCCACAGCATGGACAGGGGCATCCTTTGCTGGGTTCAGAACTGGTTGGGTGGCCGGGCCCAGAGAGTGGTGGGGAACAGTGCTGCATCCAGCTGGCATCTGGTGACCAGTGGTGTACCCCTGG
Source organism: Todiramphus chloris collaris (assembly GCA_025345505.1). Lineage (NCBI taxonomy): Eukaryota > Metazoa > Chordata > Aves > Coraciiformes > Alcedinidae > Todiramphus > Todiramphus chloris. The sequence goes on along the minus strand of JANVCC010000135.1, from coordinate 2,472,458 downwards.
GACCAGTACCCAGCCCAGGCCTGCTCAGCATCTTTATTGATGAGCTGGATGTGGGGATTGAGTCTACCCTCAGTAAATCTGCAGATGAGGCCAAACTGGGAGGAAGTGTCGATCTGCTGGAGGGTAGGAAGACGCTGCAGAGGGACCTGGCCAGGCTGGGTCAATGGGCCAAGGGTATGAAGTTCAACAGGACCAAGTGCAGGGTGCTGCACTTTGGCCACAATAATGCCATGAAACACTACAGACTGGGGAGGAGTGGCTGGAGAGCAGCCCCATGGAGAGAGACTGGGAGTGCTGGTTGACAAGCAGTTGAACACGAGCCAGCAGTGTGCTCAGGTGGCCCAGAGGGCCAATGGCATCCTGGCTTGGATCAAGAATAGTGTGGCCAGCAGGACCAGGGATGGACCTGCCTGGATTAGTATGGGGAAAAAAAAAAGAAAAATTTAAATGAGAAATACAGTTGACTACCCACCGTCCCACAGCTTCCCATAGTTGCCACGTGTGGCACATCAAAGGCCCACGTGAACCTCGTGCAATCGAGCAACCGCTTTGCAAAAAGCCTTTTCCTGCTCCTACAAAAAAAAGGGATTGCCCTCTTTCAGAAGATACATCGAGATGTCCTGCCAAGGCATAATAGCTGGGTTGTGTTATAGGCTCCTGATTAATGCTGAATTGTGGACCCATGGATGAGCAGAGCACTTCTGGAATGAAGAACCAGAATTCATTCAGAATAAGCACCAGGGGGTGGGCGGGGAGGAACTTCATTGTGCAGCATTAAAATACAACTACATGGAGGGAATACACAATATAGCAGAGTGCTCAGTAGCCAACGTGCTGCAAACAGATTTACTGACAGTCAGTAATGGATCCAAGCAGCAGAAATACTTTGAGGCTGTTTGGTATCAGTGAAAATAAAATCTTTAAACACCTCTGTATAAAAACAGATCTACATTTGTCCTGTATACCCACAACAAAAATACTGAGCAGCAGACAAGGCAATGCTCTCTTCCTGTAAATCCCTATTACAGGGGGAGCAGGCTATGTGGGCTTGTGCTCTCCCGTTGCTGGAGCAGGAGGTCCCTCATCTCCTGACTCCATGGGAAAAGGGGACATGGCATTATCTGCAGTGAGCACACAGCACCTGCCGAGCTCAGGCTCCCATTTCCATCTGAACACTTTATGGTCCAAGTGTTTTCTTTCTCAAATATTGCACTTCTGCCTCCACAGAGTCTGTGATTTTTTGCACTCTTGGATGATGGAAGATATGGCTTCAGGTCTCCTGTGGCTGAGCAGACTCCAGTTTACTGCACAGCCCTACTGGGTGTCTCAGTGGGCAGCCTTTGGGGTGCTGCTTTTGAACATCTTCAGCAGGTGAAACCCAGGAGACTTAGAACCACCACCACTACAGTAAGAATACCAATTTCTCTGTTAAGATCACTCCAGCTTAGCTTTATTACACCAATGCTAACCAGCAGTTGATCATTTTCTCTTTTTAGAGCTGCATTCAAGTAAACAGGGAGCAGGAAGGACCACATGCATATTCCTCTCTGCTTTTTAACTACAGGTGAGACCAACACACTGATGGGCTAATTTAAGATTAGAAAATAGTGATCTATGAAGCCTAAGAAATTGCTATACCAAGCTGTGGGGACCGTTTGTCATGTAGAAGCCCAATTCCCACACCTCAAGGGCAATCCCCATTAACAACATCCATATATTCTCTCCAGCCAAGAAAATGAGCAGGCAGAGCAGAACAGTCACGTGGATGCTCTAACTACATGAAATTATTATTGCAGCATGAGCAAAGGGAGGTCATTCAGAAACAAAGCTAATCTAGGACTGTCTGCAGGAAGCACAGTACGGAGCAGAGCTTCCCCAAAGCTTTAAGACACCCAGGGTAAGGGCTGGTAACAAGATGCAGACAAACAAGCAAGATGCTCTTGAAGTTCTCAGCTTTAGAAAAATGATCCAGTCCAGCCTTTCAGCAGGTAATATAAACCATCCACAGCAGGTTAAAAAAGTGTCATTAGGTATCTGGAATTTGTAGCTTCTTGATGCCTGTATGAAGGCACAGCATTAGAAGCTGCTGTGCATGACTAAAAGCAATTTGTTAACCTAGATCCTACAACTGTGGACAAGACATCCAGGTACATGTACAATACACACCCTTAGGAGTCTTAAATATATAGAGTCATAGAATGGTTTGGGTCAGAAGGCACCTTAATCATCTAGTCCCAACCCCCTTGGCAGGGACACCTGCTAGAGCAGGTCACTCAGAGCCCTGTCCAATCTGGCCTTGAACACTTCCAGGGATGGAGCACCCACAGCTCCTCCAGGCAACCTGTTCTAGTGTCTAACCACCATCACAGGAAAGAATTTCTCCCCAGCAACTAATCCAAATCAGTTTAAATTTGTTAGCCCTCATCCTATCACTACACTCCCTGATAACAAGTCCCTCTCCATCTTTCTTAAAAGTCCCCCTTCTAGTAGTGAAAGGCCACCAGAAGGTCTCTCCAGGCTGAATCACCCCATCTCCCTCAGCCTGGCCACCCAACAGAAGGGTTCCAGCCTCCTCTGGACCCAGTCCAACAGGTCCGTGCCTCCAACCACTCCACCACTAAAACACCCCATGGTTTGACAATAATCCCCTTTGCCCAGTTCAAGGCTGGATGTACTCGTGCCACACACTGCTGCCCACGAGGCACTTGGAGGACAGCTGGCCAGGCACAAGGTGACACGTGGGACAAGGCTCCCTGCCCTACACCACTGCTCCCAAACACAGTCAAGCACTGTTACAAACTACAGCAGCCACCTAGTACATTACACTTGGGTTTAAGGGACATGCATTGCAAAGAGAATCTCCTGAAAGGGAGATTAAAGAAGAGGTGGGTCAGCAAAAAGACTGTTTCCTGATTTTCCTGTAACAGTTTTTCTTCCTTTTGTCCCTGCTCATCCAACATGTGGCCACATGCCATTTCCTGCATTCTAATTTGAAACAAAATGTGAGCACGCTTTGTAAGGTCAGCAATTAAAACAGTCACAATTAGGCTTGAAATCAGGAAAGATGAGTTGCTGGCTGCTATTTCTTCCTAGTCTGATGAACAGAGGAGGATGAATGCTTAGAAACCAGACAGAGAGGCACATCACAAGCAGGAATCACTGAGCAATCACTCAATGTACTATTTTAAGGTGCAAATCTCCACCATAGAGCATCTTTCCCAACTTGCTCCCTTTGCAGAGCAGTATTTGCAGAGATTTCTTTATGGCTATGCATTTGCCATCCTCTTTGTTAGCAGCCTCTGAGGGCACAAGCAGGATGCTTACACCCACCAAGTTTGCTACTGAACTGATACCAACCATCATTCTTAAATTCAGCAATTCATAGGACGACTTTCCAGTGTTTTCAGTCTCCTGACCTTCAAAACTGATGCAGATTTAGGCAAAAGGAGTCACTTTTCTCACCATAAGCAAAGGGGACTCCGCCAAAAAACCCCACCAATTAATGCAGCAGATGGAAATGCTACAGAAGAGGGAACACGTTTCAGATCCACAGGTTGCCTGTGTCTCTGGGCTGTAGCAACCCTCTTAGCAGACACTGTGTGAAGGGACTGCAGTGCTCGGGCAAGGGGATAAATCCAGTTCAGCACAAGCTGCTGAGCTCACGCTGGGTCTGCCACTAAATTAGATGTTACCATTGCACACACCAAGTCTCCAGGGACCTGCTCTCAGGATCAGCCTAACCACTGTACAGTTTCTAAACATACAGCCCTGACTCATTTAGCAAATTAACAAAGCAGCTGGTGCTATTAATAGATTATCATGCCAGGTATTTCCCCCCTACCACCACCTTCAGAGCCTGCTCTTCCTTGTCAAGTGAAGGGTCAGGAAAAATGACCCTGACATCCAGTCCAAGGCTAGGTGAGAAACTCTACAGACTGTTGCATTTGCAGTGGTTAAAGCCAATACACAGCTTAAGTTTGACAATCAGGATTTTCTGTTTACAATCATAAACAGAGTTATTTTCCAAAAAAAAAAGACACTACTAATGAGGCAGAGAACAGCCAGTTTTTTTTCTGAGCAGCCATGAGGAAAAGAAAATTAAATCAACATGCTACTGTTTAGAGAAAGCTTCCCATCAGTACAGATGCTGGCAATTCAGATTTGTCCTGTCTGCTATAAACATGGAGAGAAGCTTTGATGTCTCACGTCACACAGTATCATCTGCTCACCCATACGGTAGCTAATTGAGGTAATTGCTGCATCTCTGATTTCACTCACTACTATTTCTGGACTTCAGATGAGACACCCAGGTATCGCTCCATAAATTTCCACGTTGTCATAAGGGGAAGTTCGTGGGATGCCTGTTTTAGAATGCCCAGATTTGCAGATGTACCTCATCTAAAAAAACTGAGAATTCTCCTGCTTAATGGTAGAAAGGACTTTAAGTAGAACTGTCTTCCTGTAAAAACTACTGCTACAGCTTCTTGAAAGGAGAATATGCTACATTTGGGAAAAAAAATAGTCAATATTTAGTCTTTTAAGGTTAAGTAGCATCTGAGCAGAATATCAGAAAGAGCAATCCTCTGCCACATCATAGCCAAGTTAAAATTGCCTTAGATTTCTTTTTTATTTGCAAGATGTTTTAGTCCGGTCTTACCCTCTGCCTCAGGAATATCCCAGCATTTCCCCAGCTAGGTATGATTTCTCACAGTTGCTCAACTGCGACACGAGCAAAACCTACTGAACTTTGATCCCTGGGGTCAGTTTGTGCCACAGCTCAGCACAGAACTGGACATCCCAAGCTCATATCCCTCCACTCCCCAGGGGACACCAACCAAGAGCAAACTTCCTCCAGCTACAGCACCAAAACTGACCATTATTAGCATCCAAGGCTCCACTTACACTGCAGGGAAGTGACCCTTGCAGCAGCTGGTGGTCTTGGTGGCTCAGCTGGAAGGTGACAGGGCAATGCAGGACCACCAAGATGTGTCACACACTGCATCTTCACACAAGCTCCAAAGAAAGCAAGCAAACAGGATTTGGGTTCTTTAAGGGACTGCATACAAGAGGGTTTCATCTTTAAGTTGTGCTATAGATGCATCCTGGCAACCCCTGACACTCATTAAGCCATAACCATGTATATAAACTAAAATTCTTCAAATATTATTCAATATATAGTACCTGCCTTGTTCCAAGTAACCCAACAATCCAATTTTTTAGTACTTCAAGCATAACAGCATCCCATAGGATACAGCATTTCTCAAACCCTCTGGGTACCATCCCATAAGATACAGCATTTATCAAACCCCCTGGGACATGAGAGAGGATAGGTGGGGTTTTGGGGATGCAGAGGAAGGACCTTGTCATGTACATGCAAATACTGTGAAAACAGTCCACAGCTCCTTAAACTGGAGATTCCCTGACAAGCAGCACTCGGACCAAAATCTTCCCACCTCCACAGGGATCATACACTAGTTAAGATTTAGAATGGCCTACAAACAGCAATTACAGCTTGTTAGAGAAACCACGTAAACGCAGGTAACAAGGAGTTCTCAGTAAGTAGCGAAGCGATACAAAACTAAACATAAGTCTTGCCTCCCTTTACCTTCATTAATGTTTAAACCAGGAGCCTGCTGTAGCCTAGCATAGATTAATTCAAAGCTGATTCTTTCCTTCCTTTCTCCAAACTGACTTACAAGCAGGAAGAGCACACACAGCAGAGACTACATCACTAATAATAATCCTTAAAATAAATACCAGGATATTAGATCTTCAACCATGTACAAAATTGATACACTGTGCCTGTCTTACTCCAAGCTTACGCTCTGAAATGATGCCTCTACTTGAATTGCAAGCAAAAGCTTTTCTCAAAAGCCCTTGTAATTTTGTGCCTTACTTCCCCAAGCACTCCTTTCGTCATCTGTCAGATTAGGAAATACAACTTGGCTGGGGGAAGGAGCACAAAATCATCCCCGTGACTCTCCGGCTGCTTGGAATAATCAACTGTGGTCTTCAGCTGCAGCAGTAAAGTGAAACATTTAGGAATCTGAAGATCATTAGGAATTTCAGCAAACCTGATATTCCTGGACAAGCACAGTTGAGGCTGTGAGTGGACTCCAGAAGGATGTTTTCTCCTGGGCAGGATGGCACTGAAGGGCTGGGCTGTCCCAGCAGTTTGCAGTCGTGGTGAAGTTTAAGTTGACATTTATTACCTGGAGAGTTTCTGCAGCTCAGGTGTTGTGCAAGGCATAAGTCAGGACCAAGTCAAACACGGGATATCCTACACTGGCAGTTGGATAGCGTTGGCTATAAGGTGGCACCTTACAGAGATGAGCATATTTGCTACGTTAGCATAGAAAGAAGTTGTTGGTGTAACACGGGACAACTTGAGGTTGGCGATATAATTTAATGTACAAGCCAGAGAAGGTAACAAACATAACAGGTAAAAACCATCAAGGAACTGAAATAACACTGGCACAGCTGGTCTAGTTTACCCTTAAATTCAACTGTGACAAGCCAGCTTCCATAAACCAGTGCACACCAGTGTCTTTCCTCCTTACAGGGAACAGACAGTTAAGGTGCATCAGTGAGGTATGAACACAGAATCATAGAATAGTTTTGGCTGGAAGAGACCTTCAAGATCATCAAGTCCAACCTTACTCCCAGACCTATCAAAACCACTAAACCCTGTCCCTCAGCACAAAATCTACCTGGCTCTTAAACCCCTCCAGGGATGGTGACCCCACCACCTCCCTGGGCAGCCCATTCCAGTGCCTGACAGCCCTTTCTGGATAGAAATGCTTCCTGAGATCCAGCCTGAACCTCCCCTGGGTCAACTTCAGGCCATTTCCTCTTGTTCTGTCCCTTGTCCCCAGGGAGAACAGACCATCTCCCACCTCAGTACAATCTCCCTTCAGGTAGTTGTAGAGGGCAATAAGGTCTCCCCTCAGCCTTCTTTTCCCAAGGCTAAACAGCCCCAGATCCCTCAGCCTTTAAACATCCTGCAGCACACAGCAGGGCAAAGCAAATGTGACAGTGCTTGGATCTGCAACAGCCACTGGTACCCTGGCAAGCACAGGGAGCATCACTCAGAGGCTCTGAAGGTTGGAAGAGCCTCCCCAGGGACACAGCTCTCCTCTCTGCAGGACTCTGGGGGGCTGTGCACACATTTGTGCTGTCTCATGAGACTTCTTAAAGAGGAGGATGGGTGGCAAAAGCAGCCTAACGAAGCCCAATGAAAGCAATTAAGTATTTCTACAAAGCCACAGAGCAGTTCAGGTTCTGTAGCCCAGAGCAGCCCACAGGACACCTGCCAAGCTGTGCTGTAACCACTCAGGAGCTCTCAGTGACATCCAAATATTGACTTGAACAATTCAGCCCAAGAAATCTATACATGTACCGCAACACAGGATTATTCTCCACTGTCACACTATCCAGCTAGGACAATATTGCTCAGGCTATCTGCCAGCAGTGCCCCAGAAAGCACAATACAGAATTTAATTCCCAACACAGCACTGTGCCAACTTGTGTTTGAGGAGCAACCTACAGCAGATGGGAGACCTGCTCCTGGAAGAGCTGATGAAGACCTGCAGTGCTGGTTGAAGAGATGAGAAACTTGACCCAAGAACCATGGCAAAACCAGCTTGGCTTCAGCACATTTGGCAAAGCAGCCTCCCATGGAGGAAGGGAACATAAGGAAAGCTACCTCAAATTTCAGTATTTAATAAGATGTTTCTGTAAAACACCCCAGTAGGTTGAAAAATGAGCCTGAGCTACTACTGTGGATTACCTTGTAGAGACTAAGTGGAGGAGTACTGCTGGCTTTCCATCAAAACCTCATGGCTAAGTTCTCCTTCAAATCCGAGCTCCAGGGTTATTTCAGATCCAGGTTGCTTATGCCTCTTTTCTGCTACACTCATGCTGGAAACTCCTTTCACAGCCACTGCCCCCCAGCAAAGACTTGCAGAGCTACATTTCTGAGAATTCCTTTCAAGAAAGCTGAGGTGACCCCAGATGACACCGCTTGGTGCTTCACAGGCAACTCAAAGCCCTTCTAAGCCAGCACAGAGCTGCCCATGAAGTGTGGTCACCTCTAAAGTGTCCACCTTTAGCACTGAATCAGCCTAAGCAAAAGCTGTCCAAAAACATCACCCCGGAGCAGTGAGTTCTATTATTTAGGTATTTTGGCACATATTCCACTCAAGAGGATTTAGTCCTACGAAGGCTCAGCCTTGAGAAGCTGCACCTTACTAGCTCCACAGAAGTCCATGCGCTGCACTAAGAAGCTTCAAGAGCTTTCCAGCACCCTCTGGAACTAGCCTATGAGTGTAAAAGCAACAGCAACGTTCTCCAGAATTAACACAGACCAGGCAAGCTGCAGCTTTTCAGTTAAATACTAACACTGTCCTTTTTTATTTTAATTAGGTTTTCTATTTTAGTTCATGGAATTTCAGACCACATGCACATGTTTATTAACAATTCTAATTAAGACTGAAAATATTCCAGAAAGCAAACGTCTTCTCAGGAACACCCCATAAACTTGAGAGCACCAAGAAAACAACCACCTTTGCTATGGCAGAGAGTTCATTTCTCATGCAGAAGGGCTGGATATTGCAGTCTACGGCCTCAAGACTTATTTTTGCTTTATAAATGCAAAGCACAACTGCAATAATTCTACCACAGACCATGAAGAAATCGATTTAGCAATCTGAACATAAATTAAGCAATGTTTTTGATTCAGTAAACTTGTTCCTACGTAGATCAGAACAAGTATTAGTGAAGGTCAGTGACCCACACCCAAGTATTTGCTTTGATGAAGTTCATAGGAATTCTAGATCAGAGAACACTTCAAATTATTTGACCTGTAAATCAACCCCTTTACACATTTTTTAAGCAATTTTAGTCAATTGCTAGGAGCTTCTCTACTTGTGAGTCAATGGTTTAAATGCATGTTAATAGAATTACATATTAATCAAACCATGAATTTGGTAACTAACAAACTTCTCATGCATAAGGAGCTCAAGGCCCAACATGACTAGAAAAAGACATGAGTGATTTTTCATATTCAAAAGGTATTATGGCTCAACTGTTTTTTGAAAGACAAAAGAAATACCTTTTAAATAAATAAATACCTCAATTTCACTGACCTACCTGAAAGCTACATTCAGGGCTTCCAGATTCATCTTGGTGTTTGGTGTCACACTGAACACTGTTTCTTGTGGAAAAAGCTTTCTGGAGAGTTGCTTTTAAAAATCTGCATTATCATTTACATCCCTTGAAGCTATTTTAACCTCATCCTCCCTACATCCAAAATTTTAATATTCACCCCTGTTAAATTCTGTGCAAATCCAAACGAATACATTTCTCACTTAGATCCTCGCAGCTCAAGCACGATCAAATAATTGGTACAATAACTTCATGGGGTTTAGAGGAAGATCAAATGACTTGTCTTCCAAGTAGTGTAATAGTTATAAAATTTATGTTAAGGTAAATCATTTGAGTAAGGAATTTAAATCCTCAGAGTAACTTTTATCAACAAAAATCAGGACTAATATACATTAGTGAAGAATTTAAAATATTTTGCATGTTTTTGCAGGTAATTATTTTTACTAAAAAACCCAAAAGTGATCCAAGACAATACAAGGTGTTTACCAGAGTGCCAGTGTAATACCTGAGCCTACACAGCAACAAAACAGCTGGGGAGTTGTGGAAGGGAACTACTTTTCTTCACTTTTACAGAACAGGTATATACAGATACCTTAAGGAAAAAGTACACCCAAGATAGAAAAGTCAGAACTCCAGAATCACCAGCTCCACTTAAATGATTTTCAAGTCCCACTAAGCAGCAAAAAAACCCCATCTATTTAATTGGCTTAAGCTGCTTTAGTGAGGTAATGCACACAACCCTGGGTATTTGTAGATGGGATGTGACTGGGAGAAATGGGATTCTCCAACTAGAACAAAATCCTGAGGCTTAAATAGATCCAATTGCAGCAAGAATCCATCAAGAGCTCATCATTAGCCTGGCACTGACTAATGTGTTTGCCAGTACGTAAGTGTTCTAGGCAATGTCAGATCAAAAAATACCAAAGTCTCCTTTTCTTTGCCTCCCCCACCAGCTCCCACTTTCAGGCATTTGAGCTATCATTTAGCAAGCCTGTGATAATTAGGAACTAATTAAATAACTAAAATTGTTTCGGCATTTGTCATTAGTCACATTTTGAGATTTTTTTATGGTCTTATTCACATGCCTCAGACTCAGACATGAAAATCTGAGCCTACCTGCATCTGTACAGCAAGCCACACTTCAAGCTCTGGTCCAGAAAGCCACCATCCCTGCTGGGACAGCCTGAATCAGATGGCCATCTGCACCCAACAGGGACCTGCTCAGAATCCTAGAATCATTTTGGTTTGAAGAGACCTTTCAGATCACTGAGTCCAACCATGAACCCAGCATTGCCAGGACACCACTAACCCATGTCCCTCAGCACCACAGCTCCATGGCTTGGAAACCCCTCCAGATATCATGGGGACTCCAGCCTGGGCCAGCCGTGGAGGGGAAGAATTTGTTCCTCAGCTCCAACCTAAACCTTCCCTGGGACAAATTGAGGCCAGTTCCTCTTTTCCTGACACTTGTTTCTTGGGAGCAGAGTCCAACCGCCCCTGGCTCCAGCCTCCTGTCAGGAGCTGTCAGAGCCAGAAGGTCTCCCCTCAGCCTCCTTCTCTCCAGGCTGAACAACCCCAGGTCCCTCAGCCACTCCTCACCAGCCTTGTGCTCCAGCCCCTTCCCCAGCTCCATTGCCCTTCTCTGGCCACGCTCCAGCCCCTCAATGTCCTGCTGGGAGTGAGGGGCCCAAAATCAAACAAAGTATTCAAGGGGTGGCCTCACTGGTGCCAAGTACAAGGGGATGATCCCTGCCCTCACCTTACTTAACCAACATCACTGCCACAAAAGTCAACACTGTCATCTTCGGCACAAAGAAGAGGTTCAGTTGCTTCTCCACTCCCACAAGCCCACTGATTGAGCACTGAAGAGTGCATTACTGCCCCACGTTAATCCATGAGGAGTCCCACCACCCCATCAAGCCAGCCCTCAGGCTGGATGAAGATCACCTCACTACGGCCACTGTGCTCCCTCGGTCCCTTTCGGATTACTTTGCACTCCGCAAGGGTTTGGCATCAAAGCTGGGGGGAAACACTCTGCCCAGAGACTTTGCTGGTTCTCTCAGAACAACCTATGGCTCAGTTTTCCTCGATTTTTTTTTTTTAGCAGTTAAAGGACTTTGAGGTCTCACCTTAAGGTCCAGTGACCCAAATAAAGAGCCAGAACAAAGCCTGTTTATCAAATTTAGTGTCGCTGGTCCCAGCAGCCCTAGACAAAGCATATCATGAAGTCTTCAGGGCAAAGACAGCACCCCCACAACAGCCAGATGCAATTTCACTCCCAGAGCAATGTCAGTACACCCAAAAGAGTCAGAGCTTCTGCTTCACTGTTTCTTCACTGACCTCAGGAGGTGTTTAATACAAATACACATGGATAATCCCTCACTTGTTTTCTGTTTTCACAGTATGAAGAGCCTGAACACAGCACAAAAATAGAAACAGAAGAGCTGGAGCTGCAGTAGCAGCTGGTGTACAGTACCTCTTGATGCAACCTCCCCGCATCCGAATACAGCCTTCTGCTCCTGTCCACGTCCATCCATCCCCTCGTGACCGACGGGAAAACCCCAAGCAATACGAGAGATAACCAAAAGCTTCTCAATTTCATCGTTTCACCTCTGTTGGAAACAAGAGAACAGTCATAAAATAATCATCAGACAACAAAACCCAGCTCAGATTCAAAAGAAAACAAACAGGGCAGAAGTTCTGGCTGATGGTGTCCATCCACTCTGAGACAAGGGACAACAAAGCCTTGTAGACTCCCACAGCACACACAAGACACCGACTTTCCTGGTCTGCATCCATCAGTGTCTTAGTAATGAATTCCCACACTGTAGCAGTTTTGGGAAACATGTGTCCCCAGACTATCCCTTACTGGACACATTGTTCCCAGTCTGTTCCCATAGAGCACCTGCAAAACCAGAGCCCTGGTATTCCCAAGTCTAAATCCTGTGTCCAAAAGCAAACCACACCAAAATGTGATGTCATGGTACTGCAGAAGCCAAAGAGGTGACTTCATCCCATCTCCAGAACTCCTAGCAGCACAGCCACTCAGCCAGGGACTCACACTTGTACCCTCAGCAGATTTTAGGCAAGTCCCAGACACATGCACTCACTTTTTTCACCACTGGAGGCTTCCAGCAATGTGGAACAAGTGATTATTATTCCCTTGCCAGTCAGGAGATCATTATTCCCTTGCCAGTCAGGAGATCATTATTCCCTTTCCAGTCAGGAGATGATGCTGCCTCGAGCCGATACAGCCACTGCCACCCCCATGGGTTACAACCAGGTTTGTGGGGCTGGCCAGTCAGGATCTGACAGCTGACACCCCAACCATGACAACAGTCCTTCTTCCCCCGGCTAAGGGCACCTGCACCATCACCAAACCCACTCAAATCTGCAAGACCTTAAATTCTTAAAGCTGATGTGTTTCTCCAGACACGATGTAGGCAAGCCCTGCCTGAGGCTGGGATTCCTCCACTCATTTGTCTCTGTCCCAAAGAGACTTTTCCAATCCTTCCCAGACTCATCCTACTCAAGACCAGTACCGTCTTCTCGGCAGCACCCCACCACATCAGCTGCAGGGGACTGGGAAGATGTAAGCATGGATTTCCACCACAGTTGCATCCACTTTGAGCTGTGGCTCTTGTCTTGAGTGGGGTTTTGAGGAATTTGGAAGTAAAACCAACTCAGTTACTCAAAGTGGTGTCAGATGGAGCTACCACATTTCATACATGCACAGACCCACACTAGGGCCCTGGAAGCTCAGTCAGGTGAGCTCTGTACTCTTTGGGGAACAGGACACTAGAATGTGTCATTACTTTTCACAATCCGAATACCAAAGGAGTCTTCAGGTCTGGTACCATCTCCATGGGAGCTGTGGGAAGCTTTGACCTTTTGGCGGATGCTAACACAGACCCATAACGAAGCATAATGACCACTTAACGAAGCAAGCGGTGGCATTTCCACAGCATGGAAGTGACAGGCTGCTGCTTGGTCTGAGCAAAACACATTAACAATGCCAGTTACCTGCTAATGGCAAAATTAAGCCTAGCTGAATTAAATCACCCTGACGTACCTTGTCTTGACAGGACTCATTTTACCAGCTTTCAACACCATGTATTTGCTGCAGGGTATCTCCAAGCCTCGGTGCATCGCTATTCATCTTGGAGACACGACCATTTATACCAGTACTGACCTGGTCTCATGCTGGTTTTTGCCTGCCCTAAGAAAGGGCACCAGAAGCACAGCCTACAGCCCCTGCACACCGTGCACCCGCCGAGTTCGGGCACTGCTTTTTTTCCCCCCCCCCCCAGCACTAATGTAAACACCCTGAATGGAGAGCACTCAGGATGAAATCAAAGTTTATTAGGCTTTCTAAATTCCAATTAGAAACCTCGGATGTAATGTTACTGGGGCTACAAATAAATGTTTAATAAACCCAAGTCGCTATATCAATAAGCGACAAGTACAGCGTTACATTATGAATCGCTCTGGCACAGCAACCCTGTTTCTCACGTTTTTAATAGAGGTATTTTGTATGCTCAGCTGATACCATCACAGCAAATACAACTGCTTCACTTTGCAGTTCTAGAGACCTCTGACTCATATGCTGCTTCAAATTACAATCCTAGCACAAAACAGGGGGTTAATGTATATTTAGTGAATGTAGATGTTTAGCTTAATGTATATTTGGTAAATAAATGCTAGAAGACATGATGGAGTTTGGATTCGGATGGAACTGAAAGGGCAGCCTCCACCTCATCGAAACTCTGCTTGGTTTAGAAATGCAATTTGCAGAACATCTTCCTCTAGTCAGTTTAGAAATCACTTATTTTTATTGCATACTGACTGACAGTACACTAATTGCTCTCACAGTACAAGGAGGACACCCTAATACACGTTATACATCTAAAAAGCCCAAACCAAGCACCAAATATGCACCATAAATATCAAGTGAGGGTTTAACTCGGAAAGCACAGAGCATTTTCATGTCACTTGGCATCCTAAACCATAGCTCAGCATCGCCTTACCCTGAGCTAAGTGGAAGGCTTCTTGCAGAATCTGGTCTGCGGTTGCATCATGCGATACAGCTCCTGGACTGCAGTCTAAAGTTCCTTGAAGTCAACGGGAAAAATTCAAACCCATTGAATAGATCCAGACCAGCACTGTAAACTCGGGCAAGTTTTTACCACCGATTTCCTTTCCTCGCTTGAAGGAGGGACAGATTTGCAGGATGCGAGCCCGGATGGAAGATCACTGCCCAGGCAAATGAAAGCTGGCATAGGGAGATGTCTGCATAAAACAAGCAGCTGCACTCAGAAAAATACAACGAGCAGGAGAAGTCTCTCAAGAACTCGGGGTGGAGAGGGGAGTCTATCACACACCTGCTCTTCGGAGCAGCGAGTGGATTTTAATCGACTAGGTAATGTAAAAATTAGTAATTGCAATGCAGACGCTAAAACTAAAGCAGACTAAAGTAAACAGAGCCGAGCATCACATCCATTAGTGACACATTTCCTTTGGTTTCAGGGGAATTCCTTCCAAAGCAAGTTTGGCTCTTTTGTTAAAGAAGATACAATGCAAAACCTCAAAGTTTACCTCAAGGTTGTGGTTTCTCCCTCCGAGCGAGGACAGCGTTACCGCTTTCCCCGCAGCCAGCCCTGCTGTACCAAGAAAAGCTACTATGAGCAGAACAGGACCACAGTTAACGTGAAGAAGCTGAAACAACAGCTCACAGAGGCAGTGCAGGTGCTGCTGTAACACCAGCAACTGCACAAGAGCCATCCCGAGCTCGGATGGGCTCCTCTAGACCCCAACGCATGGGGAGGATCACGACTGGCCAGGAAATTGGTGCAACACCTCTGAACAAAGAGGAGTAAGAGCGAGCAGATGCAAGCCAAAGGGACAGACACGGGTTTTAGAGCTGCTCAAGCCAAAAGGGTCACCTTGAAAAAGAAAGGGGACTGATCACATCAGTCGCTTGAGCAGAGAACACCACAAATTGTTCAAAGCGCTTCAGTGATGTGCGGTACGAGCTGTCGGACAGCTGGATTCCTGCAGAGATCCCACAACTTTTTCCTCTACAACACAGAAGCTTTAAGAATTCAATTATGGATGCTGCAACAAGAATAAAAAAAAATCCCCAAAAAGCAGCTACTGGTCTTGTTTTCAGGAGCAGTTAAGCTGCAGCTTATTTTTTGTACCATTGAAAAATTAATAGTCCACAATAGCTTCTAATAATTTCCAACACATTTCACATTAGAAAGAGGTTGAATTAATTACCTAAGTTATGACTGTTGCTATAGCAAAAGGAAAGAATTCAGACCAAACCATTACCTCTATATAAATTGGCTCTATTAACACCAGATAAGAATCTGGTCCTCGGTTCCTCTGCCACCAAGTGTTCCAATTGCTTCAGCTTTATCTAAGCAGCATTTCTGTGGTCCGCAAAATAATTTTGATGGCCATTATCTCTTGTTGAGCGCGCTACAAGCGCCACAAAATTAAGGAGAAAAATCTGTTCCAAGATAACCTTTCGGTGAGACGTAACGAAGCCAAATAACAATTTCAGCCAGCTATCTGCAGCATCTCCCATAAATACTTAAAGTTTTGATGCATTAAGAAGAATTCATCAGAATCAGCTGCGATGTCTAAGTACAAACCAGACATTTCATTTGCTCAAAAGCACGCTTGAGGATATTTTATTTAAATCCTCCAAGACACTAATGCATTCCCAGAAGAAATGTGGGGAACATCAACCCAGCAGGGAGGAAGGACTGACAAGAAGCTCCTAAACCCCGCAGATATTTAACCTTTGCTTTCAAGGCTGCCTCCCTGACCCTTCGGAACGCCTCAATTACAGGTTTGCTCCGAGTTTATGCTCAGAGTCCCCTCCGCTACCTCCCGGCTGGGCGCTCAGCACAAACAATCCCGACGAGCCGGGAGCCCCGTATCTCGTATGAAACAAACCCCGGAAACGCTTCACTCTCCGCTGCCGGCTGCAAACTTAACCCGCTGGCCGCGGACGGAGCCACGGGAAGCCGAAGGGCTCCTTCCCCACGGCGGACACGCGGGGCCAGGCGGGCTCTCCGCGGGCACGGCCGCCGGCGCCACCCAGGGGCCGCGGGGGGAAGCGCCGGCCCCACTCGCGACCGCGGCGGGACGCGCCGCCCGTCCCACCCCCCCCAACCCCAACCCTAACCCCGACTCCCCACCGACGGCGGCAGCCCCGCAGCTCCGGCACGGCGAAAGGTGGGGGTGATGGGGAGAGCGCGGACCGTAGCCCCCCGCACCCGAGGGGAGGGAGCCGCGTCCAGCCCACGGGCAGCGTCTCCCCTTCTCGCTCCCCACGCTGTGCAACGCGGGGGGGGGGGGGAAGGGGCGAAGCGCTCCGAGCCCGTCCCACCCCGCCGGCTACCGGCCCCGCTGCGAGCGCCCACCTGTTACCGCTCCCAGCCCGGGGGGGGGGGGGGTCCGCAGCGGGCGGACGGGGTTGGGGGGGGAGGGTCCGCGGCTGGTGGCGGCAACAGCGGCTGCGACATCCGGCGGCCGCCGAGCCCCGGTGGTGGGAAGATGCGCGAAACGCGGAGCAACGCGGAGCTCCGCGGAACCCCAACCCCGAGAAGCGGGGCGGTGGGGGCGGGCGGTGCCGGGCACCGCGGGGCGCTCCGCGGCGGCACTCACCTGAGGAAGGGGAGCGGAGCCGGGGGCCGGGCGGGCAGCGGGACGGGAGCGGCCGCGGAGGATACGCGGCGCGGGCCGGGGCCGGCCCTATTTCAGCTCTCGGGGCCGGAGCCGCCTGACGTCACCGCCGCATTTGCATATTCCACCCAATCGCCGGCACCTGTGCGGGGACGGTGGCACCGCCCCCCCGGGGCACGCGGGGGGGGGGGGGGGCCCCGGGGGGGGGCCCGGGGGGGGGGGGGGGGGGGGGGACGGACACACGGAGCGGGGTCTGGAACCGGTACCGTCGTGTGCCCGCTCTCTCGGGATGCGCAGACCGGGACAGCCCGCGGCGGGACACACCGGTGCTGGGGGGGGGGGGGGGGTCGCCCCCCCGGGGAAGGGCGGGGGGCCCGGGCCCCCGGGTGGCCGGGGGGGGCCAGAGGGCGGGGGCGGTGGGGGGGACGGAAGGCGGGGGGGGACCCCCGTTGCGGGACGGACACGTGGTGCGGATCCCCAACTCCGTGCTCGGGAGAGCGGCTGCGGGGCAGTGCGGGAGCCGGGCTGAGTGAGGCGAGACCACCCACCCCGTGCCATGTGTCCATCAACCGGGGGTTCGCTTACGGGGCACCGAATTGTCCCCGTCGGGACTCGGTAACCCTCCCAGAGCTTGCACGGCACATCGCAGCAGCGCGCCGGTTCCCGAAGCGCTCCTGTTGCCACACAGACGTTGGTTCTGCAGCAAGGCGAACATTGGGATTCATTCATCCTCCTCTTCACCAGTCGCATCTGGCTTCCAAATTAAAAAATAAAATAAAGGAAAAAAAAATCAATATCATCATGTCTCATTTCTTTCTTTCTTTATTTTCAAGCGGCTGGATGTTTCCAGGAGGGGAAAAGCATCACCGGGCTGCAAGAGCAAAGAGGATTTAGGGGATGGTTTCAAAGGTTGAGGGGAGGATTAGGCACAAACTGGATACATGGCAAAGGTGATGTAACCCCCACAGGTAACAACAGAAAGAGATGAGCGGTCTAAAAGACCTGAGTGGTCTAAAAGACCTGAGAAAACATGCCAATTTGGGTGTTTCTTCCTACAAAGAATCTTTCAGCTGAATCCTGCTGAATTAAATCAGACTTCCCATTGGCTTTGATGTGAAAAGGACAGGACCCCCTAAGTCAGATGTTTAAAAAGACACAGGCTACTCTCAGAAACTGGGTCCAGTCCGGAAGAAAATCTGCTTATTAAAAAATCATTCCACTAAATTAGGCAGAAGGATGCAGAAGAGGCTCCGTCAAGAAAGTAAGTTGAGGGGGTGTTTGTTTGTTTGTTTGTTTTGGAGTTTGTTGGGGTTTTTTTAATGATTTTATTTTCTTTGCAGGAAATAGCAAGTGATCAGACAGGTTGGGTTTCTGGAATTTTTCACACCTGAGCTCCACCCTGTTTAATGTGGCACCTCTGAAATATTCTCAGTATTTCCAAAAAAATGGGAGCTTATTCTACCCAAACTGCACACCAAAGCTTGGAGGGAGTCTTGGGTTTTTTTTTTCTGGTTTCCTTCTTTAGGAAGAAAATGATCTGAAATAGCCAATTTAAGGTTTGGATGAAAAAAGAAATCACAAATGTAATAAATGGGGGAGTATCCACTGTGAGTCGCAATATAAAGGAGGTCTTTGTAGAGTGTCCTAAAAGAAATAAGGATGTATTTCAGAGATGGCCTACAAGTTGTAAGAGTTCTGAGGTTTTAAAAAAAATAAAGCTGAAACACAATCAGAGATGAATACGTTGTCTTCTTCTATTTTTCCTGAGGTAGAAAAAAACCACCAGTAATAATATCAGTGGACACAACTCTTCCCCGTTTCCTGAAGGGAAGGATGAAAAGTCCTGCCACTTACCAACGTTATTTCTTCTCTGAAAATATGCCTGTGCTGTCAATTTGACATATTTAATAAGATCTCTGCATCTCCTAAAGACGGACATAAACATGAGATGCGTTAGGAGACATCTGAAGCATCTGCTCAGCCCCTCTTTATTTATATTCACGCACGCTGGAGGATGCAGAGCAGGGAGCTGATCGTGATTCCTCCCCAACAGCTTGCCCGAGTGACACTTGCCACCCCGCCTTTGGAGCCCTAAGCGCATTTTTGCTCATTTTACATCATCTGCTGCAGTTTAAAACTCACAGGTGGGGAGCTGCCGTGTTTCTGCCTGACCCCGGTAGGCGAGGTGATGGGAAGAGCACAGCGTGGCAGTGCCAGAAGGTTCTGCCACCTCCCTGTGCCATCAGCCGTGCACAGCCTTCCTGGCTGCCTGGTCTCCATGTGATCCCCTGGGGCTCACCCACCTCCTACACCAGGACCACTGGCTCCTGCTGCTTCCATGCCTGTGCCTCAACCTGAGCATCTCGCTCCCAGCAGCTGAGGAAGGCGCGTGTTTGCCCGGAGCAGTGGATGTGTCGAGCAATTTGGCCGGTGGAAAGTGCCCGTCTGCTCCTCCATCGGTTATCGGGTGCTGAAGGTGACCGTGTGCCTAACACAGGGATCTCAGAATGGCCAGATTTCTCTTCCCCACAATGGTCATTTTTAGTGTCTTCTTGTCCACACTTGGGTCCTGTGCAATTCTCTGATATTTTGCTTTAAAAATCTTTTGATGTTTCTCAAACTTTTGAAAATACCCTTTATGAAAAGCAACTGGCAGACTTGCATCCTCCAGCTGGCTCCATCCCCCTCCCTTTCCAACATTTTGGATCCATCCTGGGACCTTTTAAAAGCCCCCTGGAAACCTGGCTGCATCCCCAAGGGCAAGTTTGGAAGGATGCTGGAGGAGCTTTGCTGGTGAAACATCATCTGCTGCCTCCCCACGCTGGTTCACTCACCCACAGAGGCTGAGCAAAGCAAACGGCTCTCTTACACAACTGGAGAAATAAACTTCTGCTTGCTCCAGAGCAATGAAAAACTAATAAATTCCTCATCTTCAGGGCTGGGTGAGTTTGAAGCAAAATAATTGTTGTTTTCCCTTGAACTGGGAATTGGAGAGGCCCAAAAATCAGTGATTGGAGTTAGAAGGAAAAGAAAAAAATGGATTGATTTTAAAGACAGAGTTGAAGAGGGGAAGATTCTTATGCAGAGAAAAGGGAAAAACAAGCCTGCAATTTTTTTTATTGTATTTTTTTTTCATGAAAGCACAGAGTAACCTGTTCACTGCAAGGAGAATTAAGCATCCTCCCCTTCCCTCCGTTAAACAAAACTGTCAGAAAGGGAAAACTCTGGAAATTAAAATGAGCTGAAGCTGCAAGTGACAATACGTTTGACAGGACATGGGCAAGCACGAGGACTGTGAAGAAGGAGAGACCAGGACTGGCCCAGGTTTCATGTACTTCGGTGAGAGGAGCTGGAAATGTGCAACCTGTTGTCAGCTTTGACTGATGCGACTTCAGGAATTTGATGAGAAATTTTAAACAACAGATTGGCAAGGCAGAGCTCCGTGTCACTGAAGATACGGTAGCATTCAAGGGTGACCATGGCAGTTAGTTTAAGGAAAAGAGTTTTGAAGAACAGATGGTCTTCTCTTATTGGGCTTGCTTTTTTTTTTCTTAATTCAAAAAAACAGCCCGCAACAGAGTGATGCACATCGCCAAGACTCCCTGATTTCTACCAGCAAAGGAATTAACTGGGAACCATCTGAAGTACTTCCAAAATCTAATGAGTGACGTGCAGAAGAGGAAGATATAAGGTTTCCTCTTGGAAAATTCAAACTTTGAATGACAGCAAATCACCCACTCCCCCTCCCCCCCGTCCAGTCTTGCTAGCTAAATGCAGTAATTAAACACGAGTTTTCAAAAGAACATTGTATTCGCTGGAAACAAGAAGCTGAGGATGTAATAGGACAACAAGATTCACCCTCATCACTTCTAGTTATTTGAACCAAGAGCCTAAATCAGACCTGATTAAAATAGGAACTCAACACCAGATTCGAACAAAACTAGAGATATTAAACAAATACAAATGTGACAAGAGTCATGATTCAATTATTAGGAGTCCATCTTTTAATTGCTTATTAAGATGACGGCGTGTATCTTTGCCTACGTACATTTAGTAAAGCTTTTTTACTTTGACAGCGCATAAAATTATCCCTACCAGCTGTATATCTCTTACTTTTTATGTCAACTTTAGAGTCGCCAGTTTTTCATTATCCTCTTGGGCACAAATTAATAAGGAGGAACAAATTTAATAGCAGCCTTAAACCTTTAGAGATTATGGCAGCCTTGTGTATCTGTGCCGGTTAAATTACCATTTATTTCTGCTTAAATTTAATGTGGTCATCTTCATACAAACACACACATATTTAAAGCCTGCTCTCAGGGTACGGCATCGATGCACCGAGGGGCTGCACTGAAAAGCCGACGTGGAGCTCAGACCTGAACTTTCCAAACTGCAGCTCTCCGGTGAAGACGCAGCAAACGGAGAGGACCGAGGTGAAGAGCTGCAAACACGCAGGGGTTTTTTTTCTGGGTGCTGGTGTCCCCTGTCATCAGAGCTGGGATGCCTACGGATGATCCCCCGCAGCGGTGGCATGTCCTTTGGGTGCTGGACATAGGTCGAGGCCCACATCTAGGGAGGTGTTACCCTTGGTGACCCATCCCTTCTCTGTCTTCATCATGTTTTAGTCGGCGATGAGGTCCCTTCCGACCCCTAACGTTCTGTGATGATTGCTCTGTTCGGCAAGTGCTGGATGCTGGACTGATGCTTCATCCCCGCCTTCAGAGCTGCAAGCCCAAAATAATAAAAAAAATAAATTGTAAAAGATGTTTTATACCAAAGGAAATACTAAACGTAGAAACAGTGGTTTGATTCATTTCACAGCTGTAGTCTTTTTTGATTTGTTCGTAATTTTCTACACTACTGCTTCCAATTTGATAGTGTCTGGGCCTCGGATGACAATGAGAATGGGATAACAGATGATGAGCTCAAAATACTGAACACAATCATACTCGCCCTACGTGTACCCACAATCAATATGTCACTTTGAGGAAGGAACCATCAGCCACTGGGGAAAGTTTGGAATACAAAATGTCACAGGAACTCAAGGCACATTTCTTATTTCTTCGGAGTTGTCAGTAGCCGGCTTGTTGCTGCGTAGGGAACACGCAGAGGGTTCCAATAAATAGCACCAGATACCTAAATTAATATAGATGTGGTGACTTTCAGCAGTGCCCTCCATCTCCATTGCCTTGGGAAACCAAACACACAAGGCTAACTGTAGGGCTAACGGTGAGGCCAGCGTGAACAGGTCCCGTGGCTGTTGACTGAACTTGAGGTTATTTTCCTCAATTTACTCATCTCTGAATATTTGGAGAGTCTCTTCCCCCGGATGCACAGAAGAAGCCATCAGAGACAGTGGGCAGTGTTCATGGGAAGTCAAAAAAGCTCTTTGATCCATGGGCATGGATAATAATCCTCAAATCACAGAATGATTTGGGTTGGAAGGAGCCTTAAGGATCATCTTGTTCCAACCCCCCTGTCATAGGCATGGACACCTCCCACTAGGCCCAGTTTTAATAATAATAAGGTGTTTATTTTATTTTTCCCAGGCTCCTTGGCTATTCCTATGTACAGCTGAGTTATAGGCAAGTCTTGGTGCACATTAGAGCATACGATGATCTTCCTTCCAAGCTTGCTTTCAAGAGGAAGTGTAAAGTGAGGAGCTTTAGCAGAGCTGATAGGGCATAGGCTGGAGAGAAGGCAGTTGTTCAGAGGTACAACCACAGAATTACTGAGGCTAGAAAAGACCTTTGAGATCAAGTCCAGCCCAAGGCTCCTAATCCACATCATCAAAACTCCCCATGCCAAAGAGAAAGAGGCTGATGAATGAGACAGCTGAAGATGAATGACTACGCACCAAAGCAGAAGAAAAACCAGCAAGAAATGTGAGCCTGCCTCATCTGAAAATTTTTGCTCAGGTGTTTTTATCTCATTACTTTGTGCCTGTGCATGTCTACGCTGAATATCGAGTTCAAGAAATACGTATGAGCCAGGGTGAGTCGGCTCCAGATTCCTTCAGTCGCCTCTGCGGACGCATGGGCAGCAGGGCTGGGAGGGAGAGCACAAGCAAAGAGGCCGTGGTCCTTCAAGAGAAATTAAGAAATGTAAATGGCACCATCAATGCTAAGAAAGACAAACCCCTGCAAAGCACGAGCCAGGCTCGGTTCAAACAGCAATTAAATGATTTAGAACAAGACTGTGATCATTTACAATTTTTAAAGGTGAAAGGTGTGATTTTGGTAATACCTTAAAATTAAAAGGCCAGCCACTCCATCTTTAAAATGATGGTTTCTCTCCTGGAAGACTTATCTCATTGTCAGTCCATTAGCAGCCGGCCAGAACCCATCCATACAAAACTAATTGGCTATTGATATACGGTAATGCTGAAAAGTTATTCTTTTTTTTTTTTTCTTTTGTTCATTGCTACAGAAAGATGTCCTCTCTAGCCTACACTTTCAATCATAATAAATGCTGCTGTGAAAAACTAAAAACCCTTCTCTGAGATAGATTAAGATCTACTTCACAAATAAATATATTTTATCACTAAGAGAAGAAGCAAATGTCAGTGGTACTGAGTGTTTTATATGCAGTAGAGACCACTTAGGCTGGAATTTTCCCCTCACACTAAATTAATGTCGCTGGCTACGCGCAGTCCCCTCCA
Organism: Todiramphus chloris collaris; assembly: GCA_025345505.1. Classification (NCBI taxonomy): domain Eukaryota; kingdom Metazoa; phylum Chordata; class Aves; order Coraciiformes; family Alcedinidae; genus Todiramphus; species Todiramphus chloris. The sequence continues at coordinate 2,448,934 of JANVCC010000135.1, read as the reverse complement.
CCCAAGCAGGCTCCAGTGCAGGGTTCATACCTGCTGGACACACGTGAAGAATTCTCTCTGAACCACAACAGCAGCCCTTTCTTATCCGTTGACCACAGTGAGCTAGAAAAAGGATGGTTTGCCTCAATAAAAGGCAGTTTTACCAGAGAGGGGCAGGGACCACTGCTCTCCATGTGGACTGAGGTCTTGTCTTCCCCTTTCACAGAATCACAGGATGGCAGGGGTTGGAAGAGTCCTCCAAAAATCGAGTCCAACCCCCCTGCCAGAGCAGGACACAACTAGAGCAAATCACTTAGAAATGCATCCAGACAAGGCTGGAAAGTCTCCAGAGCAGGAGACTCCACAGCCTCTCTGGGGAGTCTGTTCCAATGCTCTACAAGTCTTACAGTAAAGAAGTTCTTCCTCATGTTGAGGTGGAACTTCCCGTACTCAAGCTTGAATCCACTGCCCCGTATCCTGTGACAGTGCACAAGAGAAAAGAGGTTGTCCCTGCCTTCTTGACCTCCAGCCCTTAAGTATTTATAAACATTCTGCACTTGCCAGTGAAGCACCCCTCAAGAACAGCTAATGAAACAGGAGGGCATTAGGATTCATAATGTTGTACTTTGAAGATAAAGAGTCTCCGTCTGGAATCGTGTGAAGATTTTTCCTTCCTTTGGCTGAGCTGTGACACAACCCTGAGCTGAGCTGAAACAACAGGATATAAAACCCTGGCTGGGACGAGACGCGGGGAGATGGAACCAGCAGCATGGAGCAAGGAGGGAAATAATCGAACTTGACAGCGAATTTTTGGGACCACAGTTTGAGCCAGGAGTCAATATTTCTCATGCTTAAGGCTCAAACACGCACCGATGAGAAGCAAGGTGTTAAATGGCTTCAACAAATCTGTCTCAGGACTCTCTGTAGACGCTGATCTTTGATTCTTTCTCCTTATTTATGGCCATTCACTTGTAACAGTTATTGATAACACGTTTGAAGGGCTATAAATTTAATTTTACATTTGTTTCCGCTGCTTCTTGAAATATTTTTCCTTATGTATTTTTCTTGTTTCTCAGCCAAATTTCTGCCACAGCTCTTCCAACACGGACAGTTTTTGTTGCTTTTGTGTTGCTATTAGAAGTTCTTAGTAGTTACTATTCTGAGCCTCTGTTATCCTTTTAGTAACAGTCTCTCCCACAGCAAAGGGAAATGCGTTTTTTCTCTTGTCTCTTATTGTACAGAATTACTCTTGGATATTACAGTCATCAATGTTCAGTATTAAATCATTTCCCTGCCAATTCATTGTAATCAAATCTTCCACAAAGTCAATAGCAATAACATTTTTATAAGGCGTTGTCTCTCTCAATCTATTAGGGGCTTTCAGATCTTCGAATTTTCCATTGTGAAAATAATAGATAGTGGCCTAGAAGAAAGCAGAAAATCCGTGAAAGTCACACGAGAAACCATGTAATTGCTCATACTGACCAAGCCTTTGGGTCAGAGTTTTGAGCAGTTCAGGCAGGTCACTCAATCATCTGAGGGACTTTTCTTTCCTGTAGGAAAAAAAAAAAAAGAAAGAAAAAAGCAAAATAAATAACTGAGTTCCCAGGCCCACTGGAACCAATAACAACATTTCTATCACATTTAATGGGACCAGATGTTGGCTTTGCAGAGTTATCTGCGATGTTACACGGGGTACATCTGTGCTGCAAAGCAAATGATGCTACGGCTCATGGGGAGATGCTATAGCTGGTTCAAAGGAGGCACCGAGAGCTGTGGCACTGCAGACTAGAGCAGAGGGCTGCAAAACCCACCCCAGCCCCCCGTATTTATTTGCACTGGGAACTTGTGCTGTCGTAGCTGCTGTGCTGCTGTCACCCCTGTTGTCAGCTCAGTGGTGGGATGGGAATGCTGTGCAAGAGCAGCTACAGATGCCACATGGACCACGTGGCTGCTGGAGGCACCGCCTAAAGCAGTGGGTGCTTCAAAGCCTGTGGCAAAATACAGAGATAAATCATAGAATGCTGTTGGGTGGGCAGGGACCTTTCAAGGTCATCGAGTCCAATGCCCCTGCAGGGAGCAGGGCCATCTGCAACTAGAGCAGGGTGCTCAGAGCCCCAGCCAACCTCCCCTGCAATGGTGCCAGGGATGGGGCAGCCACCACCTCTCTGGGCAGCCTGGCACAGGCTCTCCCCACCCTCAGTGGCAAAAATTTCTTCCTTCTCTCCAGCCTAAATCTCCCCTCTTTCAGCTTAAAAGCATCACTCCTTGTTCTGTCCCAACACACCCTGCTCAAAAGTCTGTCCCCATCTTTCTGACAGGCCCCTTTAGGTGCTGAAAGGCCCCCAGAAGGTCTCCCCGGAGCCTTCTCCTCTCCAGGCTGAACCCCCCCAGCTCTCCCAGCCTGGCTCCCAGCAGAGGGGTTCCAGCCCTTGGATCATTTTTTTGGCCCCATCTGAACCTGTTCCAACATCTCCATGAGATAAAGACCCCTTCCTTCAGCATCCTTTTGGTTGAAAGCAGCTTTCACCTGCCTCTTAATCAAGTCCTCAGAATAAACTTCGATTTTATCTTCTTCTGCCTTTGGGAGGGGCAGGGTCACACTGCTGGGGGTTACTCTTGGCCAGAAGGAATCAAAATGGGTCACAGATGAAGCCAGAACACAACAGACAAACTTAATTCTACGTGTAGAGCTTGCACAGAAGCCAACAGACGTTTTACACGAAAGGAAACAGCACAGTTATGGTTTCCTATCCTAGCTATTTACAAACACAGATGGAGAAAATATTACAATGAATGAAAAAAAAAAAAAACAACCAAATTTCTCTAGAGTTCTATTGTGCTAATGACACTTGCGATGCTGTAACTCTGTAAATCAGAGATGAAAGGGTTATCCAAACGAGTTTGTACAGCCTAAAGAAGAAAAGGTTGAGGATGGGACCTCACTGCTCTTCAGCTCCAGAGAGGGAGGGCAGTGAGATGGACCCAGATGCTCCTCCTGGGCACACAGTGAACGTGCATGGCCAAGGGTGCAACAGAAGATGTTCTGGTTAGATAGAAGGGGGGGAGAAAAGTCACCGTGAGAGCGGATAAACACTGGACCAGAGGCCCTGAGAGGCTGTGGGATCTTTCCTTTGAGATATTTAAATTGTAACTGGATGAGGCTCTGAGCAACATGCACTAGCAGACCCTGCTTTGAGCTGGAGGTTGGGCTCAATGGCCTCCAGAGGTCCTGTCCACCTAAGCTAATCTACAATTCTCTGATTTTATAAATAGCTTTTGACATCTGCCTCTAGAAAAAAGGAGCATCATGGAGTGGATATAAACAACTAATCCCATGATCACTTTCAGGCAATCAGGCCAGTGTATGTATATTCTAATGCTACTGGAAGTAACAAGTATCCAGCTGACTTCGAACTAGAAGAGCAAAGCAGAGGCTCAGGCTCCAAATCAATAGTGAAAACTCATCTAGAAAGCCTCATTTTCTGTCTAGAAGCCAAAGTTCTGCTGAAAATTACTTATATGATATCACAATCAACAGTTGCTGTTGGGATATTAAATAAAATTAACGCATGTAAAAGAAAAAAAATCTCTCATTTTCACCCTTATGGACACCCCTGTTGAGGTCTGAACTGAGACCCTTCACGTAGGCTGGTGTCTGCTCTGCTGTGTTCATGTGTGTTTTGGGTGATGGTCATGGGATAGCTGCCGCTTCAGCAGAGATTTCCAACCTACCAACCCAGCACCTTCAAGAGTTTTCTCTCTTGAACATGCAGCTCTCTTCAGCCTTGTCTTGGCCATAATATTACTAGTGCTGCTGTTGAATTCTTGAACCACTTCCACAACTTAATGGCACACTCTCAGTATACACACCCCTCTGCTGTGGATCTTACGATACCAGAAGATCCCTCAAAGAGGCAGTTGCCCATTAGGTGACTTAGTTCCCCTTCCACTCTCAACGCCGATCCTGCAGCCAGTGAGCTGTCAACATCTGGCAGCTTATAACCAACAAACTAAACTAACTAGAAGTCAAAGTGTGCCCGGCACAAGGCAGGCTGTGAAGCAGTTGTGCTCCCTCAGTTGAAGTTGAGCTCTGGCGGGTGTGCAATAACCTCAGCATCACGACCCTCGATGGGCTTAGGATTTTGTTTCCATCAGCAGAAGCAATGCTGATTTTGAAGCTCCTTTAACGCGTTGAACCCAACGGTACCGCCAAGCAATGGCAACGAGCCCGACGCAACCGTACGCTGGGGAGTTGGTTTCTCCTGAGAGGAGAGAACACACTCAGGAGATGAAGCACGGAAGGACTCCAGTTTTGGCCTCCTCTCTACAAGAAGGACGTTGAGGTGCTGGAGCTGACTTCTGGGCTATAAAGCTAGTAAAGGGTTTGGAGCATGTCACTTAAGAGGAAAGGCTGAGGGATCTGGGGCTGTTTAGCCTTGAGAAAAGAAGGCTGAGGGGAGACCTTATTGCCCTCTACAACTACCTGAAGGGAGGTTGTAGCCAGGTGGGACTTGGTCTGTTCTCCCTGGGGACAAGGGACAGAACAAGAGGAAATGGCCTGAGGTTGACCCAGGGGAGGTTCAGGCTGGATCTCAGGAAGCATTTCTTTCCAGAAAGGGCTGTCAGGCACTGGAATGGGCTGCCCAGGGAGGTGGTGGGGTCACCATCCCTGGAGGGGTTTAAGAGCCGGGTGGGTGTTGTGCTGAGGGACAGGGTTTAGTGGTTTTTGATAGGGCTGGGAGTAAGGTTGGACCTGATGATCTTGAAGGTCTCTTCCAGCCAAAACTATTCTATGATTCTATGACTCTGCAAACGCTTATCACCTGCAAGCGGTGACAGGGCTGGATCTGTGTAAACCACAGCCAGGAGTTTCATTGATTCTGATGGGTAATTTATTTCTGACTCTGCAAGGCAAACCCACGGAGACCAGCAGTCGATACCGGTGGAAGTGGATTAGTGCAATAACACAAATCTTTTGGGTCAGTGGGCAGGCGGAACGGTTATTATTCCTATTAGCTCAGATTCAGGTACAAAAGGAAAAAATTAGTGTCAGCTGCAGGCTGTATGTGTCTTGTTTTCCCTTTTTCTTTGACAGGGTTACAAAATCTGTCCTTATTTTGGTTTTTTTCTTTCTTCCTTTTTACTTTTTCTTTCTTTTTTTTTTTTTTTTTTGGTTAAACATTGATGCATTTTAAACAGGAAGAAATTGAGAACGGGGACATCTCTAGTCCCTATTCTCATCTCACCTTCTTCATGTATTGTGTAATTCCCCAATGTCTGGGAACTTGTTCAAAACTCCTCATTGTCAGCACCTTCGGCTCTCGAGGGACAAGACCCACAGCTAATATTCAAGACAATGTATTCCTGTCTACGAATGATATGAAGAGTTCTATCCTTTTCATTTTTTTTCTGCCTCTCACATGGCCTTAATGAAGATTTTTCAATCCCATTTCTCCAGGGGCACATGGGGACCATTTAATATCTGCATTTAAATATTCTCTCCCTGCCTCAAACCCCAAATTGAAATCTCAAAACCAGGAAATAGTTTGTTCCAGGCTTCCTCGACAACATACAAACAAGTCTCTGCAAATAAGTGGAGCCCTAAACCTAAGAAGAGCTGCAGCATAAAGAGGAAATACTGCCAAGCTTAAAGATCTTTACCCTCCTAGAGATGCTGGGGTCAAGGCACGAACCTGATGAAACTTGCAATAAAAGACTTCTCCAAGCAGGACAAAACTGATTTTTACAGCAGCATTCTCGTGAGAAGTGGATGAGATCTCCCATTTCCCTCCTGCCCCACTCTCCATTCCCCCAAATTTCTTTTCACTGCATGTAAGAGATTCTTTGCTCCATGCTGAATGTATGTGAGCTTTATAGGGAGCTGCATTAGCTCCACGTGGAGAGCTGCTCTCCTGGGAAGGGAGGAAGAACTTCAGATTAGCTCCCCAATTGAGGGATTTTTTGCCCTCAATTCACTGAAAGAAGTGACAAAATTATGACAAGTACAACCAACCTTGAAATATTTTGAAAACCCGACAACTTCTGTGCTCTAAAATCTGCCTTGAATCTAGTTTGGAAAATCCCACTGGAGAGTACGAGCCGCCCCAGCAGCATTCAATCTCCACATCTCCAGTGACCAAATTATCTCCAACTTGTTTTCAGACATTTCTATCATACCTGTGTCCCCCAGAAAGCAAAGGAACAGCATGACTGGGACAGCTTGCATGGATGAAGATTTATTTGGGGCAGCTGGTTTTACTGGTGCTGCTCTGGGAGCACGTGTTGACAGATCCTTTTGATCTCTAACTGGCATTTTTGCTTTGTTAGTTAACAGATTTGAGTCCTAAGTTCTCATTCAGATAAAACTCCCAGGTTTTGTTGGAGTGAAAATGAGTAACTAGACCAAAATTTGGACCCCAGTTGGGCTGGTTTAACTGGAGTTTTTCTGTGGTTCAATTTTAAGAACTGAGTGATATATATATAGTATATGTATATAATATATATATTATATATATATGTAATATAGATGGTTTGGAGAAAGGGAAAGTGGGCAAGAATTACAAAGATATGCACAAATAAATGAACCCTTTTCTCTTGTTATATGGAAGGCTACAAATATTTAGAGTGATCACCCCAAAGCTCAAGCTGGCCAGGTTCTAAGTGTTACTCTCCCGCTGGAAAAGTTACAGTCATCCAGTCCGAAATGATGCTGTGTGACCTTGGAGACCAGTAACTGATCCTGGTAGACAACCAGGAAGCACTCAAAATAGGAAGACAATAAAAAACTAACCTGCTGGCCAAAAACTATTTACCCAAGCAACTCGGTGAGTTCTTATAAATAAGAAATACAATAGCACTGACTGGAGTTGGCTTTAAAATTATCCACAATTAATAAATTGACCCGTCCTACATGCTGTGTTATTTTCCCTGACATTTTCACAAGCTACAAATCTGATAATACAATTAAGTGACAAGTTCAATCACTTCTTTATTTCATGTATATGTATATTATAATATTTTATAGCTGTATTACAGAAAAGACTGTTTACTCACGTTGTATCTTCCCCAGCATAATTCAGAGCTTTGCTTGCCTAAGAAATTACTTGTCTGCATTTTGATTAAAAAAGCAAAACCTCATTGTTCCCGTGGCAAATGAATTCAGTTCTTTAATTGAAACTCATTGTCACATCCTTTTCTATGCAGCAAAGGCATTCAGCTCCTGGAATGGTTTTAACCTCTCACACAGCACTTTTTTGTGTCTGTATCCGATCCAGCCATGATTCATTTTCCTTCCAAAGCTTCGTCAGTGTTTGGGCTCTGTACTTAGTTCTCAATGAACTGGCTATAACGCAGTAGTTACAGCTCCCTGGAAAATGACACACAGTAACTCTGTCAAGTTTTTTATTAGCTTGGATAGGTCTTTTATTTTAGCAAGGTCTTTTATTACCTCGGATAGCTCTGAACTGGTTCTGAAGTGGATGAGTGAAGACCCGGAGATCCAATTTTATATCGAAAGCCATTAAATTTTTTTAACCGCAACCCCTTGATTATTGATAGGCTTTTGTTCTGCACTGTCAACTGCACAACACATTGTTCGAAGTGAATCAGAGTCAACAAACTTTCACAATTACTTACCCGAGTTCGGATGGGTCGTGGCAACCAGCCGACAGAAGTCCTCTGACTTTCAGGATACTAAAAGCATTTCTTCTAGGGCAGAAGCCAATCTGGTCCCTCTCGTTCCGTAACACATGTCAGAAACCATCAGAAGAGGGTTATGGAGGAAGGAGGCATCTCCCAGTCTCAGGTGGTGGTTATTCTTTTGTCCGTCAATCCACACGTGTACGCAAACCCATCTCATTTGGAGTACTTCAGCACCCCACCTCAATAACTCCATAAATCAAACTGGACTCCATCAAAACAAATTCAGGCAGTAAGACCAGGATCAAGCTGTAAAAGTGCAGAAACATGACAAAAAAACCCCCAAAAGACAAATAAACAGAATATCATTGAAAATGTCAGTCTCAGAACCCGTGTCCTTGCCAAAGCAGTGTTCAATTCAGCCCAACATCACTTCCCTTGAGCCTAGTAACCATCCTCTTCATTTGAATGCTTTCAGTTACACTTTGATGGCTTCAACATTTGTTAAATTTCAACTAGACTCATCATCTGCATTCCTTGTCCAGAGCAAAATAATAAAATACGTGTTTGAGGATTTTTTGGAAAATGACCAAGAAATTAATTTTCTCCCTTCTTCTAATGGAGAATTATTTACGTTATCAAAGCACTTAAATAACGTAAGGCTTTAAAGTTAAAACACATTGCAAAATCCTTGACTGTTTTGGTTTCTTTTTTCTTCGTAAAAAAAAGTGCTTTAAACACGAAATTTCCTTAACGAACCAAAGTACAATTTCCTTACAAGTTCAGTTGTTCAAAGATGCTTTGTTTTTACAGTCAGACTTTAAAGGCAACAGTATTTAAAGCTGGAGTCGATTCAGACTTTCAGGTAACTGAAATCAGCCTGTGACTTTACTTGGTAAAATTTATTCCTTTTATATGAAGCAGCCTTATTTACAAAGCAAGTAAAACTTGTATCAATCCAATCTAGCTCTCGTGTTCGGGCTCTTTTGCCTTAAGAGTTATTCTTGGCATTGGGCTGCAGCACGTCACTTTTTGCTGGGTTGTTGCCTGGATTGTTTGTGCCATTCAGGCATCCAGAGCCCCAGATCACAGAATAAACACTCCTGGTATCACTAACAAAACAATCACCTACAAAGATCCCTGGATGTTGCCAAGCAGTTGGAAAAATGGAAATCCATGTTGCCACAAGGATCTGCTCGGCAAGGATCCAGCTGCAGATTGGCAACAACAGAAGGGGGGGCTGGGGAATAATTAATTAAATAAATAAATAAAATTCACTTTTTTCTTTTAGTTTTACAGACCCATACCTGTTTCTGGGTGCCCACATCTGTGTTGTAGGCAGTAGGACCAGGAGCTGGACACAGCAGCTGCAGAAGGTCTGTGAGGAGCTGAACAGTGATGGTAAGTATCCAGAGGATGCTGAACATTTTCCTCTCTTGAGAGCAAAAGTCACTGGTGCTTGGTGGGATTTGGTCCTGTCTGCACAGTATCTATGACCACAACACATCCTCATGGGTTTGAATTTAAATTACATCTATGAGAAGTTTCCATTTTCCTTATGGACCCTCTTGTCAAGGTCTCACAGACAGATTAGACTGTCCTGGTAAAAAATTCATACTGTAGGGATCAACTGAAATTAAATCAAAGAGGTAGAGTACATTACCCTGGGATCAGGCTCATATTTCAAATAGACTGTTCGCTGAGTTAAGATCTCACAGTGCGAGTAAAGAGAGCAGAATCAGGACCAAAGGCACCAGGCAAGAGATGGGGTAGAGAGGGGATGGATGAGAAGCGTCCTGGGAGCTGCAGATGCCACATAGGATGGGGCTGAGGAGCATCTCAGGAGCTGCAGGTTCCATAAGGGATGGGGCTGGGATGGCTCCACCTAAAGGGAGAGAGGGTAGATGGCTTTGTAAATGTTACCGTTTTCAAGAAGATATCCCTTAGAAAAAGTCTAGAAGCAAAGTATAAAATACGGAAGAAGAGTCTGTAAAGTTTCCCTGGTTGTTTTAAAACAGCACATTAAATATGTGAGTTCCAAGGTGAAAGGAAAAACAAAATCATCCTTGGGCAATCGTGAACGGATCCTGGAGGTCTCAGAGCATCAGTGATAGGACTCAAGAAAACCCCTTGCTTCTACGTCTACCCCTGCCCACTAACTGGCAGTTGATTTCTTGATATTTTCACTGAAATGGAGACTCGAGGGGTTCAGTCACCTCCCTCCAACACAGCACAAAGGCAGGAGGGATAAAACACAGCAGGCATCTGGTGCTCAGCCCTGGGGATGCCCATCTTTGCCCCTGCTCCTCTTCCTCCCACAGCTCCCTCAGCTCCATGGGAATCCCATGCCTTGCTCAGCCCTGTTACTGGGTCAGTGTTATTGGGAGAGTGCACTTGTCACATCAACATGGTGATAACCTGCCACCTGATAAAACAGCAAAAAATTCTGGAAAATTTCACAATAGAAATAATTAATTGTCCTTTTATTCATTCATTTATTTATTTAACACAGCCAGGCAGGCGTAAAGACCTTCATTCCACTGTTAAAAAACTGTCTTTACAAATCACAGCTGGTATCTGACAGATTAAGAATTTCTGTACACATTTCTCCTTTTTGTTTTGGATCAAACCAACAAATAGTTTGTATACTTTTTTTCCAATCCCTCTTATATTTGCCATCTGGAAGCACCTAAACGCCAGCAGGTTTTGGCCTCAGGTTAGAAAATGTTTGCAATTTATTTCTCAGAACTGCTAATAAGTTTCCCTGACCAAAAAAAAATTAAAATAAAATAAAAAAGGAGCAAACAATCATTCAGCAAAGCACTTGAAAATCAAAAAGAAATATAATTAAGTGTAAAAATACTCCAAATACCTGTTAACAAAATTGTACTTGACCTTCTGCATTTTTCTGCTGAGAAGACAAACTTTTTTACTTTAGACTATCAAGATCTTCCCTGCTGAGAGAAGTGAAAACCCCACACCACAGAGTTTATGAGACTGGGGTTTATGGCACTGTATAAGTTAATACACATATACCCCTGCCACTTACTCACCAAATCTCCTTTAATGGCAAAGGTCCTAACGACCACCATAAACACAGAGGGCAGAGGATCAATGTGCCAGGCACACCAGGCTGGTCAGGGATGGGAATTTTGGGAGAGCAAAGGTACTGTCCATCTGCAGTGCAAGGACACCCATCATCTGACCCCCACAGCAGGAAAGGAAAAACCCAACAAAAACAAACCTGAGCAAATTCTGCTGCTGGAAGCTCTGGGAAGATCCAAACCAAAGATAATGGCTGATGGTGGCTGGTCTTAAGCGGTCACAATGTAATTAAGTTTAATTTAACAGTAAAAAATCCACATTTTCAGCAGTTTACATGATCCCAAAAAGCAGTTCGGGCAGGTTTAACAACAACAGGTTTAACTACAACTCCAGTATCTTAAAAAGTTCTGTGATTTCCCTTCCACTCCACTGAAATCAGCTGCCCTGGTATAGAAGTCACTGATTAGAGTTAAATAACAATACATTACATAAAGTAAAAGTTTTGATGGCTGTAACACTGTACAACATGGGATGCAATCCCATATTACATACATATATATATAAAATAACATGGAAGAAATTGAGGTGATCTGAAATGTTGCAACTGAAATACAGGTGGGTCTATCCCGTGGCAATGAAAAGAAATTGAAACAGCTTGTGTTAATGATAGGAGATAGATGTAATATTTTAGGTATGACCACCGGATGAATTCCATTGCACCAACAATACGCTAAAACCAGCAGCTAAAAATAGATTATGTTTGTTTTTTGGGAATTAACTGTGCAAATAAACTCCATTTAATTCCTACATTACGGTAGGAACTTTAAAGCCACACTCAAGAGTTTTTCTGTACCTTGGTGACATTGATATTAGCAAGCAGATGCTCCGGAACTGGCTTTGTATTGCTAATTATTTTTGTTGGTGTGCTTGTGTTAATCCAAAGAGAACTGAAAGCAAGGCAGAGTAAATCAAAAAATAAATGTAGTATTATAGAGACCTGTGCAGATACAACATGGTTTCAAAGACCATCAGTTCACACAGGTTGAGTGATGAGTTTTATGAGACCTGAAACAAAGGGCAGAGAGACAGAATAGGTTTTTCTGTCCCAGAATTCCAGCTGCTAATTTAATTTTCACTATGACCTTAATGAGCAAAAAAAAAGTCCATCTGAACAGTGTGGGGAATTCAGAGGGAAGAATCAGACACTTGAATGTTTCCATCAGCAAAAATAATAATAAAACCCTCCAAGAATAAGCTAAAACCAAGACCAACCATTTATTTAGCTTTCATATTTGTCCTTTAATATTAAGTTAGAGCAGCTTTGCCATCCCAAGTCTGCCAAAGCCTCTTCAAACAGTTCCTTGGCCCTGCCAGGAGCATCGTAATCCCGCGTAATCCCACATAATCCATCCTGGTGAGAGGCTGCCATGAGCAGCGACTCAACCCCAAAGATAATTCCTTACTCTGCATCCTGAGTTCCCATCAAAATCCACAACTCATTCCCAAGCAGCTGACCCCTCTTCCTACCAACATCTCCTTCATTTTTGTTCCAGACTGGCAACAAAAACGGAAATAACAGGCCAACGGGAGCTGCTGGTTCGAAAAATTCATCCAGCAACCCACGCTGTCGCAGCGTGAGCTGGAATTAAACACGGCTGGGAAGACAAATTCCTTAACTGTTTGGTGCTGAAGGACAGGGTAGATAACATTAACCTGGCTAATTGTTTACTCGCTTAGCTAATCTAACATAATCTGCATTGATTAGATTTTGATTTCATGCCGGATGAGTATACTGCTCCTGTGCGCCTTTCCCTTAATTTGTGGACCGTACCAAAAAGTCATTTTTATAACACGTTTAACGCTCCAAAGCTACAAGGGAACAGCAGAGAGAGAGAAGGCGGCCAACTCTGCTGGTATTAACAGGGTCATTAAACTCGGCATTAGGTACAGGTCTTGTTTTGGGTTGCATTCAACTTGCTTGATTGAAAATGAAGTGTAAGCGAAAGCCATTCAGGAGAAATATTCACGTGCAATCGACAGTGGAGGTTGTCGTGTGTGTAACCACGCTGTGCTTAGGGACACTCAACTGTCTCTTATTCCAGCTCCTTCCACAAGAAGTTTGAAAGTTCACAAAGCCACGGTTCTCGGGCTCCATACCCCAGTGGTTTAAGGGGAAATATGTTTTAATGAGCATAACGAGCCTGCCATTTGCTCGATAAATCCTAAATTTTCACACGAAGAGAAGAGAGGTAATTTTAAGCCTAATGAAATGTTATAAATACGTCAGTTTTTAATCACTTGTTTGGGTTTTACTGTCATGGGGCCAGAAGCAGCCCCCCGAGGTTTATCTAAAACATTTATTTGCTGTGAACAGGAGAAGGAGGGGAGAGAAGAATTTGGCTTGAAGAAATTAAATCTCAACTTTGATGGAGGTGGTTTCCTGAAATACTGTGGAGTTTTGGCATATAAGCAATCCTTTCTGCAGCACGGGAATACAGAAACACTGTTCCAGCTAAAAATGAAAAAGCTTGGATGGCTTCATGGGCCTTTCATAGGTAAGAAAGTTCACAGCCTTCACCTCCAAGTCTCCAGCTGAAATTTAGATTGATTGTGACTAAAAGTAATTTCTGTCTGACAGCTCATGTGCAGAGAGTTACTTCATTTCATAACGAACATGTGTCCAACAGCCTAAAAATTATTATCATAATTTAACTAGTCCACTGGCAGTCCCAGAGGCACTGTGGGCTGGTGGAAGTCAATCCTGCCTGTCTGGGGCCGAGAAAAGCCAAGGTGGGGTAGGGGAAAAAAAAACCAAGAAGCAAATCTATGAGGATTATAACTCCTCTGTGGAAGAGCTCACAAAGTTCATTGTTTGAGTTTCTCTGCAGGAGCCAAAACTTACCTCCTTCCTCACACAGGGCTGCTGGCTGGCTAATGGAGGAGTTTTGTTCCATAAAGCTGAGTTTTCTGGTTTGCGGAAAAGGAAAACAAGTATTTTAGGTCACGACCACTTGGGAAGGAGACTGTTTCCTTCAGGCAATAATATGCCCTTTTTCTGTCCTAGGAGGAAAACGGACATCATAGGGCAATTCTGACAAGCACCAAAAATGAGGCTCAGTCGTGTGCCTGAGTTAAATCCCCAAATTAGGTGGGATGAGACAAGGCACGTTGACTCCGCTTGCTCTTCTGCATCTGCTGCACGACAAAGACTTTCCAACACAGCGCCTATTACCTAATTCAATATACATTCTTCTATTTCAAATAAAACTGAAGCAGCAATGAAGCGATGAAATAAGCCTGTATTCATCCAAATTTTAAATTATTTTCGCTCATCTCTGAGAAAAGTTCACGGCCTTTTTCCCAGAGTAATTGACGTGTTTGTAAAGAAAGGAATTTATAGAACCCAGAAAGTGTTGTTCATGAAATGTGGATTTCAACTCTTCCTAAATAAGTGTGCCAGGCAAAATGTTTGCAAACGTATCCACTCAGAAACCTGAAATCTAAGGTGATTTTTCTGAGCGACCTCACATAAAAGCTCTCATATCATTAGGCAATAATAATCAGCTATTAAACTTAAATAATAATTAAGAAGTAGTCATCGCCTATTAATGACAATCCTAGGAAGGGAAAGCGAGGGTGAATTAAGGCTACTGGCAAAGCAGGCTTTCAACTTTATTCTTTTAGTTAAGTCCCACGTTGGCACTGCTTCATGCATCTGTACTATACATACAGAACAAGGGAGTAAATCCAATGAAGTCACACTTAAAAACCCTTATTTTACTTCTTGGGTTATTGTAGAACATATAGTGCAAGGAACCGAATGAGATAACTATTCATGGACAAAAACATTGGGTTATTGTAGAACATATAGTGCAAAGAACCGAACGAGATAATTATTCATGGACAAAAATCATCATGTTCATGATGATTTTTCATGGACCAAAATCATCAGCATGACATAAGATTTTTATCTCCATATATTTATCTATTTACATATATATGCATATATTCTAAGGGTCTATGGACTGGGTTTTTTTTATAAAAAAACTGGGGAAATAGTTCAGTGTTAAGGAGAAAGTTCATAGAATTGAGGACTGAATTATTTATGATGACCCAGAGCAGCTTTAAATGATGAACTTTTCACATTGGATTTTTCTGGTGGAGAGTATCAACCTCTTCCTCTTCGTGCAAGTCCCATCGTTTCTGCATCAGCTCAGTTCTTCCAGTTGGTGCATGGGACAAATCCTGTCCTTAGGTGAGCAAAATGGCATTGATTTCAGTCAGCGAGTGACGTGTGTGTACATCCCAGGACTACAGTTTGTGCTGTATGGAGCAGCCTCTCTCACTGATTGATGCCCTGCATTTCCAAAAGTGCAATAACTGCATTGCATCATTTAAACCAGAAACATGTAAATTATCCAAAAGGCTGAGGGATGCAATTTGTGCAGGAGAGCAGAACACCTTTGGGTTAGGTCAAGAAAAGTGATTATTTCCATGGCTATCAGCAATTCTTAATTGCTGTAATAGGCTTTTATTCGAGGAGGAGTTGTTAGGTTTGCAAAGAGCGTTGAAGTTGTACCTTGTGACAAAGCCATTAACCACAGAGAAAAGCTCTCAAAGTGCAACTGAAACCTGGACCAAAGCACAGACAGGAGCCGAGCAGCTCCAAGAATGGCACATACAATGTTCCTACTCACCCACGTCTTCCGCAGTGCAAGCAACTCAAAGATCTTGTTAAAAATCTATTAATTCCCATCATCTTCCTGGTTACCAAATCTACATAAACAGAATGATCAGATCTCCAATTCCCCTTCTTGTGCTTCCTATTGATTTTTGCTACCTTACTACAACGCTTCTAGATTATCAACACAATGTTACAGGAAAAGGAGACACTTCTACTGCTGAGACTCTCTGCTGGCTCCCACTTTGTCACTAATGGAAAGCTATTGCATTGAGGACGTGTCAGAACAATGCATGTCTAAAACCAAGGCACTGGAAAGAGCGGTAGCTGATCTTCCTAATAAATAATGCCAAGTATGAGCTCATTTGGCCTCGTCTAGATGAGGATTAATTCTGAATCTTCCCCCCACCCAAGGCTACAAGTGTTCTCACTTTAGGTAACATGCATTTTTTGAAATGTTTTATATTATTGACAGTACTTTCAGACACGTAGTTTGGTTACCTGAGCAAAGCACTTTGACAGAAGCTTGGTTATGCTGGTCCAGTTCTTGTTGATGCTTGTAATGAACTAAGAGAATTGCAGTCGGTCTGCAGCTATCACGGTGAGAAATAGGTGGGGTGCATTGAGAAGAGTGCGGCCAGCAGGTCAAGGGAGGTTCTCCATCCCCCTCTACTCTGCTCCAGTAAAGCCGCATCTGGAGTATTGTGTCCAGTTCTGGGCTCTCCAGGTCAAGAGAGACAAGGAACTACTGGAAAGAGTCCAGTAGAGGCTATGAAGATGATGCTGAGGGAACTAAAGTATCTCTGTGCTGGGGCAAGGTTGAGAGCCCTGGGGCTGTGCAGCTGGAGAAGAGCAGCCCGAGAGGGGAGCTGAGCAATGCTGAGCAAGAGCTAAAGGGCCCCGGGGGGCAAGAGGATGGGGCCAGACTCTGCTCAGTGGTGTCAGTGACAGGACAAGAGACAATGGGCAAACTGGAACCCAAGATGTTCCATCTGAACATGAGGAGAAATTTGTTTGGTGTGAGGGTTTGGAGCCTGTGCCAGGCTGCCCAGAGAGGCTGTGGAGTCTCCTTGTCTGGAGAGATTCCCACCCCGGCTGGACCCTGCGCTTCTGGGCCCCTGCTCTGGGTGCCCCTGCTGGATGGAGCAGGGGGGTGGCACCAGAGCATCTCATCTAAGAGGCAGTCAGTTATGGTAGTGCTTTGTGGTATGATTTAAAGCTGTGCTAGAAAACCACAGTAGGGGCAGCAGCCACCTAAGGACCGATAGCTGTGTGGTGTTCAGCCTCAGAAGCTTAAAGGAGCAGTTGAGTTGGTTTTTGCTAGCTAGGCTCTGCGTGTAGAAACGCTCACCGCATCGCTGATTTATTTTTGTCAAGAATATAGAGTTTTGAAGACTAAGAAGATATTAAGTTGTACAGGGAATCATAACATTTGAAGACTGCGTTCCATCATTCTCTTAAAAAAAAATCCATAGGTTGATGTGAGATTATTGAAAAACACAGTTATAATTCTAACCCCAGCCCAGGGCTGTCTTGTCTTTTTAGACTGTGGGCTCATCAGAGCAGAGAGCATCTACTAGGCTGAATTTATGTAGTTCCTGGTATAAGACAGCCTAGGTTTTGATAATTACCTGAGTTTTACCATAATGAAACCAATGAATGACTCTAGCAGCTATGGGAATTGTGTCTGTGAGGGTGGAGGTTACAGTGAATGTTTCTGAGCTATTTACTTGTTGGGAAGGTCAACTGCAGGCAACATCAGGGACCAACTTGTATATAACTATAAGCTTAAACTTTACCATTTCTCTACAGGAAATTTCACGCTACCAAGTGGCTTTCAAGACAGGTTAAAAAAAAAAAAAAAGGAGTAATTTTCATCGTTGTGGAACAAAAGCACTAAAGCACCTTGTGATTGTAATATAGAGAAAAGATGCTATTGAGTGACACATCTGTCTCCAAGGTCTGGAAAGGAAATACAATGTGCTTTTAGTTACCTAGTGCTTACTTCAGGCGTTCAATCTAAACAGTCACTTTCGAGTTTTACAGAAGACAATACAAAATACTGTGCAATCACGGGCAACAGCTTTTGATGACAAAGAGCAAATAGGCAGGGAATTCTTCCAGTTTAACAACACAGATAAAAGGACATCTTTGTATTTCCAAATAATACTCAAGGCTCGGGTGCTATAGACTAAAATAATGCAGTAGTGCTTCTTGCCAATGCACTTTTACTTCTGGAGTTAGTTCACCCACATTGATTCACTGCTAGTGCTTATTCTCTATCACCTTCACACACCCTTTTTTTTGTATGAGATGAGAGCACCATATAAAAATAATATGAAGATTATGAGGGGGAAAAAAAAAAAAAGTAAAGGTATTTATGAGACCAGAGTTCAAATTGTCTCCTTGTTCCAATTAGTCCTTTATGAACAAGAAAGCTGAATTCTTTCCTGCCTAGCTTCCACTGTCTGTCATATTTGATGACTTTTTTTCCAAAGCAAATAATGAAAACACACTGGTTACCTTGAAATTCTAATTGAGTATTGTGCATATTGGCTGCGGAAGAGGAGAAAGTAGAAGGACCCCAGTGCTGTTGGAACTGATACAAAGCACACTGGCATCACTGGGGCTCTTCCATGGGCTTCCGCGAGCCTTTGATCAGCCTTTTGTATGTCAATGACCTGGGAGACAGCAGCCTCAGACTGATATTCAGTATCCAAATGCTACAGGGGATGTAGAACCCCTGACAAAAGTTGGCGTATTACTTCTGATGCTATGCCAGAATTTGAAAAACACTTGCAGATAATCCTAAAAGTAGCTCCCTGGGGAGTTTCCTACCTACCTGCTTAGCACACTGACTCTGCAGTGAATAAATTATTTGGAGCACTCTTTTAAAAACAGATTTTATTCACTTTCTTTATGAAGCCAGTTGGAATGGAAAGTGTCCAATACCTCTTACGTTGAACCCCACAACTGGATGCCAACTTACAACTGGATCAACAGATTGAAATGCAATAGTACCATCTAGTCAAGCATGGAGAGAAGAATAGGGAGAGAGATTGTTAAATAAAGGCAAATCAAAAATAAAAAGTAAGGCTTGGTGTGGGTTTTAGTAGTATATTAATTTTTCAGGTTGTACATTGGTAAAGGTCACTGGTGACGGTGACTCTTTACTGACTGATCAAAGACCATGGAAGTCAACTGAAGAAGTCTCCAAGGAGCCTCATTCGATCTCTGATGCCAGATGCATGTCAACTATTTCATTTCATTTCATGGATTTCCTCAGTTGTAAGAAACTGCTTAGACTGAGGTGATTGTGAGCATCAGCTCACAAGACCCATCATCGTTCCCTCAGCCAAGCTCTTGGATGTAGGAGAGGACATCTTCAACGAGTGTGAAGCGAGAGAAGACAAGCATCAGAAAATGGACCGGGTTGGTAGGAACACTAACATGCCACAGAATTGGGTAAAGAGTGAGACAACTATGCAAAATGAATAGAAATACTTCCTTTTTAACTAAAGGAGTGTAAGCATGTGGCCAGAGCACAAGGGGACTGCAGTCATCTAATTTTACAGTGCCTTTTTCTCGCACCAACACTGCTATCCTGCTCATAAAGAGCACTACTCTCCTGCTGCTTGGACCTCCTGTGGAAAAGAGCAAAGACAGACCTGAAATTTGCCTACAGCTGGACACAATATAACCCTGGTACTAACTGGGAATTTTGGCCAAGTATCTCCATGTAGACGAGAGACACAAAGAATTGCAAAGTTTTCCCTTCAGCTTTTCCCGTCTCTTCCTCCTTTAAGTGCCAACATTTTATAGGTTCTTTCCCCTTTTTCATTCTTCACAAAAACACTTTCAGTCCCGCATAATTTCCCAGGCAAATTGCACACTTGTCAGATCACCTGATTAAGAGCCCGCTACTCATTACTATAAAAACCAACATGCTCACTGAATCATTAAAAAGCAGATTGGTCAGTAATAATAATCAGTTTTCTGCTAATAAATACAGCTCGGCATGCCCAATTTTGTGTCCTACTCAAATACCAACGATGAAGAATTCAACTTTTTAAAAGTACATTACTGGATGTAATATTAGTGCATTGGTCTTGGTAAGGAGCATTACTACTGTCTTCAAAGGGCAGTCGGTTCATGTAGTAATTATTTCACTCGAAGAGTGCATTGATTTCTTGAAAATCTCTTCATGCATAAAAGCTATTTGAATATTGTATATGGTTAAACCCTCTCAATCAACTTGAATACAAAGAAAGACCCAAGTTGCACTTGAATTCGAGAGCCAGCATCAGAAATGGAAGCACAGTTAAATGAGTTCAGTGCATTACTCATCGCCGTACGCCCGCGTGATAAACACCGGCACACAGCAATCCTGACCACCTCCTTGCTGGCCAGGAGGAAACAGCTACAATGGAGAAAGCGTAGGATGCAGAACAAGGCTGCAGAGGCATATTACACCGTAGAAGAAGAGATTTTGGGAACTTCTCATAGAAAATAGCTGAGAAAGACTCGTAAGGAGAGGTAGGGTGGCACCATAGGGTTCATCAGCTGCAGGAGCCACGCACGGTTGATGCTCTCGGCCGTGCAGAGTTGGGCACTGCAACCTGCTACTCTGCTTGGGCCACTGTTCCTAAGGAAGCTGTTTCATGTTCTCATTTCAGGGACTTGAACGCTGAAACGATCTTAATAGCGAAGTTCAGGACTCTGGGGAATGGTATCTACTGGAGCAAAGCAGCAACTGAAGAGACTCCACTCTCAGCCATGAAACTGCTACTCTGCTCACCACAACTCTGCCCCACCAACTCCTCCCACATCGGCAAAGCACGGTAGTGATGCCCCCATTCATATCTATGGTGTAGAAAATTTCTTGTGGGAAGGAAGCACCCAGAGAGGCCTCCAGCTGCTTAGCCATGACCTTTACAGGTGCTTGTTGCTTTGCAGAACCCCCCCCTTTAAGTGCATCTCCTTTACTGGTCTGCCTATCTCTGGTGTCACTCTATGGTTTGAAAGTCTTTAGAAGATATTCAGTCGCTAGAGGTAGATACCAGGGCCTCATGAGAGCTCTTTCCAGTGCTATGTGGAAAGCTACCCACAGCACTGACTCACAGAATCATTAAGGTTGGAAATGACCTTGAGGATCAAGTCCAGCCATCTACTAAATATTATCAGGACCACTAAACCATGTCCTGAAGTGCCACATCTACATGTTTTCTGAACCCCTCCAGGGGTGGTGATTCCACCCCCTCCCTGGGCAGCCTGTTCCAAAGCCTCACCACTCTCTACATAAAAAAAAATTTCCTAGTATCCAAACTAAACCTCCCCTGGGGCAACTTAAGCCCATTTACTCTCTTCCTATCACCGGTTACCTGGGAGAAGAGACCAACACCCACACATTCTCCAACTTCTGCCTCATCTGCGTTTGCTTCCATGACAGGCTGTTGTCCCAGTGCTGCAAACTGGGACTAAATGCGTAACAATAAACAGCACAA
The DNA here is from genome assembly GCA_025345505.1 of Todiramphus chloris collaris. NCBI lineage: Eukaryota > Metazoa > Chordata > Aves > Coraciiformes > Alcedinidae > Todiramphus > Todiramphus chloris. The sequence goes on along the minus strand of JANVCC010000135.1, from coordinate 2,428,084 downwards.
GGACCTTATCTCACAACTGACACCAGGCATGAGTAAGTGGGGGCAAAGACCTATTCATACGAACCAAGTAAACCAGTATTTGTAGCTGCTGCTACACCTTCAACCCTCTTAATTTCACTGGCTCAAAAACATGGGAGTGCTGTGGTTTATAATTTGAAGCATTTATAATGAGGCATTTTGAAAATCTGTGCTTTATGTGAGCCTTAAAATAGCAAAATCCAAACCAGATACCGAATTAATTAGTTACAGAATTTAATCAGGGAGCAGAAAGATTGACAAAAATTCTCTCATCATTAACCAATGCAGCAAAACTCTTTGTAGTTCTGATGCCAAGTATTTTTAACAGAGGTTCCTAAACAAGTTATATCAGTGAGTTAATTTCCAATTACTTTAATACTACTGAGTAATGGACATGTGAGAACATTTGCACTGTGTAACAAATCTCGTGTTAGAATTCCTTACGTATTTTGACTGGTTGCATCCTAAATAAAATCCAGATCTGATTTTTTGATTAAGCAATAACTACTGGACATTAATTCTCCTTTCCACTGCTTTCAACCTCTGTGTTTTCTTAGATGATAATTTTATCCTCCAGGCACAATCCTCCTCCCCTTATGCAAGGAAAGCTCCAAACCCCACAAAGACGTCTCCAAGGAAAGCGCTGCACTATCCAATCCTGCCTTACTGATAAACTTCTATTTACACAACAATGTTTACAAAGAAATCTGTCTATAATCATTTCTGACGACACTCAACAAGGGTCCAGAGAATTTCACATTCTGGGAATAAAGAACTTCACACTACTAGAGGTTCAACTGGAAGTACCTGCAGTTCAGGAGCGCTACCAACAATTATTCTGTGCAACAAGCGTGTGTGGTGAAAATCCTTTGAAACGGAAAAAGGCCAGGATTTCTGTCATTTTACAAGGATGATCTTAGCAGTTCATAAAGGAGCTCTCAAAAATGTGAACTAACGTCTGTTGAACAAAGTGATAAGGTACAATTATCGAAATTCTACCGACTTATAATTGCTCATTATTGCCATAATGCAGATTGCTCCTTCAAAAGAAAACTTCTCACTTTGATTTGAAAGATTTAAAATGTTTTGCTCCCTCCATGCCACCATGAGTCCTTAACTCAGAGGTTAACGAAATTAAAGGGAGAAGGAAGAAAACAGAGTATATGAGCACACAGGGAAGAGGAGATTACAGTGTGGATTCAGTGTGATGGCCCCAGAGATAGTTTGAAGTAGCAATATGGGATTGTGTTTGGGCTCGAGTAAAAATATAGGGGGAAAAAAAAAAAACCCAACCAGAAACAAACAAACAAAACCACAAAACAAACAAACAAAACAAACCACAAAACAAACAAACCACCCAAAAACCAACCTCTTAGTACTAAAACACACTGTCGAAATCAAATCCCCCTATGAGAAATTTAACATTTGAAGCAGTGATTTGTTTGTCCCAGCCCAATTCATTAGATCTGAGCAAGTGCCAGAGTTAAGAATATAAATTTCACGAGTGTTCTTGGTCGGTGATTGGTGCTGCCTAATGGCAGGAAGTCATTTCCTCGCTCAGAAGAAGCTCCTGGTTTCCGTGTGATTTAAAATGCCACCAGAAATAAAGGAATTATCAAGGCTTGGCCTTGATGTACGAGCCTATTTAAATCCCTGGGGTGAGACACTAAGGACTACTCTTCCAAAACAGCCTGAGCGGGATCATTAAGCAGTGCAATAATAGCTTGGAATTGGTTCCTGCAGTATAAGGATGAAGCTGTAGCGGGTGTGCTGGAAAGAGCTGCTCAATTACAGGCAGCTGAAGAGAAAGGCTAAATAGGACACGGGATCCAGCAAACATTTCAAGGTGCTGCGAGGCTGCGGGTGGAACCCAGCGTGCACCAAACCCTCCTCCTTACAGATTCAGGTCAGGATGAAAGTCGGGGTATTTGACAGGTATGGAAGGAATTTGGCTTCCTCTGGGCAGAAGTAATCCTTCTATGGCTGATAGCCCAACTCATCTGTCCAAAGCCAGGGATCGTGGCCCATGACTGTTCTGTACCTCTGGCAATGAAGTCACCTGCACCTTTGGAGGTTCAGGGAATGCGGTGGGTTATTTGGTTTGGCCGGGTTTTCTTTATTTGCTCTTACCTCCATGAAAATGTAAAAGAGGAGTTTGTTGTTTAATGGGTCTGGAAAGACGAACACTATACCCTAAAACTGCTTTGCCCCCTGGTAAAGCTGCTGCTCACTGAGTGCTTGTGTGTACAGAAGCTGAGCAGGAAAAGGCAGAGTGGTGACATTGCTCTTCCAAAGGCACCAGGCACTAGTGCCAAGCTACTCCAAAGGACTTGAAAACTGACAGAAATTATTTAACCATGGACAGAGAAAAAAAGGCTCCAAGGCTACCTGGTCTCTAACCATTTTGCTGCAATGTTTTATCTTTTTTTTTGTCCATTTCTTGAGATTTCTGGTAAAACTCCCAACAAAAACCACAGTAAACTCAGCTCTGTCCTATTTCATCAGATCTCTGGTGGTTTTCTTTCAACGGCATCTCCTTGGACTTGGTCCTGTGAGGCTGGCTCTAATTGCTCATTTGTCATTAAGAAGTCTCACTGTACAAACACTGAGATCCAAGCCCCCCATCTTACATACACACACACGGACTTGTTATTTTATCATACTCTCTGTGGTAACATGACTGCCCAGGTAAAGAGAAGAGAGCAAGTAGATAAAGTTTTGCAGAGGCTAGACTCAAATTTAAGCAAGAATATCTAATATTATGAGAGAAAAATCCAAAAGAACCACAACTGGCCACCTGAATGCAATACTTGTTAGTCAAATTGCTGCTTGCTCTGGGTCTGGTCTCAGAGGTGTCCTCTGATTCGCTCTGTTCTCCCACTGGGAGCTGAAACCTTTTACTTAAAGCCTGATAAATAACCAGAAGTAAATATAATGCTTTTGCTTTGCACTTTTGGCTCATTTGGACTCCCAGTGATAAAGCTCCAAGGTCTCTGTCCAACCCCACTATAGACAGTGAAGAACTTGGGATGGTCTTCAATCATCTCCTCCATTTTGTCTCCTAATACATGAGACCCGCTGAATACTTTTTAAGAGATAGCTCTTCTGATAGGTCTTTCTCTTCTTGAACAATTACTACATAATAAACTATTTTATCGGTTTTGCTTACATACTGTATTTCTGAAAACAAAACAATAAATGGCTGTAAAGCCAATAAAATGTACTAGGCTAGTGTTTTATTACAAACAAGCCAATACCATACACTGCAGCATATTTTTCAGCTCAATGCACCAGGATTCTTATTGTCCAGGTGAACGTTCCTGGCTGTAAATCGCAGCACTATAGCTCTTTTCCAGCGCACTCTAAAACTTCTTTAGGTTGATGTGCCTTAAAACACTCCTAGTCCTTGGACGAATTTATGGGGAGGATAAAGCTTGGCGGGTTTATGCCAAGGCGTTAACTTTGCTAGCCACCCTGGAAGCACTTTGAGATGCTGTACTGGGAGCACAGGCTGCACGGTTCAGCTGTGGAAGTTCTTCAGCATGCTGGGTAGACCTTGCAGAACACAGCCCCGGGCTGGCCACAGCAACCTGGAGTGGGCAGCAGTCAATCCAGCCAATGGGCTACGTACCAACTTAGAGTGAGGATTCCCAAAGCAGGAACTCTGCACATCTTTCTGGCAACCATCATACTTACTGCAGCTATGATTAAGACTAATATTGCATTTAAAAAAAAAAAGCCTTCAGTAAACCTCTTCAGTATGGTTCCTCTAACATTTCCTAGTCGTTTTCTTCAGTCATCACTCCCTGTCTCAGAAACAAACCTCTTTGGGAAGGACCTCTCGAAGCAGTTATCCTGCATGGATGGAGCTCTTCTAACACAGAACCATAGGGCCACAGTCCCTTATGCCAACCAATTTCTCAAAAACTACTTCAGAATAAGGGATGTTCACCTAAGGCTGGTGGCTGAGGGCCTGAGACTCAGCTGATCTCAGTTCTGACAGTGTGAGAGCCCTCGGTGCAATCCAAAATATGAGAATACAACCAAAATCATGATTTCTTCAGACGCCTTTCTTGGTGAACTCAATGTCTGCCTCTGTGAAATGGGTAGAATAATAACATGCACACACACAAGACATAGTGCATCCATTAATTACAGCTGTTTGCTTTCCTGATGGCTGAAGAAAGTGGTTGATTTTTGATGATTTTACACAGTATTAATGCAGAAGGTTTCTTTTTTTTTGCTGAAGCAGTCTCCAGTTCTCTGCAGTACACATGAAGTGGCAGTAGATTATGGGAATACATTTCCTTAGTGACTGTCGGAATAATTTCATGCCCAGGAGAAAGCAGTTTTCCTAATACACCTTCAATCTTGTCAGCAGCACTTTGAGCCAGCAAGACTTGCCCGTCAGCCTCTGACAAGCGCAGTGGGGCAAGGAGAAGTTTAAAACAATCCTTTCCCAAACTCTGTGTCACATTTTATCCTGTCGTGATAAAGATCAGCTCCTTTTCCTTCGCCGTTTGTTACAACATCTCATCATCCCCAGATAAGGAATTCTACATATTTTTTTTCTGACAACCGTCACTCAAAACAACCAGTGACTAAAACCAATGTTGAGCACAGAAGCCAAAAGTACTTCAAGGTTGGAGATGACCTCTGAGACCAGATACTAATATGATTTAAGTCAATATTATTATCTATGCAGGAGGCATTTTTATTCCTCTTGCACCCTACCTCCCAACATCTAACTGCTACTTTGCTTAGCACGTGGCCAACCCAACCTGTGCAGTCCTTGGTGTTCAGTTCCTGCTGCCACAGCATGTTATAAATACACAGATGGCCTCTAGAAAATGGGTCGCACATTTACAAAAAGAAAGTTCTGTGAAGAGAAAATACTTCTGGCCTGAAATTTAGGCAATAATTTTCACGGTCTTTTTTGAATCTCACCTTTCATTTCGGCTTCCTGTTGGAAAAGGCTTAAGATCAAATACTACTTGATCCTATTATAGGGAAATCCATCATAAGCTCGCAAGTGATCTCCGCAGACTGCAATTAAGAAGACATGAATATGATAATGAAGCTGTTACATCACATCTTTCTTGTTTGATACTGTGTAGACTGACTTTACTCATCTATACATATGCTTTGATGTATATGTTGACGAAGGAAGATGCGTTTATCCTTTGGCTTGGCCCATACAGCAGGAATAGCTCCCCTGCCTTTCCCACATGCTCCCATCAGCCACTCTATAGGTGACCTCCATAAACGCCACTCTATAGGTGACCTCCATAAACGCCACTCTATAGGTGACCTCCATAAACGCCACTCCAGCCAACACAGCCTGAAAGCCAGCAAGGTTTTTGAGGGAAACCCATTTCAGAGCTAAAGATCCTACCCAGTGTCTACCATTGCCTTAATCTGGGAAGTCAGTCTGCCTCCCCTTTGTCAAAATCTCCTGTTTCAGTGTGAGATGATGCCATGGACCCTCAGACAGGGCAACTCCAGGCCAGCTGAGGACTCCACGTCTTGACATCAGGATCTTTGCTTTGATCAAGTGGCCAGCAGAGAACTAGCTCCAGTCTTGGGACGCTCGTGGCATTTGCTGTCACTGGAAAAGCCCTGGTCGACTGACACGGGTGACATTGATGGAAATGTAGCCCTGCAGTGGGAAGATCCTCCCTGCGTGGCTCTTTACAAAACTTCAAGTGAAGCACACGCAGTTCTGCAAAGGAGAGAAATCCTCAAGGGTAAAAATGTCACCGAAGTCAACCTAAATCACATGAGTGATAACTCCACTGGGAGCACAGCAGACATCAGTCATCAGAGGGCTTGCTTAATATCCCCCGTTTTGGAATATTTCTGCTGTCAGTCATTTTGTTCATCTGCTGGGCAGCCAGGAGGATGAACAGAATTACTCTTAGCAGGCTGATGCTACGGACCATTGGAAACAGTTTCTAACAAGAACACTCAACAAGCACCTGAGACTGATGATTCATTATTTTCCTCTCTTCTTATAGGTACCTGGTTTAAGGTGGCAGCTAGCCAGCCCTGGCAACGACACCCCTCCATCCCTCTCAGAGGCACAGCACACGGAAGGCAGATCTGCACAGCAGCCTTTTGCTTGCCCCTCTCCTCGCACCGAGGAGAGATATGCTCAGTGGACAGCTTCCTTGGATCATTCACCTTCTTTTCCCATTGGAAAAAAAATCTGGAAAAGCTGTTTCTGGGTGCAACGAGTCGTGCTAAACTTTTATGATACCCTTTTATGAAATACGTAGCAAAGTACGCTGTAAAAGGGGACAGTGCCATGAATGCCTTTTTCAAGCGTGGGAAACTGAGGCTGAGAGCAATAAAACAGCTTGCTCAAGGTTAAAAAAAAAAAAAAGGACTGCAAAGCCAGAAATAACCCCCAAACCTCCTGAGCTCAAACCTTTGTTGCCAAGGCTGACTGTTTAGATTAGAGCTCAATAAAAAGAATGTAAGGTTGTCCCATGTCATTCTGTGCTGCTGCCTTTTTGCCCTTCAGTCTCCTGAGATGTTGCTCCTAAAATCATCTTGGCTCATTGCTCTCTGCACAGCAAGTTCCCCTTGGAGTCCTTCCACTGCTACCTGCTTCAAATCTACGTTAAATACCACATTCTTGTCTTTAAATAGGAAACTGTTCATAACTTACTCTTCAGGATGGCCAATATATATGGCATCCTGCAGCAACTCTGGTGCCAAACTGATGCATAGGCATCAACTTTGTTTTCCTACGTCCCTGGGATTCCTCCCACTTAACCTGTGGGGAGAAACCTCAATAAAATCCCAGCAACATCTGCTTCATCTTCCTTTAAAATTTGCTCTAGTATCTCCACCATAATGGTTGGAGAGTCTAGTCTTGATCCTAGGTTCACAAGAGACAAATTCTGCTAAAAAGGTCTAAACCTTTTAAAAGCCACCAAAAAACCCCACAAAGCTGTATTTTTCTTTACCTTCACTTCCACCTCAAATGAAACAAAATAAAGGCAGTCCAGAACCACATTACTTCAATATAGACCAAACCAAGCCATTGCTCAATGGATTTCCTATCAAACAGCTCTAAACTGGTTTCTCCAACTCTTGGAAACAACAGCAGTGACTGCTTTCAATAAAAAGCAAGAATGCAAAACTGACATTTAATATCAGTATGTAGTTAGCTGAGTTCACATCACAGTCACGGCCCAAAGGACGCTGCCTGGGCTCAATCAGAAGCATCCTTCTGAGAGCCTCAGGGTCCTGCATTTGGAAGCTCAACGGCTTAGACTGCCAGGTCGTAACGCCCTGATAAGCATCTGTAACAAAAGGAGGGGAAAAAAAATCCAACATGCTCCTGAATTAATATTGATTTCATGTCAATTGCTTTTTATTCCCACTTACCCAGGCTGCAGGTCACTGATGGAGAGGATCTTCAGAAAGCAAAATTAAAATGAACTGTCATCCAGCAGCAGTGAAAACAAAAGTTTTCCTAATAAGCCATAATGATTTAGAAGACTGCAGCATCTCTAGTTACTCTGTAGTGTGGTAGAAATATAACTCTGCTTCTCTTTCTTTCAGCAACTCATAAATCTAGCAGGGGCTACACTTAACTTGAAGATCAAACAGTCAGCAGATACTGATAAACACTGAAACATCTTCAAAGTTCATGATAAAAAAACCCAACCTGGGCTAAAAGTGGCTTTTTCTCTTCCTGGCGAGACCCGACGTTTGAAGTATAATGATAGAGCTCCAGATTAGGTGGCTCTCGTAATCTTTTTAGCCCTATTTTTCTTATATCCTGCTATTAGTTGACAATTGCTCTGAGTGCAGCTTCTTCCATCACACACACCTGCATAAACCACATCAAAGGCGAGCATAACCCAGGAGAGCATCAAACCCAAGACACCAAAAGCGCGTTGGGCGATGCCTTTGTACAGCCAAAGCAGCTGGACCCATCTGGGGGAGTTGCTCCACAATCTACGCTGAGCAAAGTCATTTCACAGCAGTGCTCAGAGGGCTTTTTCCTTTATAGATGCAATTGTCATTATGTTTGTGTTCTTCATCCTCCCTTTGGATCCTCTGCTCTCCTCATCCGATATTCCTCTTTTATTTTTCATTCTTTCCTACTTGTCTATTTTCTCTTAGCTCCCTCCCTGATTACCTCTATGCAGCAGAGAACGAGACCATCCGCCTTGTCGCAGCTCAGACGTGATCTCTCTGCTGTGGTTCTAAATCAGATCAAAGTATAGTTTTACAGGTCGCTTTGGTTTCCTTATTTCCAAATCCAAGCAGATTTAACCGCATTCACCTTTCTGGGTCTGTTCTTTACACCTGAATTCATTATTTTCTCCCTCACCGTGGTCTCAAGCCAACAGGGGAATAATGAGGAAGCACTTTCAGCATTCGAGTTATACCTCAGCACTTCCTGATGAGCAAACTCAAGCAAGCCCATGCCTATCTGAAATCAAAATGGGGACTCACCTGCCCAAAATCCCTTTCAACAGTTGAGCTCAGTTGCTGCTTTCTGAGCACCAGTCTACACCATTAGAAATGAAACCGTACTTCAGGGGCAACACACAGCAAAACACAAGTAAATGTCCAGCTAAATGAGGCAGGGCATTTGGGAGTGATTCAAGACATCAAGCTTTGCTAAAATGATTGATGTCGAAATTCAGAGCACCAGTGTTTGAGGAACCACCCTGTGTATGCAGAGGATAAAAGCACCTTAAGGTCTCTCGGTCAATCCTTCCGAGTAGCAAGTCCTTGTGTCATCTGGATTCTGAAATCAACTCCAAATTTCAGTGCAGCTGAAAGCCCAGACCACATGTCTTAATGCTCTGTTAGAGCAGGAGAAAAGAGAGGAGCTGGCCGTCGTGTTTGCAACCTTCTCCTTTGCCCTCATTAATGTTTTATTAATATTTTGTACTACATGAAAGCAGATTTTCTTTTGTGTCTGGCATTAAATGCTGATCAATATTAATGTCTGATTCATATCTCTGAGAAAGGGACAGCAAGAGAGTACACGAGTGAGACTGGAGATATGATTTACATGAACTTCAATAAGGTTGTTGGAACAGCAAGGCTGGTGAAATAATCAATTGGACAAGGAACTGGCTAACAAATGAGACCTGGGCTGTGACAGTAGCTGGTTGAAGTTCACTTAGGGCCGTAGAACTGTGGGCTTGTATGTTAAATTTTTCATAATCTGAAAACACACTGGACAGTGAGGCAGGAAAACGTGCAGCTGACAAACAGGGCTGCATCTGCAAGACAGGACCAGGAGACACTTTCCTGTTGCAAGAGCAGAGAGAAGGCCAGTGGAGGAGGGACAAGGAAGAGGCATCACAAGGCAAGGAAACAGACTGACACACAAGGCAAGTCCTGAGCCACAGCTGCAGGAATGGAGCAGGACACTGGGATCAAAGTCTTCTACTGCCTTGTGAAAGTGAACCTCCAGCAAGGCTTGCTGGGTGAGGTGATGTGCAAGCAGACCAAGAGGTGGGATGGAGTCAGCAGAGGTAGTGTGGAAAAACAAAGGAAATCTGTGATGAGATGATAAGGATGTGACAGCTCAAAGGAGGAGGGACACAGCATAGCACCAAACAAACCCCGGTCTGACAAATAAACGACAGACAGGTCACAGAGGTGCCATATTTTTAATTGCTTGATAACGGAACCTCCACTTCAACACAGCAGAACCATCAAGGAGTGAGAACCTTCTGCCAGTCTCCATAAAGAAAATAGGAACTGGCTGAGGAGAGGAGACATCCAGAGAATTTATGCTCCAAAGTTATTCTCAATTTGTTCCTTCATTTTCCATTATCAGTAACCAAAGGAAGAGCTGTTCATACAACTGGCACTTCTGAGAAGTACCTATAGATGTCTCTAAATGTTGCCAAAACCAGGGGCTACATCATCCCTCACGCTTCAACACATCAGGAGATTCTGTGCAGCAAAAGGAAATGGAAAAACAAAGAGTAGGAGGTAAGAAATGCTCCACCATGCATTACTGGTCAGATACTATATTCCAGCTTGGTTGCCTACAGCATCTTGCAAAGCTGGTCTGGGTGATTCACCGGGTCAGACTGATACTGTAATGCCTCTTCTGCTCTGAAATACTCACACACAGTCCCCAGGACCCAGCTCCCAGATGCCCATTAAAGCCAAAGAGCACAGTAATACTAAAAGCTCTCTAAGTTGGTGGCTCTACCCCACTGACAACAGATTGGCACTATCTGACAGATGATTAGAGCTAAACCGTCTTGCAAAATGCAAATATGCCTGTGCAGAAATGGAAAATTACCATAAAATCTTTAGGGCCACAGGAAACTTCAAAGCTAATTTGTGCATGCAACTAAAACTTCAGTCTCCCTGTTAGCGTTGTCACGCTGCTCCGTTAGTTATCCTTCTAATCAGAACAGCGTGGACGGGGGCATGATGCAGATAATAGCTCAGATAACAAAATTACACAGATTAGAGAGGCGGTGTCTAGTTGATCCAGGACAACTTCAAGTTAGACTCTTCCTTTACTTAGGAAAATCTCGCCTGTACCAGGAGAAGACTTATCTACTAGATAGCAGGTTGTCTGAGTACTTCCCAGGGAGAGTCCAGGGTGAGTGTGATCATTTCTGCTCTGTGACTACAACTGCAGCTGCACTGTTCTCACTTTCAGGTAGTGAAGTTCAAGAGTAGAACACTCTACTCTCCCTGTAGCCATTAACAAAGGGCACACGTGCATTAGCAGAACTGAAATCCTAAAAAATCGGTGGAAATAGGTTACAGTATTTTAGCTGCTTTCTTCACAAGACTCTTTAATGTAGCGAACCACTTCGCTTTCAAGGTAAGAATCGTGAGTCATTTCAGAATAATTTAAAAGCTGTGACAAATACAACCTTTCCTCCCCAGATGAAGAAAACTCTCTTGTCACAGAGAAGCACACTTCTTTTTCAGGAAAGGGTTGAAGAGAATGTATGAAGAAAGAGACTCTTAGGAGAGAAATTCAGGTATAGTTCTTAGCAGCAATTAGACAAAAGCGTGACCGTAAGGTTTGGTGACTTCTAGTAAAAGCTCCCCCTCACACAGCGTATGTCAGTGCACTTCAGTAAACGTTGGTCTATCCAAAGAAAGCATTTTCTTGAGCAAATGCTTCAGCAAATTTGCTCTTCAAAAACATGGATAGTCAGGATTGCTTCCTAAGGTTATGGAAATTGCTGCTTGGTTGACTGGAACTGCTCTAGTTCATATAAGCTGAGATCAAGCCTCAAATCTCCAGACTAGTAAGATGAGGTCCCTCAGGCTCATCATATTGGATCTTCCCTGATGAAGAATGACTTTATTAATGACTACAGAGGAATACCGTTTATATAAGATCCTTGCTGTTCTTTAAAGCCCAGACTCTCTTAAGATGAAGCTGTTGGAACAATTTTCTGAATCATTAGTTTAGGCAACTATCAATTGCCAGTAATACTCTTCCCATTGTCCTTCAGGAAAAGCACTGGCCAGCAAAATTCAGAGCTATTCCTGTTGCTTCCTAGCCAGGGGGAGTTTCAAATCCAGGGTAATCCCAGTCCTGTGGCAATCCCAGCCACTGGGGCAAGTTAAGGTTGATTTTGGTAGAATGCTTTTCAACATCTAGACCAACCAATTTATGTCTCTCTGTGTCCTTTTTGTGCTGCCCCAGTGCACAGGAGCTCAGAACATCTCCGAATAGAAAGGGGTCACCCCCTCTCAGAAGTGAGCCCTCTGCTAGCTGGCTCAGAGCTGACCACTAAGACTTGCAAAGGATCCAGATTTGCATTTCCAATTCCTCATTTAGCTCAGTAATTTCAGCTCATCACATAATCCCTTCTGCTCATTATGTCTGCTGTGAGCAAGGAAAAAAAAAAAAATTTAGCACAAAATCACTGCTTTATAATCATGTGAGAGAGAGCAGCTAACCTGACAAGCTGCAGAAAGCATTGCTGGAGCTTTACATTCAAACTAGGAAGTGGTAAAATATTACACAAGTTGTTTGCTTGCAGTTCATGTCAAAGCAAGAGGGCCTGGGCTAACCCTTGGAGAGAAGAAAAGGGAGAATAAATAGATCATCAGCCCCTGCAGAAAATGTCCTGCCAGCGATCACGGATTTATGAATTCATATGGAGGCACATCTCCACACAGAGCTGAACTGTCTAGTCATTTTAAAGATAAATATTGCAGATGGGTGAATAATTCACTCGTACAAATGTTCACTGAAAACAAATTAACTGGCTTGTGTGTACAGGTGATGTGAAATCGTAATAGTTATTTCACAGAATGTTTGAGAAGACAGTTCCTAAAATTCATCCAGCCTACCTCGGTAAGTACCCACCTGAGCTATCCAAATCTCCAAAAACCAGCTTCAGAGATTGGTCCAACGTTACCTTCCAGGTGCCAAAGGGGATGTTAATTAGTTCATCATCGCTGTGTGCATGCAGAAGGCTGCAGCTATGACAGCTGGCGGGGATCTTTCCAGAAGTAAACACACAGCTGCATTTCACACAGAAACCCGACTTTCAAGTCAGGTTGGAATAGAAGGGGTTTGAAAATACAGACAGGAGGGGTCTTCTCAGCTTGCCCAAGAACGTCTCAGACTGTGCCCCCACCACCAAGAGGAAGATGCTTTGCTGACTCCGTGGGTGTTTATCACCCGTCAGATTAAGTCTATAAAAAAGGGGATTATGGGCAGTCCATTTGCAGCACAACACAGACATAAAACTATAATAAGTTACCGAGATAATGAGGCAGCAGGACATAAAAACTCCTGCATGCAAAGAGAGTCCAAACTAACAATTCACTTGGAATCACACCTTCCCAGCGAGCGCTGCGGAGCGGCTCTTCAGAACCGCTTGTGCTCTTTCCTCCGTCTCATTTAGGAGCATTCCCAGAGGTTGGAGGTGAAAAATATGATTATCCTCTAAAATTCTATTGCCTTCCCCACAGCCCCTGCTCAGAACAGAGGGGACAAAACACAGCTCCCCAAACACAACCCCAGCACAGGCTTGAGCCTGTTGATTTGACTAATGACCTAAGGAGACACAGACGTCCTTAAAGCTACCAATAATAATTTGCGCTTCTTAATTCAGCTTGGCAAAGCAGCAAAACACATCAAGGAAGGAGAGCCTTACCCAACAAATCCTCCCTCCCAAAGTTTGGTCCTACTATAAATAACCCTTCAGGGAAAGGTTTAAAATATTCTGTGTAACGCAGAATGAATCTGATCAAAAGAAAATGGGTTATGCTATTAAAATCCTCCCCATCCAAAATGGAGTTGTATCTGTCTGCTCCCTGACTATACTGAAAACGTCCTGTATTATTTTTCCAGCCTCCCTTTCTTTTTCTTTCCTCTTACTCTTCTAATCTGTCTTTGCCTTGATCCAAGGAAAAAAGCCCTTAATCAAACTTAGCCTCTGCTAAAGGAATATTTCCAAGCCAGACCTGTGTAAATACACGGTATCTCAACTAACCTTCCAATAGCTGTACCATTTGTGGTTTGAAATGTTGGCCTCTGGTGGCTTCCACCATCCTATTCATCACAGTGACCCTTCAAAGGCCTACAAGATGCTAATAACAGGACGGGCATCTCAGGAGCACAGCAGAGCTGCCCGTGATATACACCAAACGCCGAACGGAAATATTTTATTTTCACACCACACAATATATGAGATGCAGCTACAGGGATTTAAATATGATATCCGGGCTCATTACTAAAGCAAGCATAGATAACAAGGATTTACTGAACATTATTGTCTGACTTGGCCAGCTTTCCCAAAGGGACCATTAAGATGCTAAGGGAATTAAGTCTGCATTCAGACTTGCTCCTGCAAGTTCAGCAGAAAAACTCGGATACTTGAGTTTTGCTTGTCCAAAACTCAGACAAGCAGAACTTTTGTGTGAAGGACTCTTTAAAAAAATTGGCCTGTAAGTACTTTGCCTCTGGTCCAGGCACTGCCTGGCTCTGTCTGCAGCTGGGAGCAACCCACAAAGCCCACCATGGCTCAGGTCTGGGACCGTCGGCTGCCAGCAACGGAACATCGCTCCCGTTAAACGCAAGGCAACGGCACGACTCACCCCGAAACCACCTCCTGTCAGAAGCTGCAGGACCAGCAAGCAGTTCTATGTACTTTCCTTCAAAGGAAAAGAACAAAACCAACCCAAAACCCATGTCTCTGTGCACGCTGTCTTTGCTGATCATTACTGCATCACCTGGCTGCTGCTGCTGCGTGTCAGTTCACAACTTGTGTGATTTTTACACAAATACAATCCCTGAAAGTGCCATCACCTGAATTTTGACAACTAACCAGTGAGGTATAAGATTAGCTTCAGGTATAATTTTCTTTTTTTCTAGGGTTTTTTTTTCCCCCAGCACATAAGCACAGATCTTCTCTATCACTCTAAGTCCAAATTGACTGAGCTCTGCAAGGTCCTTTTGAACTGTATTTTTATCCTGACCCTTCTCCTTCCCCCGCATTATGTATAATGTCCAAATGACAGGGCACATAAAAGCTGCTTGTGATACTTCATTAATGGGTCTGCAGCAGATGGGAGGTTCAAGCTTTTTTTTCCTCCTCAAGCTCTGGCTGGGCAATGAGGGGGTTTTATGTGCTTGAACTGCAATGTGCTCCTCATTGCCTTTAATCTGCCTTTGCAGATCAGTTCAGGAAAGGTGGATATTAAAGAACTGTTTACTTCAGCTTAATTCATTAATGTTTATGAAGTGCTGTCAAAATACAAACTGTTGTATGTTTAGTGAGGGTGACTTCAATATTACTGTGGCTTCAACTAATACATAAATAATCACAGGACAAAGCACTGTCCAGTAACTGTCACTGTGGCTCTTGCATCTACTCAGCTAATTTTTGGCCTTTGATTGTATTACAAAACTTGGTCTGCTTGAGTACAAGCAAAACATGATTAACCCTGGGGTATGTCCTATATATGTTCTTCTGTCTGTCTGCCTAATATTAAACAGATTTTCAAGGTCAGCATCAAGTCCTCTTGGACACAGGAGTTTAATTCATGGTACAGACAGCAAGGTTTACAGGTGAATGCAGCTGGAGAACGAAAAACCAAAAACAAACCAACCAACCAACACACCAAAACAAAACACAAAAAAACCACCAAAACCCAAAACAAAGCTTTTGGGCACACAGACTCTTCTTTAGGTCAGAAACTGTGCATTGTGAAGAGCCACGCAGCACAGCTACAGCTGCATCACTAGAGCATTTGTACTGGGGGAAACCTTTAGCAGAAATCAGTTTATTTCTGAAAAGTGTCCATTTTCTCCCAGAATGGCATTAAAAAGCAAGCAGATTTCTTCATTGCTTGGTTAGGTCAGCAAGGGCACACCTTCATGGAGCAGTGTAAGGTGGTACAGCAATGCTGGAAACAGCATTGACCCAAGGTGGCTCAACACTGTGCAAATATCAGCTTGAGTCCTGAATTATATACCTGTGTGGGTTCTCTGGTATAACCAGCCTAGCTTTTGATGTGGATCTTCTGCTCCCACTTTTGAAATGATCTTGTCCTTTTGGAGGGACAGACATCTTCTCGATTTGATAGCTGGTGAAGATGGCACAGCGTCAGCAAGCTTTGCTTTGGGTCAGTGACACAGCCTGGTGTTGGGACAGAGCACAAGAACTGTCCATCCAGACTTTGTACTGCAGAGAGAAGGAAAAAAAGTTTTACTTTAAGGGTGATGAGAGCCTGTGCCAGGCTGCCCAGAGAGGTGGTGGCTGCCCCATCCCTGGCACCATTGCAGGGGAGGTTGGCCGGGGCTCTGAGCACCCTGCTCTAGTTGCAGATGGCCCTGCTCCCTGCAGGGGGGTTGGACTGGATGAGCTTTAAAGGTCCCTTCCCACCCAAACCATTTTGTGATTCCATGATTTTGGGGTTTCTTCTACCTCTGAAGAGGCACCAAACCATTTGGTCATTGGCTGAAGGAATAATCAGAAATTTGCACTCCTTGTAACTCCCATTCCAAAGTAAATGGATCTTCTACTGTAGTCAGTTGGGGGGGAAAAAAACCAAAAACCAGGCTTTTGCCTAACCAAGACTTGACATCAATCGGGTTAATATGAATATTAACACATTTCCTAATTATAACTACAAACACTCGTAGGCTTCCTCCTGATGAAAGCTCATCCATCCCATCACGTTAAAATCAACTCCGGGCTGTGCGACGAGCAAAGCACAAACCCAACGGGGTGACAGCAGCACTTCATCGTGCCCTGCGTGGGGTACAGCCTGAACAGGCTCTAAGCAGTCCTCGGGCTGGTAGCGTTTCGATGCAACACAGAGAGGTGGCGGCCCCGGGCAGATTCACGGGGGTGTCACTCCCATATAAAGCTCTTTCCTTCAACCATTTAATAACTTGACACCAGTTCCAGGGTAGCCCCTTGTCAGGCTTTTGCAGCCTCAGGCTACGGCGATGAGTTTACAGGGAGAGCAGAGGAGAGAGGTCAGGCTAGAACAGAAGAGCACTTGCTGGCTTCGAAGCCAGACAGGAAACACTATAGAACCCTACACCTCTAGCCTATAAATAAACTGATACCAAAGGCACTTGGAAAGTGATATGATTAATCCGAGTCATTCAGCTCCAACCAAACACCCAAGTGTGCATATTTAAAACAAAAAAAAAAAAGTAGCAGTCATAAACCCACATTCACAGTAAAAGCACAAGCAAATATTCCCCAGCACACTCCCGATACACACATTTGAAGGTCTCCAGTGGGAAGAAATACAATTATTCCACTCCCCAGATTTATTTCAGAATTTGCTTAACCTAATAGAAAAGTGGCTCTGCTGCTGCTATAAATACTGCAGCGCTGCTCTACGTGCTGGATGTGTCCACCTGATAAATTCAGTTGTCAGTTATTTTCGGTGCTTAGCCATAATTTTCTAACACACACAAAAAAAAAACCCCCGCATCATCGCCACGTACGCCTTTAAGGTTTATACACCCTCGTGTCTTTCTATAGGATTCGCCCACTTCTCTCTCATTAATACAAACTCAGCTAAGTGATTAAAATTAACGTATCAGTTCCAAACTGCCCCATCTCCATTAATCTCATAATAGTCAAAAGTATCTCGAAGAATACCTGTACCGCAGAACCCGAGGTAGGGTTTCATTTTTTTTTTTTTGAAGTGCTATTAATAGCATATACTTATCAAAAAGTAACTAGCTGGCACATGCACTTGCACCTTCTTAAAGTTTAATAGCTTCAATAACTTTGTTTCAATTTAGCTTTCAAAGCCTTGGAGGAACCTGTCTGGCTTGAGCCCTTGCCTGAGGGATTGTGCTGAGGAGGAGCTGGCCAAGCAGGCCGACACCATCAGCAACTGCAGGCACGCAAACAGCTTAACAGAGCACTCTCAGCTCGAATCAAATCCCCACAAGCTCACTTGGCTTTGGGTTTTTGTTTTTATTTTCCTCAAAGCTACCGCAATTGCTCTCCACAGAGCATGCCTTCCTGTCGCCACTGGCTCGCATGGGATTGTCACAGGACCCCAGCACGCTGGGGTTGGAAGGGAACCTCTGGAGATGCTCTGGTGCCACCCCCTGCTCCATCCAGCAGGGGCTCCCAGAGCAGGGGCCCAGCAGTGCAGGGTCCAGCCGGGGTGGGAATCTCTCCAGACAAGGAGACTCCACAGCCTCTCTGGGCAGCCTGGCACAGGCTCCAAACCCTCACACCAAACAACTTTCTCCTCCTGCTCAGATGGAACCTCCTGGCTTCCACTTGGTGCCCCTTGTCCTGTCCCTGGGCACCACTGAGCAGAGCCTGTCCCCATCCTCTTGTCCCCTGGGGCCCTTTATCTCTTGCTCAGCATTGCTCAGCTCCCCTCTCGGGCTGCTCTTCTCCAGCTGCACAGCCCCAGGGCTCTCAGCCTTGCCCCAGCACAGAGATGCTCCAGTTCCCTCAACATCTTCATAGGCTCTCTTCAGTAGCAACTTGTCTCTCTTGACCTGGAGAGCCCAGAACTGGACACACTACTCCAGAAGTGTCCTCAGAAGGGCAGAGTAGAGGGGGAGGAGAAACCCTCAGCCTGCTGGCTGCACTCTTCCTGATGCACCCCAGGATACCATTGGCCACAAGAGCACATTGCTGGCTCATGGAGAACTTATTGTCCACCAAGACAGTATTGTCCCAGGCCCTTCTCCACATTTTTGAGCTCAAAACACAGCTCACAGGAAGGTGGCATTCAAGTAACTGCTCAGCACTGACCTCACCACGCTTCCACAGGAGTCAATTCATTTTCATTGCCAAGAGCAGCAACACCAGCAGAGTCCTCTGAAACAACCCACCCTAGGTGTTCAGAGAAGCCAGAGCCACCTTTAACTCGAGTATTTATACAGGTAATAGCAGTTTGTCTGGCCAACCTGACTCCTGAAGGTTGAGTAAATATTACAGTTGGGGTCTCATCATTCTCACCCTGTCCCTGGCCTCTGGCAGGCAACGGGAATTTGATGTGCAAAGGATCGCACAGGGGTAGGGGGAAGGATGGACTCTCACTTCATTTTTTGTTTGGCTTTTTGATTTTTGGTTTTAACCGAGATCTAATTACCTGAGACAAAAGTTGTTCCCAGAATCTCTGGGTATATTCCTGAAAGAAATAATCCAAAATGAAACATAGGATGGTTTCTTGAGCTACTTCCAGCGAGGTGGGAACAAAGACAGCATCCAAAACAAACCACCTGAACAGCTTCATCGAGCTCTTATCTCCTTCAGCTTCAAACCAAAATCATTTGTTTCTTACATTTACCCACTGAGATACTTGCATTGAAAGTAGGACCTTTAATTCCTGAGATCCCGTCTATTGCTTACTCCTCAGTTTCAAATCAGTCCCACGTGCCTGAGAAACTGTTGGGTTATTGCACGGAGAATGATGATTCCAGAGGCAGGTGGAGCAGGGAGTGGGTAATAAGCAGAAAGAGCAGATGAACTCTTAAGAAACAAGGATTCTCTTTTCATACAAATTCCCTTTAATAAGAACAGTTGTGAAGAGATCTGAACAGAAAGCACTGTATGTGAAGAGCTGCTCAAAGCATAACTGCTTCTAAATAGAATAATTCTGAATCTTTTCTGGCAACTACAAACATTTCCTTAAGTATTCTCTCTCTCCCACCCCTTACAGTATTTCCCACTGACTTTAATGAAGTGCTGTGTAACCATCTGAGTTTGGGAAGCATTGGAACAACAAACAGAAGTTTCTACGAGGGGAAAAGAAAAAAGAAAAAAAAACCCCAAGTTTTTCATTGCTGGCAGGTGTTTCTAAGAGCTTTTCCAAGTTTAATTTGGTAGTTTTTCAAGCTGACTCACATTCATGTGCAATATAGATATCTCTGATGCTGTTCTTACTGTTCTACATGTACAAATATGCCTGTGAAAAGGGGGGGGGGGGGATCCATCCCCACAAAATTGCATCTTGCTTCTCAGGTGAGAAAGGCCTCTGAATTTGTGAAAGGGAATTGCATTAGTCTTGTCTTTAAACAACAGAGTCCTTCCCATTTTGCTGTTTTCTCAGACATACCAAAATAATAAACTGCAACATTAATTGGGAGGGTGCTGGAAATCATCATATACCTTTTGGTCTTTGGAAGCTAAGAACTAAATTACTGTAATTGGCAGTTTATTAACAGGAAAATTATGCTAAACAGCTTCATGTTGCTGTCAGGAATTATATTCAGTAAGCTATGAAGATGGGGCCCTTGGTGTAACATTTGCATTTTCTCATTTAGAAAGAACAATGATAATAGATGAGTGAAGCATGTACAAATTATATACCAAAGAATATTTGCATGGCTGTAAAAAGGCTATCTTGATAGCAGAGTGATTAAGCCTGTTATTCATTAAGTTACAGTATAGACGAAGGGGGAAGGGGAAGTAAGGAACACATTAACTTCATTCAGAGGCATATACAAAATGAACCCCAGTCCAAACCACTTGAATTTCAAGCAGAACTGGATTATAATAGGTTCTGATTATACTGCATTTGTTATGCAGCACTAGAATCAGGGTTGGTTGGGTTTTTTTTCCTGTCTTGGGTGAGGTCCCAAGCAGTGATGGTAACAACCTCTGTTGTTACCCACAACTGTATTTCACCTCCCCAAACCATTTTCCTGTTCACACAACATTTCTGCCTGGAAAGCAGAGAGCCCAGCACGTCACGGGATGGGCATGAGCAATGCAGGCTAACTACAGAAATCTGCACTGCCTGGTTAAGAAGCCTATTTTTTATTATTATTTTTTTGGATACTTTTCATGAACAGTTTCCACTACCTGTCTTGATGTCTTAGGGGTCGACATTCTGCAAAGAATGACTTTAAACATCACCAGTACCTACAAGCAAGGGAGGGGGAATAGCAGAGCAGGAGAAAAATCAGGTCATTTTAATGCCCTGATGAAAACCAACAAGGACAGCTCACTAAGTGACATGGGCTGCCTCTATGAAACCAGGACGCAGTGTCCTGCTCTCCCTTTGTACGTAGCTGTCTTGTCTACCGGGAATCACTGAAGAACGTAGAATCCAAAGAAGTTTCTGAGTGACTCCAAAATTTGACTGGTTTGAGGAGGAAGTGGTTGGCTTAAATGAAATGTCACTAGGCTTCGACAAGTCCCTGGTAGAATGGCAGTTTCTGAAGTAACCATTCCGTACCGCAGCCTGCAGGCAAGACCCAACCTGCCTTCTTAAATCACTGTTATTTTTTTACAAAGATGATCTGTGGGAAATTTGTTGAAGGAGAAGGGGCTTGTGAGGGTGGATCAGGTGAAGCCAGAGCAGGAGCTGTTGCAGTAGCAAGTCTGTTTCCATGGCTGTCACAGGGTTATAGCCACAGATGTTCTTTTCTAACCTGGTTTTGAAGCTTTTTAAAATGAATTGCATGGAGAGAGTGATGTCTAATTTTAAAGACCATTCCCACCACTTCCTGTCTTTAATGTGAGACGAGCTGCTCCCTAACATCCAGCCTGGGTCATCTTCAGCAGAAGCCCGTTGCCTCTTGACATGAGGGAAAACAGATTATACCCATCATTTCTGTAGAAGCCTTTTACACCCTTGAAGATACTTATTTCTACCCTAGCTTAAGCAATGCCAATCGAGACCAACTCATCAGTTCAGTGCATCTGGCCACCGGTGTCCGTGGGAACAGTATCTATTAAATGCTGCTTCTCAGAATTTTTTTTTTTATTGTGGCTCAAGAGAGGATATTTGGTGCATTCGTACAGCAGCAGAAGCATCACCAAAAGGGAAATAGCTGTTGTAAGCTGGAGGAAGGGCTGTTAGAAGGGCCCTTTTCAACAGCGTGCCGTGGTTTCAGTGCTGGAAGCGGCGAGGGGCTGGCCATGCTCTGAGGTGCTCAGCAGAGCAGCTGCAGGATGTCCTCACCACACAGCCACTGCAGAGTGAATTATTCACAACGAGCAAGGCGTCCGATGGATTTGGCCTCATTCTCCCCTAATGGAATATCCTCCTCCCTCAAGTCCTCAAAAATAAGTCATTTTTCAATGAGCTTTTGTGACCAAGTGCCTGCGACTGCCCCAGCCCCTCTGCTCCTTTGCTTCTCAGTTCAGACTTGGGCACAACGTGTGCCTTTTGGAACACATCTCCTTCCACCGCCCGAATCCCTGTTCCCTTTGTGTGCAACAACCTGCACGTAACGATGTAGAGCTCACTTTCCCTGCATAATTAGTTCAGCATCCGATACCAACATCTTAATTAGGCCTGACCCCTGGAGTATTTGACTTAACATCATTCACCAGCTCCAAAATATGGTTATACCCACACTGCAAATAAGTATCCTCCTAGCAGCTGTAGTCTCTGTAGGACTCATTCCAATGTCCTTCTCTTTCTCTTTGAATGCAGCCAGTTCAGAAGCCCCTGGGATGCTGCTGCAGCCCCACTCCCCTGACCGCAGCTCCCTGCCCACCCTACACACGGCTGCACCCTCACTGCATCCCTCCATCAGGTGCAAAGCTGGGGATGCTCTCACTCAGGATAACCTCCTTAGTTAAACTAGGCTTACTGCAACAGCACACGACTCACCCTGGACCCACCACCTAATTATATTCCCTGCAGATTTCCTGGAGAACGTTTCCCAGTCCGTGCTGGGCTCCCTGCAGTCACTCCTAGCCAAGCCTCGCAGCTCACCGGGATCCATCTGCAAGGGCTTCACTCACAGCTTTATCTCCAGGAAAGACACCAAAAAGCAGCAGCTGGGGAGCCGACGAGATCATAGGCTGAGCGTGGACCACATAAAACATCAGCACACTTACAGACATGAAACATTTCATCAGGGAGCAACGGAGCGGGTTTGCGAGCAGGGCTGTATCGCTGAGCGGCAGGCAGAAGCTGTTCCCTGAAGCACAGCACAATTTTACTCTAAGGAAAGCAGCCCATACATTATGCAAAGAATTTACTGTTGGGGTTTTGTTGGTTTTTGGGTTTGTTTTTGGGTTTTTTTATTTTTTTTTTAAATACTGCATGATAGGAAGAATGAAACGCATGTCAGATGTTCGCCACGACACTTAAAGCGCTACTGGAAGCGATGTAGATAGTGCAGCAAGGAAAGGGATATAAAAGTAGACTACCATCTATATCTTACAGTTAAAGATGAAAAAAAACCCCAAACCACAAAAAAAAAAACCCCCCTTTAAAAGCACTTTGTCCCATCTTGAAGACATGAATCCAACCCAAAACTGGGTAACATAGTACCCTCATTTTTGCAGCTAAGGCACATAAAACAAAACCAAGCTCAGCATCCAAAAAAAAAAAAAGCCCTCCCTGGATTGCTATGGTAAAATTAGCATTCAGCCCAGGGAGCAGACGCAAGCTGCAGGTCGGCTCCTGCTTCCCCTGTGCTCTGGGGAGGCTGAGGAAGGAACTCGCCTCTGCCTTGTTGCTGGAGTTAATTTGTTTTCCCCTCTCCGGCAGATCACAGCAGGCAGGAATGGGGGCCCAGCCCCCACATTGCTCTTTCACTCCCCAGCTGAGGGAGAGGGACCAGCTCATTCTGCTATTTCATCTCACCCTGGAACTCGTCCTCTTCCCCTCAATTCCTCCCTATTACTGTGCTCATAATAAACTCACCTCACTAACCTTCTCCGAAACAGCGGCGGTAATTTAGCGGCGGCTGAATTACGGCCGGACTCTCACACCGTTCGAGGCTGTGGGAGTCCTGCCATTAGTGTCAACAGGTATTTAGTTGCCATTTCCCTCCCATGGAAATCCCTCCATTTCCTTAATACACTGAATTACCTGAATCACAGCCCCTACGTTCCCATTTTTTATCTGATGTCCTCTCTCTTGACCCCATAAGGTAAAGCTTTGCAGCAAAGGCTGTACTGTACGAGGGGAGTTCAATAACCACCTTTAGCAGGGAAGAGTGTTTCTACCCTTGGAAGAGAAGAGTGCATGAAAGAAAGAGCCAAATAGCCAAAAATACCTTTTCATAAGCCAAAAAGTAGCCCCCATTTCAAGCGTAGCAGTCAAAGGGCTGGAAACATCCCCCATTTACTACACCAAAAATGGAAAGGAAGGAGGGGTGTTTGTTATGCTGTTTGAAAGGCTTCCATGTGCCCAAGTCTCTCATTTGCCTTTATTAATTAACATGCTGTCTATTACAAAGCTCCATGTTAAAGCCTGAGCTGTGCGCAGAACACACACACACATTCAAATACCTACCCAAGTACAATTTTAGTCACTACCATTACTTTTAAAACCCCTTTCTGCACTAGAAAAACCTGTGACAAATCTTATTCTCATTATCTTGATGTGAAAACTTCATGATACAAAGATCCTGGAAGTGTCTGAAGCCTGTGAGCCTCCAGCATAGGACACCCAAAGCCAGTGCAACACTCATCTTCTCCAAAACCAGAGCTGACCTTGCCCCCAGCATGATACAGGATTGGTCCCAGCAGCACAGAAGGACTGTGCCTGCTCCCGTTCTTCCCCAGTTTACACCAGTCCCATCCCGAACTCCACCAGCCAGCAAACGGAGCAGCTCACGTTGCTTTTCCCATTTCTCTCCTGCCCTGCTTTCCGAGCGGGTGCTGGGCCGTCACACACAACAACAAGCACAACCTACCGCGCCGAAAGGCAAACCTCCTGTTGGCTTGAGGAGGAGGAAGAGGATTAGGACCCGCGGTTTGTCATTTTATTTTGAATGTTTGCAGAAATCTCTTGTTGCAGTTACACTGTTTGTAGGTGTATTAGCCCTGAGACTGGCTGGGTAATTAGTTTCTGTCACTAGTGGCGGCTGACGAGCCTGTTCAAATCCAGCCTGCCTTGGTCTTACCGTTTCATATATACACAAAAACATCCTCTGCCATGCAAGGGGGCAAAAGGAAAAAAGACAGAAAGTTGGCTTACTCAGGAAATCTTTGAATACAGCCAGCCACACACCTCCACTGATTCCCAGCTCGGAGTTACACAGACTAGTGAAACAATAGAACTAGATGAAAACACTTATACAGTATTTCAATCCTCCTCGCTGGGGCCGAGCAGCACGTTGCCTTCGCACCCGGAACCTTCAAAGCTCTGCAGTGACTTTGCCAGCAGACTGCAGCAGCTTGCCAAGAGCTCAGACCCAGCTAGCCACAGCATCCCGGGTTTGATTTGTGACACTGATTTCCAGGCTATGGAAATGTGAAACTTTAAAAAGAAGAAAAAAAAACCCAAAACAACAAAAACAAACACTCTGGAACTATAAAGAATTTAACCACGTCCTTAATTTTACACAGTGTCAGTGCAGGAGATTTAAAAAGCAATAAACAAACTTGTTACTGCAATAGAATCGAAGAGGAATCATAAACTCACTAAAGTTACAGAGCTAAAATATGGTGTGGAGAATGGACAATGGCAACATTTATTCAATAAAACTCATTTATATGTAAAAGACTGAATAAAAATATATACTATTATGCAGGCACAACAAATTATAGAAGGGGGGGGAGAGGGGGGAAAAAAAGGGTCTGTGGGCAAGATGCTTTACATTATACATGCAAAGATCAGTGATGGACGAGGCAAAGGTGCTAACCACGTCTGGGATCGGGCTCTGAACTGCCAGAGAGGTGATGGGAATTGTGGCACTGGCCATACAAAGGATGACATCTTAATAGTTTTGTGTAATAAGCCAACTGCTAGAGCTACTGCTGTTTACTATTTGTCTCTTCCCCTTGAGATATAAACCCCAGCCTCTATCTGCTCGTGAAATCTAAATATACAAAGGCATTTTCTTCAAGAAGGATGGCGTATTAATCCTGACAGCTGGGTCAGATTTCAGCCTGGGTAATTGCTTTCTGCTAAGACATAGTTAAACTTACAGTTTTAATTTAAAGATGCTCCTCCAGCCTGTTGTCTGTGCTGCACGCAGTTACTGTATAGCTTCAAACTATCTCCACTATGGGAATCAGAACTAAGATGCGGCTTGCATCCTGCTAAGGTTCACCTCAGCTGTTAAAGTTACAAAGACTTGATCTAAAGGGAAAGGTCACTTTTACTTCTCTTGGCACAAATTCAGCCCTAATATTTTGTGGTATCTAAAAAAAACCAAAACCCACCCATTTCTGGATATTATACTGATGCAGACCAACAGGTAAGATGATGCTACAGGTTTTCTATTCACGTGTGTCCCCAGTGTTCATACTGGGACTTGGCTTGGGGTAACAGCATTGCAACAAATGTTTGGGGAGCACGCAGGCAGACAGGTTTGCAAGTGTGTTAACTACCTACCTTGTGGCAATCAATCAATTAACTCAAGGTGAAAAACTAGTGAAGACAAGATTGCAGATAAGAGTAAACAATCTGGGCCGGACTTGTGGAGGAGAAAGTGAAATTCCATTTCCAGGGCTGTCAGAGGGGTTTAAACGATCACTCAGGAGAAGGCTTTTCTTTTTTTCCCCCCTTTGTTTTGCTTTATTTTCTCCAGGCTGAGGGTTTCCATAGATCTTCTCATTGATCTGAAGTGGCCAGGGGCATAAAAAGACAATTTTGGCTGCATTATCCTGTCTCCCTTCCACTATAGCTTAACACAAAGAGAAATGCCACCCTCACCCTGGAATGAATCTGCGCCGAAGGCTTGCCTCAGAAAGCAGGATTCAAGCCAGGCACGTCAAATCTGAAAGTCAAATGTTCCCAAAAAAAAACAGTGGAGGGAAGAGACCCTGAACTGGTAGCAGCCCATGCAGTCCTACAGGCTGAGGCTCCAGGCGATACCCACGTGCAAGCTGGGGAAGAAGCACACGACCAGTCACCCTGCATAAAGGCTTGAGGTCTGGATGGGTTGTTCCTCCCCCCCTTATATTTTTCCAATCTGCAAAGGCATTTATTTCCCTTCACCATCCAGGCTTCTACTCCTTTATTTGATAGAGAACTTCAACATAAAAACCCCACATTACATAAGGCTCAGGGAAGGCTGGGACACACGGCCCCGCAGGCGAGCCAGCAGCTACGTGCATATAGGGGATCTGGGATTAAAAAAAAAAATGTTTAGTTCTCAGCTTGTAAAGTCTCCAGCAGCAGCCACTGAGGGAGCTGCACTTGTCCGATTACATTTAGAAAATACCTCAAAACCAGAACATTTGAAACTCTCCTTTCTCCCTCCAGCCCTCCCTCTGTCCCTCCAATGAGCTAAAGAGCCCTTTTCCCAGGAACTGGGTTTGCCTTTATGGGATGAGTTCAAACATTTCATGGCCAAAGAGCACTCGCCTGCTGCCTTCCAGCTCCCACCAAATCCCAGTGGCAGAGACTGGGACCCCAAACCCTGCCTGATGACAGGCGGTACCCAATCCCCACTGCGAAGAGGGGCTCGGGGCTGCTTTTTGTGCCCCACATTCAGTGGGAGCTGGAACAAGAAGAGCCATTTATAAACCTCTGCCTGCTGGTACCCTGCTCAGAGGTTATCTGGTTTTCCTTTCTCTGGCTCTGCATACAAGTAACACAAAGTACATCAGGGTAGCCATACAGTGTCATTTTTGTAATTAAAGCTCCTGACATAGACTTTCCTATTTAACCTGCTGTATTGGAACTGCTCTCTGTTCTTCCTTTAATGTAGCTGCTGATCTTTGAAAGATCTTGGTTGTGTCTCAAAAGCCAGCTGGAGGTGGACTCTTCAAATAGAGTCAAAGAAAAATCGACACGGGGAAAGTTAACTAAACTTTAACTCAAAGAAAAGTTTCCTCTTAGGTTTGGAACAAATATTGAGACCTGCTTTATTACAAAGCTACTCTGCCATATTGCCAAGGGCTTATTTCTGGCTTAACACACACACAGTTAATCTCTCGGCCAAAAAGTCGAAACCTGGGAAAAAGAGAAAAATGATCATCATAAATGTCACGTTAAATCAGAAGATCATAAGTTGCAAAGTAGAAGATCGGATTTTTCCCCTATCTATTTAATCACAGCAACTGCATTCATGCTGTAGACTGAAACACAACGGGGCCATCCATGTTCAAACAGGAATGACTATAAAAAAAAAAATATATCAGACCAACCAGATCAAGAGACACTTCTGGAGGAAAGTAAATTCAGATGAAATGAAATCTATAGAACACTTTGCCCACTGAGTATTCACACGTACAGAAAATTGACGTTGAGGCTCAACCATATATAAATGCCATTGCACAAACGATTTGGGCAATTTCTTTCTCAATTATGATAAAGTCACATTCTTCTGTTGATATGCTTGCAGATGCTGGTGTAATACTTCAGAGGCAAGTGCTCGGGGCAGGAATTTCCTGAGGAGTTTTGTACTGTCAGAGACCGTGGGGTGCTGGTGTACGGAAGGGTCTGAGGTAACATCCGAGAGGATCTGTCCTCAGAGAGCAGCTTTCTGCTGGGTAAGAAGTCAGGTCTGTCCCAGAATCATATTTAATGGCATAAATCTCTAGCTTCTCCCTGAGCCATGAAATATAAGATACCAGAAACAGGACTGCCCAAAAAATCACTTCTGCAAACAGAGCAGCCATCCCATAGCTATACAATACAAAAACACCCTGGATCTTTGGTCTTGTTGGCATGAATTACACATCTTTGGGCTGTATATGTTCCTATAGCTTTAGGCAAACAATAGGCACTATGGGTTGGTTTTTGTAGCTCTATTTGCTTTCAAATTTAGAGTAATAAATAAACTCTTGGGCACTAATTCTGGAAACAAGAAACTGCCTTATGAGATTATCTGCAGCTCAATAGTCAGGGGACAAGGGAAATAAAAGGATTCACATTACAAATTTTATAATGACTTACTGCTCACTTATCTGAAAAATAGCTGGAGTCATAATTAGCCAGCCTTTTCAGTGCTTTAAGGTGCAGAGATTTCTATCTGCCGCACACCTTAAAATTTGCATTTTAATGGGCTAAAGATGTATATCAGTAATAGCACCAACGGATGCTCTCTTATCACTGGTAATAAGACAATATATAGCTTAGGAGACTAACCTACCCACAGTACAGCAGGTTTGATCAATAAAGAGCAAACAGTGACCAAAGCAAGTCCAACCTAAATGTCAGCGCACTGACGTGCCTCTAAATAACAAAGCCCAGGTGGCAGGTCGAGGTCAACACGTATTAATGACACGAACACACAGATGGTTCGACTGGTTGGGGTAAATATGGGGTTCATTTTCACTTGTGCAATTGGACGAGGAAAAGTTCAATACAAAAAGTAGCTACTTATGGGTGGAGAGCCCATCACCCGTGAAGAAATCCCACCAAAGTCCTAAGAATCATATGGATTTCTTTTTTATTTTTTTAAGAATCAAAAGGCTTGACTGCAAATAAACTAGCATATAACTCTGGATCCTGGTGGGTTTTTTTTTTTTAATTCTAGACCTAGAGCAGAACTAACAACTGCTAGGGAGCTCTTTTTCCTTCAGCTTTTAGGAGAAACCCTAATTTTTGGGGACCAGAAAGCAGTATTACTGCTCCCTCAGTATAAGTTGTACAACCACAGCAGCAAGGCAGTGGGAAGAAAAGGCAAATCTGACAAACGAAGCCACTGGTGACCAAGCCAGCATCACTTCCACAGCTCCTGTCGCCTGGTATACCTGGGAGCACCGTGAATATCACCTACCCATTGGCCAATACAGTGTGTAACTCCATCAGCACTACTGTCTGCTGTGAATTTTCATAGTATATATTCAGCTATTTCCGAGTTGCATTTGGTCTGAACAGGACATCTAGGAATCGTGGGGAATACCCAAGCTGAGAACAGATCAGCAACTGCAACGTACTGGAGAACTGTGAGAAGAATACTTAATCTCTTTCTCTTTCCATCCAAGAGTCAAGAAAGAAAAGGCAAATCAGAAAAGCACCACAGAGGCAAAAAAACTCCAAAAAACAAAAGCAGTACAAACGACAACAACAAAAAAAGGCCAAACCCAGAAGAAAATAAGAAACAGTAAAACATAATATATTAGTCTTTCCAAAAGGAAAGCATTACAATTGTCAGCTATAGATATACATCATGACTGTTTCAGACTATAGGTATCACCCAGCTCCAAGGGTCCAAAAGAGCTCAATGGAAGCAGAAATGATTCTCCAGAGTTGAGCTACCTTCCTTAGACAGGGAAATTAACTGCCACTCCGAACATTATACACAGTTCATGTCGTTAAGATTGAGGCACACTTCAGTATTTCAGAAATAGAATAATTTAGAGAGTTTCATATGCACCATCCTGATGCCAGTTTACCACAGACCTGTCAAAGTAGCTTCTTCCAGCTGGGCACTGAGACAAAGACGAGGGTGAGAAAAGGTGATAGAGGCCTTCTGACACACAAAGGGCTTCATCTCCAAATGATGCATTCCCCTGACAAAAAGAATTAGAGCAAGTGACGTTTTTTTTTTTCCTCTTTAAGCATCAAAAGAAATATTTAGCTTAGGAAGATTGGATTAAACATGGATTAAGTTCACTGTTGAAACTGTCACTCCGTGACTGGAGGGAACCAGGGGACTGAGCAGCCTCCTTCTGCTGCCTTTTCAGAAATAACTTCCAGTTTTAGCTCTGCTTAATTGTGCATCAAAACGATGGGACTGGGAAGGGAGACGAAGCTGCTTTCCGTCTTCTTAAACCTAGGAAAAAAAAAAATTAAAAAAAAAAAAATCAAGGTGTCAGCAGCTGACACAAACTTCAGTGCCAAAACTGCAGGTAAAGAGTAAACTTAAAGGAAGAGAAGAGACCAAATGCAGATATTCACATGGAACTTCACGTCTTCCTAGGAAGTGAAGTCTCTGGAGAAAATCCAAGAAGCATCTCATATTTTTTGTGAAGGTCTATGGTAAACGTATGCAAATCGAGGGCACATAATTCAACAGCAGAAGGATCGGGTAAAACTGCCAAAGCCTTTCAACCATTCTGGTCTCCCAGCAAGCGTAAACGGCGTTTGAAACATCCAGCGCTTTGAGGGGGGTCTTTGCAACGTCACCTTAGAGACAACTAAAATCAGCCCCAAAGAACGCTACAGAAACACAGCCTGACTTGGGGCTTTGATTTAGACTGGCTGGAAAACAAAGATTCATTTCATAAAATCACTTCAAGCTCTTGGAAATGGTTTTTAATTTGCATTATAATGAAAACAAGACACTCCAAGAGAAGCAGGAGAAGGAGGACTAGAGACAGAAAAAGGGGGGACTATCCATGCTGGTGCTCAGTGGTTACAGTGCCCCTTGCAACACAGGAGGTTTGGTTCAAGAGCTGTCATCCACAAAACACCAACACCTCACCCCCAGTGCAATAAATAGTTGCTCTGGCAATAATCGGAGAAGTGGGACATGGTCTGAAGGACTTGGAGCAAATGGGGAATTTCTCCATCACAAGATTATTGTAATCACTTTAATCAAAAGACCTACCACTTCTCCTCAGCCACAATTAGTAGCTTCGCAGAATACTCCCAAAAGGGAGCTCAGATGCCTCTTATTGACAACTCCAAGACCATATGTTACTTGATGCTAGTCGTTAAGATAGATTTTTCTTGCAAATACAGCTTCCCTGATTTAAACCCCATTGACGTTCCGCAGCCATCTTCTGTCTTTTATAGCCAGGACAGTCCTTCAGATCCAGAATTAACTCCTGCTGGCAGCAGTGCTGAGCTGCAGCAAGTGCAGAGGGAATGGCATCATTCTTGGAAACCACTTCGAGCTACTTTCACTGCAACATTTGCTAATTGCTCTTTTCTCAGTATGGAGTTAGTAGAGGGAAGTCGTCGAGCCAAAGCCAAAACATGCGCTGCTAACCAGCACTCCCCAGCAAAACCATGACTCTTGGTACCAGTCTCAACATGCATTTTTTGAGGAGCACAGTGGGTCATGGGTGCGGGGAAATTCAGATTTCCCTGGGGAAGTGACACGCTCCTCAAGATGCTTGTTCTGTTACCTTCTTTCACTCTAAGTCTCCAAGATTTAATAAAATTACCCTGACTCTCTCTACAGGAATTAATCTGCTTGTTCTTTTATATTCTGAGGGTTTCATGGCTGTATATGGAATCATTTAGGTTGCAAAAGACCCTTCAGATCGCCAGGTCCAGCCACACGATAGCAGCCATGTAATTAATTGATACAGAAAACTCTATGTCAAGCATTATCATCTCTCTCCACTGTCCAACAGGCAAACACACATATTTGCTAGCTATTAATAATTACTTTAGGTCCATGTTATCTTCTTCGCCTTGGAAACTTGCCTCTTAGGGGATTGAAACCACTTTGGTATACTTTCACAATAGAAAGCTGTGAATAAATTCTTTTAAAGTTTCTCTAGTGTTTCATCTTGGACAGAAAAGAAAAAAATAATCCCTAAATATAGCAATTTTATTTAAGTAGTATTTAAACACATATTTAATGATTTAGATGGCATAAACTCCTAGTTAGATGGAATAAACTCTTCTATCCTAATTTCTGCTAGTTAGTATTTATCCTTCCCAAGAAGTTTCAGCTGTATTTCCCAGAGTCACTCAGCCTTCCAAGGTCAGGGATGCTACAGGTAGGGGAGGTCTGGATGCCACACTGACCTAATCAGTCCATGCACATCCTTCACCAAGTACTGATGATGGCCAGTGACCATTAATTAAATTCTTCCCTCTCTAATCAGTAAGAAATCCTGGTTAGAAGCCTTGAGTATCCTGTGGCCTCATTTCACAGTAATCTGCAGAAATGAAAGGTGTTTCTCCCCCATGTTTACCTGGGGGTAAGCATAAAAGGAGACTATGAAGTGTCTCATGAGCCACCAGGAGCGAGGAGATTGCAGTGAAATTTAGGAAGGACGTTTTCAAAGGCACAAATCTCAGTTCAGAGCATAGCTGCAATCTGCGCCTTTGAATACATCCCTTGGTGATTGAAGTTGGGCTCCAAAAGGAAACTCAGCTCCTACCCAACTGATCTGGTCTCCCAAAGACCCGCCAGCTTCTCACCGCTGCTCCTGCCACCAGGCTGATTTACAGTCAGAGACACCCCCTCCATCTACTTCTCTTGCCTGAAGAGATTAGATTTGAAAACTCTGATTTATGAAATTGTGAAGCCTGCAGAATGTTTCAGGAGATAGAAAACCCAAGAAAAAAAAAAAAAAGGAAAGTGTCCATCCTGCTCCCTTACTTCCCACTTTCCTGTACTGCCCATCACCTCTATTTTCATCTCTTCTCCCTTCTATCTTCCTGGGACATCTCAAAAATTATATTATTAGATGATTTCATCTTTTATAGCTCTGGTTCTCCTGGCCAAAATGGGACAACAGCCCAGGCCAGGCATCCAACCACAGTGCTAGGACACGAGGTCAGGACCACCTGGAGGTCATACGTGATGTGATAGGTTGTAAAACAGTACTTGCCAGAAGTGTACAATCAACATTAAGCAATAAAAGAAAATCATTAAAATGCACAATTATGTCCTTTAACAGGAAAAAAAACCCCAAAAGATAGCTACAGAAAGAAGGTATTTCAGCTAAACAGCTCACGTGGAAAAACTGAACCACTTGGGTAAGGCAAACACAACTGGCTGCTCCATGTTGATGGTAAAACATTACCATAGAAACAAGGAAAATTAGGGGATAGCAGGACTGGGTCTGAAAAGGCACAAAGGAAACAGGAGGGTGGTCACAATTAACGGCCCCTCCACTTGCATTAAACCTGCATCTTCTCTACCACAGTGAATAGCTCTGTGTACAAGGCTGAGCATGAATTTTAAAGCCAGTTCCTCGTCTGTGATTAGTTTTTGGTTGCCTCAGCTTTCTCCATTGAAGATGTACATTCAGAACCTAAAACAAGTGTTTTGTCTGGGAAAACTGGACTGCTTGGGTGTAACTGCACCATTCTAAGCAAAGCTTTGACTTGTATATATCTTACTGAGAAAATTAAATGTTTCCATCATCCAGCCGTACTGAATACTTAAGACTGCCAGTACTACTCATTAAACACACAGATGTTTTAAAGTTTGATTAGGCAACTGTTACAAACAGCCCAGATTTCATTAGCATATGGAAAATAAGGTAGTGGAGTTGAACATGCAAGAAGAATTACTTAAGGACTAAGAGCAACACCGAAAACTAAGTGCCTCATTGAAAAAAAAAAAAAAAAAAAAATCTCAATCCTCAAATAATGAAGAATGTGGAGCCACCCAGGGAAGGGGGTTTCCCTTTCCTGGTATCAGTTTTCTCCCCAGTAGGGAGGGGAATATTGCTGCCACCTTCCAGGAACACTGCACTTGAGCTCAGCTCAGCCAAGTGTAGAGCATCAGACAACCCGGGCAGAGCAAGCAGTGCAGATGCCTTCTATAGAATTAGAAGTCTTTTACACTCAGCTACCAAACAAGTTGTCCTTTCCCCAAAGGAATAGCAGATACTACAGAGTCCAGTTTGGGTTTCCTAAGACACGGAGATCCGCACAGATGTGGTTGTTGAGATGGCTGCAAGCGCCCAGTGCGGTGGCAGCCCTTAAGGGATTACATGAAGAATTTCTTACTTGTAGCTCTCAAGGTGTGCAGGTACCAAAGCCCACCGCATGCAAACCTGTCTCTGCACTGGGAAAGGGGCTTTTTGAACTGCTGCCTGTGAGCAGCTCAGCCTGACACGGGCTGAGCGCCTGGATCTGAACTCCCATCCGTGACAAACATTACTGCCCAGGAGAAAATATTGTTCCTGTCTGCCAATACTGGGAGCATCAGAAGCATCCCCCCCATCTCATCCCCAAAAATCACAAGACTACATCAAAAGTCTTAAGAACAACTTCAAATATTCAGTTCTGGGTTATTTATCTTTGTGATTCAGAGACTTGAATAAATATTTACTTGGTTTGGAGCTATTCCCAACAGCCAAGATGGTTAAGAGCTGTACGTAAAAATGAGCATGTCAGTTCCTTGGAATTCTTCTCAATTCAACAGCTTGGATGTACATAAATGTATAAAAATTGAGATAATCACTCAACGTGAATGTGGATGCATCTGCAAAATTTTTCTTCCAACATCAGTGAGCATCAGCAGAAAACCTTCCTAGAGTCCATACATTCCTTACATTGCTTCAGCAGTCAATAATTTCTACTTCTCTGCAACCTGTCACACCTCTTGCACAACTGCTTACTAACATTTGAATGTGCACACACAACAAACTACAAGGAAAGTAGGAAAAAAAAAAAGAAAAAAGGAAATATTTAAAGGAGAGGCAGAAGAACAAGCACAATTCATTGTTTTACTGTTCAGGATGTTGTTCAAACACTCCTTTTCTTGCACGTGGTGAAATTAAGGGAAAGGAAGCCAAACAGCAGAATATCTATCTCATGAACCCCAACCTTCTGCACAAACAGCTGAACATTTGCTATCACCATGATCTAGGACACCCACAGTTACTGGGTTTTATTCTCTTAATACCACCCCTGACAAGCAGAAACATCCTTCCTATTTTAGCAAAAAGGGAACAGACTGACCAGACATGAGATGTGCGACTGAACTTAAAATTTCATCTACAAATCCTAATCCAAGACCTCTCCTATTAAATCATCCTTTCATAGGCTTCAGTCACCCCATTTGGGGTCTGTAGGATTTAATCCAGACTGAAGCCATCTCATAGTACTCCCAAGTATCTTGAAAATTTTGGGGAAAAAAAAAAATTTAAAGGTATTTTGAGTTTCACGAGTGAAAAATCTTTAACCTAAACCCTCTAAAGAAGAAAGAGAGAAGGAATTCTAATGCTTATTAGAGCTGTAGTTCTCTGCTCATCTGAGAGACCTTGATTAGAACCATCCTTCCTATTTTTATCGGGTCTGTCCTTGGCCACAAGAACACCCTGTAAAATTCATGAAGATCTGTCTGTCAGATGCTTTGATGACTTGTTCCAGCAGGCAACACCTGGGAACCCCCAGGCCAATGTACCCAGTTCCTGCCAAAACACCACAACGCTCGCTCACAGGGTCCCAACATGCAGATTTAATAATTCCTGTACTTAACGTTTCAGTGTTGGGGTTCTAAGTTGGAAAGCAAAACCTTAAAAGTTTCTGAAGGCTGTGCCTCTCACTCTCATCGCTGAGGAAAATGCCTAAATTCTTGACCTCAGACTTTTCCAAAATGATGCCACAATTAGATTTAAAGATTTTCTCCTTTAACATTTAACCCAAGCTGCTTTTCTTCCAAATAACCAACGTTATTTTTCAGTTAGGAAAATGAAGATAATTTAGTTTAAGCTAGCGCTCTTTGCTACTTTCCCCATCAATGAAAAATGTATTGACATCTCATGTGCTGGGCTCCAGACCCTTACTAGGGCTGGTTGAAATGCATCACTACCCCCTGGAAACAGCCACAGTCTGTGCAGGTTTTTGGTTCCCCACATTCTTGTAGTTCCTACAGTGGTATATCCAGACAGGTTACAAAGGGTCAGGGTAAGTGGCAGTTTTTTCTTTCTCTAATATTTCCTTTACTGTGTGAGGGGAAGAGAGAAAAAGGTATCACAGAATCACTGAGGTTGGAAAAGACCCTTAAGAGCATCAAGGCCAACTGTTAATGCAGGACCACCAAATCCACCACCAACCCCTGTCCCTCAGCACCACATCTCCACAGCTTGGAAACCCCTCCAGGGATCACAGGGACTCCATCACTGCCCTGGGCAGCCCGGACAACCCTTTTGGGAAAGAAGTGCAAGAAGGAGGTGAAAATCCCATCTGGCTTTCAAATGTCCATTTAGACATATCTCTGAACCAGACATCCTTCGCTATCCTTGGTCCACTCAAATGAGCACTTGGCTATACAGAGTCTGGTGGAAAGGAGGAGGAGGAAATAAAAACCAGCACGTGCGATGTTGCTTTACAGACAAGTACTTCAAGTGTACTGTGCCTGAAGGAACTGTTTAACCAGTATTAAGAAGCTGAAGGACAAGTCCTGCTCCTCCCAGTCAACACCATGGGTACATGAGGAGAGAACCCAAAAGGTGCCATCTTCCAGTGATACACGGAAAAATTCGCCAGCACTGAAGCCCAGTCAGCCAGGCCAGTAGTCTTGGCCAAAGACAGTGGAAAATAAGGGATTTTTATGAAACATAAAATACCTACTCGCCCACTTAATACGGCAGCTCTGGGGAATACCGAGCAAACTCTACAATTTGAGTTAATGGCCACTGGTCCCCCAGTAACATAAGCACGCTGCGCTACATATGTTGTCCATTTGGGCTTTCAATCCAAAGTATTTTTTTTGCCTTACTCTGTCATGTTGCATAAAGCAACTCCCTCCCTACACCAATTTTGTGAGGGTCTTTAAGTCCACATAACATTCAATGTAACTGCATAGGAAGCTGTGCATATGAAATACTACATTTACTGATGTGTCTCAAGGTACGTGACTACCAGCTTCCTTTCACCTGCCCTGAAAAGAACAGAAATTCAATAGAAAAAGCTGCAAAATCCAAGTTCACGTTCTCCCAGGATTTTTGTGGGCTCAAGTCCAAAATAAACTAATGAACAAATGAACTGGAGAAAATTCTAAAAACACACTCTGTGCTACTTCGGTTGAACCAGGAGAAGTCAGCAACCTGGGAATTAAATTGACGCAGTTTGGTTCTTCTTCACGACATACATTTTGTTCAAAGTTAACTGCTTAAGTGCTCAAGGGATTTTTTCATCCCCAGGCCTCAGTGGAAGTAACGTTTCGGCTTTTAAATCATATTAAAAACATAAATTATACATTACAAATATCAAATTTCTAACACTTAATTTAGAACAAGTCCCGAATGGGGTGGAGATGACATTGCTTGGGCCAAGCGGAGGAGACTCTTGGGGGCTGCTCTGAATTGCCTGGCTGACTTACGTGTTGACTTTGGAGCAAGTTGCACAGGCCACCCTGCTTAGATACCGACCTCAAAACTTAACCTATATAAGGTACATAAGTGTCACTTATTGACACGCCTACATACCAGCTGCTTTACTTCGTGCTCCAAAACTCGAAAGCCCCCTTTGACTAGTATTATGGCAGTCTGAACACCTATTGTTTAGCTCTAACAGCTCCTCCACAGACATAGTTAGAGTCTTATTAACAGTAATAAAGCATTTTTATAACAGAGAGGTCTGCGATATTTATTCCCTATCCAAAATATTAACAGCTGGGAGTCTCCATCCCTCTTCCGTTACCTCTTCTGGCAAATCGCTTCTTATCTCAGTTCTCCAACAGCCTCTTGGCACACACATCATAGGAGGTCAGGGACAGAAGTGCTACGATTCCGCAGTTAGGGGGTTGCAGTAAGAGGTCTCTGACATTGCAAGAGGGAGCTGCTCTGCATCGAGTCAACTGTCCATGAGCCATCGCCAAAGCTTGGACCTACTTCAGCCCAACCAAACAACACATTACAGAACGAGACTAGAAAACTCAGCTCATGTATGCAGCAGGAGCAGGGTTAAGCTGGCTTCCCACTCAGTGCCATCGGGTCTTTGCCAGGAGCTGCATGAGACTGGTAAAAAAAACCCCTTCACCAGAGAAGGGCACAAGATCTACAGCCACGAAGGACGCCTCAGCACACCTCTCCTGCCACCACCACAGCAAGGCAGAGATTCATGAGCACAGCAGCATCTGCTCTACCAACAACCCCAAAAGGAAGCAGGCTGCTTTCCAGCTGCCATCCCAGCCCTTGGTTTTCTGCATCACCTATTTTGGTCACACACACCTATTTTGGTCACAGTTACCTGGTGTTTGGGAGCTCTCAGGTCTCATTTCATTTGTGCAGACTCTCACTATATAACAATTCCCAAGACTCACCTGAACTCCTCTGCCTCCAGAAATCGCTCCCCAGTTCCAATTCCTAAGTATCCCAGCATGGCAGACTGTAGCTCCCCGGCAAAATGCTCCAGCTTAAGAAAAAGTCACAGCTGACCTTCCTTTCCCCTCACTTAACTTCTACAAAGGCTTTTAGTTCCAGTACAAGCCCCTGAGATCACTGGTACCCTCCTACTTCGGCAGCTCCCCTTTTATCAAGAAGGCTCATCTCTTCCCACTGCTCATATCCCCGATGACCTCCCCAGCAGCAGCTGTCCCACGTCCCTCCACCCACGAGCTGCTCATTCAGCTGAGTGCCCATCAAGCCAGAGCAACAGCAGCCACAAGGACCTAGTTATTAGCTAGCGAGAAAGCTGAAAAGCATCAGTCCAATTAAGCATGGCAAAAGGGGAAATCAGAGAACTTTTGCAGATGTTCTGAGTAACCCTTGCACTGGGAAAATCTTTAGGGACTGAGTGTGTTTTCTGGGTCCAGTAAGACTCCCCAGATCTCATACAATAAATGTCTACATTGCAGTTTCAAAGTTCAGAAAAGCTGATTGATGTTGAGCCCCTCCTCTATCTATTTATTTAGCCAAGAGTAAAATAAAGGAACATAAACCCAAAAATTCCTACCAGAAACATTAATTCTAGTTGAAACTATGTGTTTTGCAGCTTTTTGGAAGTTAGTTTGCACCGATCATCAGTCTTACTGGTTAAGAAACCTTTCACAGAAGAGCATCTTTTTAAAGAACCCCCCAAAGCATGTGTTTGCATTGGATTTATTTGCAGCTGGTACTGCGAAAACTTGGTAGAGCACTCAAGATTTAACTAAAGGAGACTGGAAGAGTCTTTCAGAATCATTGTTTTATTAACACATGGGAATAAATCATTTAAAACTAACAGCGTAACGTCTGTGTTACTATATCAGGGAAATATGAGCTGTAGTGTACGTCAGTACTTAAATTATTCAAGTATCTGAAATGCATCTCATGACTTTGATCCATTCCACAAAAGTACAGTAGATTTTTATCTGAAGATAGGGGCTAGAGATGAAAACAAATAACTGGTAGATTCTGTTGGTAAACATCCTAGATAAAAATGTTAGATGAGATCTTCCCATTTAACCTTGCCTATCCCCTCACTCAACACAGAAAATTATTTAGCAACAGAGGAAATCTCAGAGGTCTGTTTGATGCAAACTGTAAAATGTCAATGTGAAAAATAAAACTAGGCATTCCCAAAATTATTCAGACCTCTGGCCTTCAGGAAGTACCACTACAGCATCTATGACCCCAGATGGAAACCCTTCAACCTCATTTTGCCTTGTGAACTTCACCACTGCAACAGGGAAAAAGACAACAAAAAACTGTGCGTTTTACCAGCCTTAAAGCCTCATCAATTTGTTTCCTTTAATTACTTTCTCTTAGCACTCCAGTGGGTCAAGGACACCAGCATGCTGCAGCATCTGGGATTCATGCTGTGTTTTCTGAAGAGAAAGAGTAAATGGAAGTAGGTGTTGACATTGCATAAGAAACATGGTATTTCTCAGCAGACCTAATGGGTTATTACACAGGAACAAATGAAAGGTAAACTTTGCAGCGTGAGAGCCTTCTGTCAGCAATACGGTCCAGGAAAGGGAAATGCTCACCTTTAATTTAAAAAAAAAAAACCAAAACACTGTCTTGATACAATTTATAAAATCAAATAATAGCCCAAATTGACTGAGGATGTAACTTGATATAATTTGAGCAGAGTCATGCAGATTTGTAGCAGAGGTGAATTTTCTCAAACACATTTTCTGTTAATGGAAAAGCTGCCCGTTGAATTCTTCTCTGAGACTCAGGAGCTGGTGGGGCTTTGAGTGATGCACACAGCATCTCTGCCAGCACGTCACCCCAGATGTTTGAGAGGTGGCAGAGCACATCTGGTCCAAAATGCAGTGACCCACCAGGAATAATGAAGTATTCATTCACCTTCATGAGCTCTATAAATAACCATCAAGAGCTGATGACAATGTAATTCAGTCCTGGGTCACAGCAGTGTCCTCTGGCCAGAACAGTGACGAGGTGGCACTGGTCACAGTGCAGTGGCAACCTCTACTTTTCCACCCTTTGGAAAAATTTTCCTGTTTGAATATTGCCATGTTTTGGCAAATAAAGCCACAAAGTAGCGTGCATGGCTAACAACTGTCGTGAAGGGTGGGTTTGGAAGGAGCTTGTTTCATTTTAATGCGAAAGGCCTTGATGAAACACCCCATGAATCCCACCCATGGGCTTTGGGTATTG
This sequence comes from Todiramphus chloris collaris, assembly GCA_025345505.1. Classification (NCBI taxonomy): domain Eukaryota; kingdom Metazoa; phylum Chordata; class Aves; order Coraciiformes; family Alcedinidae; genus Todiramphus; species Todiramphus chloris. Next base: position 2,387,567 of record JANVCC010000135.1, on the reverse strand, counting down.
CAATTTATTACCCACAGAAATGAAACCATTAAACGACTGGCTGGGTACCTTATTAAAACCCAGAAGACAACTTCACATTTCAGCCTTCTCCTCCTCCCAATCCCTGGTGGGTTTTTTTTTCTTTTTTTTTTTTTTTTTTTGGTGAGGTTCCCTTTATTCTTTTCCCAAAGGACCTTCCCCTCACCAAAAGCCACAGAGCAGCCCAGTGAAGAAAAACTACCTCAGTCACTGTCCCCTACACAAGGCCCCTCTCTGGGTGATGCCCCAAAACGGGACCCCTTTGGTAACCCCATCTTCTACAACCTGAGCTTTATTTCTAGAAAACACCTACAGTCATTAGCAAACTTAAAGAAAAGTGTCACTGATTTTGCAATTGCAAGCATACTTAACATTTTATCCTTGCTCTTTTTTATCCTGTCCCTTCCAATAGTCATTAAATTTATTAAGTGGTTTCTATGAGTGACTCCTCTCCCTTCTAAAAACGACCAGATCATCAGCACAGAATATATATCTAGGTTCAGTCCCTCTTTTCTTATCTTTCCTGACAAACCACTCTCCTTCACAGTTTTATCTATATAATTGATGAACCACACATGGCATAATTTACAGCCCTCTCTAGCAACCTTCTAAACTGCACACCCGTCATTGCAGGATCACATTCTCTCAACTCTGCTGGCTCTGGCCAGCTCCTATAAATGAAATTTTATTTTATTTTATTTTTCCTTTGGTTTATAGAACGCTGCAGTGGAATAACCAAGAACAGAGGCTTAACCAAGATTTCAGACGAAGTAAGCCAAATGGCAAAAAAACCCACCAAAAAAACAACAACCACAAAAAGAAAAAACAAAACCAAAAGAAGCTAGTTACCAGAAATAATCTGCATTCATTGTTTGTGCACAAAGAGGCACAGCTCAGCCCTTTGCTTTTCTGCAAGCGAAGGGAATTTGGGCTGAGCACACTAAGAGTGCATGGAGGAAAAGGATCCTGCTCCAGCTTTCTCCTCCCTTTCTCTAAGTGCCTGGAAGGCCTTGCATCTCTTGCTCTCTTATTAAGAAAGCAGGAGCCGTGCCTGGGAAAGGAAGCCCTTCCATCGCAGCGCGCGACAAGACAAATGAAATGAACAATATCAGTTCTTCCACAAAGGGCAGAATACGGCAGCAGATAGAAAGTGGCTCCTGCATAAAACAGAAGCCATCATTAGAGGGATGCAGGCATGAAAGTGTGCAAGAGTGCCTTTTACATAGAGACAGATGGCGAGGTCTCTACCAATCGAGGGGAAATAGCGAGAGAGAAAACCTCTCCCAACAACTGTAAGAAAAACAGAAGGTTGCACGTGTAAAGAGCGAGAGAAAAACCCCATAGCGACACAGAGTATCCCACGCAATGGAAACGATGGATCCAGCTCCTGATTCAGGTCGCTTTATGAATTCCGTTTAATCCAGAGTTTCAGACAGAGCTTCTGATGTTCAGACAAGCGACGCTCACTTCCACCCAGAGAAATGGCATCTCTGCCTCTCTGGAGGAGCGCCGAGCACAATAAAGCTTTCCCTTCGCCTTCCCATTTCATTGAGATCATTTTATTAGGAATGTTTTTCTGCCACGGTAGGCAGGATCCTGGGAAGAGGAGATAAATTCTTTTAATTATTACGTATCCTGGAGCTCAGCAGCGAGCTGTGGCAGGGCAGGGCTACAACCTGCAGACATGAAGGCATCTGCCTGGAAATGCAGCAGAGCTGCCTCCTGCCAGTTCCTTAAGCTCAGAGAGACAAAGGCTCAGAGCAGCCCAGGGAAGAAAACCTGATCTCATAGGGAAAGCCACTGCTCCACTCCTGAGAAATGAGAAAGCAGGTCCTTTCATATCTATTTTCCAAGCCTCTGCTGTGTCCTTCAACTTTATCTTGTAGGACTTGCAACATCCTTCATTCCCTTCAAGCTACCCCCAACATCATAAAGTATCACTGAGAAAAAAAAAAACAAACCTGCAACACGTCGAGAATCAACTTTTGCCCTCTCTTTCATAGGTATTGCTTAGGAAACGTACCCTGCAGTCAAAGGTGCATGAAGACAGCTCAGAACAGCAGTGTCATCTGAACTATTTCTGACTTCAACCGGGAAACGCGCCGTTCTTAGATTAAAAAGTCCTTTTATTTTTAGAAGTGCTGTATCAAATATGCATGAATGGGCACATGTCTTTTCCATTGAGTGATTCCAAGTGTAGGGTTTGGCTCAGAGGCTGCCACCCTCCTCGTTAGACCTTGAAAACAAGCTTTGAAACAAGGGGGGGGAAGTTCCACAGAAGGAGCTAAAGAAAGCTCAAGAGAAAAATCTGCTGTCAGTAGGAGTGTCATGCACTATAAATGGTCAGAAGGGGTAACGATCAGAGAGACGAATTAATTTTCATGAACTTCCTTCTCCTCCTGCAGAAAAGTCCTAATTGAGGAGCGTTTTCCCTGACCACAATCTGAAACCTCTGGTGAACGAGCTCATTATCTGAGTGCCACACTGGGACAAGATTTGCCGCATATTACTTTTTAATAGGCAAGTGCTGACTATTTGCAAATAAGTAGTTATCTGAAAGTGTGAGAATAAAGCTGGTGGGCCACATTTTTATTGCTTTTAACTGAGACAGAAAAACTCTGCCTGTTCCTCCCTTCTCCTCAGCATCCAACATCACAAACTGTGGGCCTCTTCCCTGCTCATCTCTTGCTCTACTCCATCACTTCAACGTGGGTTGTCTTAGTGCCCTTGACCTCCTACAATTAACCATCACAAGCTTTGCCATTGCCTTTGAGCAGGGGAGGACAGAGGGAATAGCCCTGACTTTTGCTCAAACCTCTTGCAATAACCAATCCACTATACTCTATCACATCTGGTCCAGAACAGATTGGAGGAAAATCCCTCATGGTCATCTCCCGATATTAGCTGGACATTTTAGGAGATGAAGATTCTTTTACTGTGTAATTGGATGACATACAGAGAGCAAGAGCAGAAGCAGTTGCTTGACAGTTTAAAAGCAGGAATTTTGTTTCCTTGCCATTTTTTAATATATCTGCTTAACTGCTTTATCATCCGATTTCCAAATTGCCCTTTCAAGCCTTGCAGCAAAATGTGCATAATTGTGATGGATTTTTTTTCTTTCCCTTCCCTCTGTCAACAAATGCGTAATCAAGTCTAGAAAACTAAAAAAAAAACCCCAAAAACCAACAACCCAAAACACCAAAAACAGGCTAACGAATTCTTCCAGCTATTTATCTAATTTATATTGACATGGAAACTCATTAATTCAATTTAAAAGAATAAGTAAGAGTCAGAAGCAAGGCACTTACATTTACGTGTCCTTCTTATTGAACATCAAAACAAGACCCCTGCAGTGCTGGTCACGTGAAAAAGCCATTAAAGGATTTGGTACCAAAGTGGGAAATTTCAGCTCAGTCGTGATAAATGTGTTCAAGTTACTTTGAACAAGATAAAGCAGGAGAGACCAAAATGATACACTAAGTCTGGCTTTCCCGGTGCTTAAATGTTTATGTCACTGGGTGCTTGGGACACTGATATTTATTTCAGGAGCTTAAATATTATCCTGCACTCTTCAGCTCATCTTTGAAGTACTCAGTTTAATAGTCTGCTAACTTCAGCTATGCATTTTCTCAATGCACAGACCAACAGAGATGCTTCGTTCACATCAATACACAGGAATTGGATGAGTGCATGGCTATTAAATCTACTCTGCCTTGGTTTTTACCTCTTAGAGCTACAAATGAAGCCTAGAGGAGCCAGAGATGCTTAGCAGCACTGAAGATCATTCCACTTTTTAAGCTGTGCTACTTCTGCCTGTGATGCTGAGTCCTGTCTGACTTCTCCATGCTCCAGTTTACCCATGTGTAAAATCTGCATGATAAAACCGAGGTGTTTGGAAATTAATTGATAATGATAAAGCCCTGAGAATCTTGAGTGAAAAGGTCTTCAAGAATGTGTAATAGGATCATTAAGTGAAATGCCAGCAGAGATATTAAAAGAAGGGTCAATTTTTTTCAGGCTATGAGGAAAAGTGGAAGCAGGAGGACAGAGACATGAAGACCCCTGAAGAGGATGAAAGGGGAGAAGAGGCAATGAAACAACCTGTCAGACATCAGGAACAGAGACAGAACAAAGGTCTGAATTATTAAAGCCAATTAGCAACTTAATAAAGAGGCAAGTCTTTAAAAATGAAAGGATTAGACTACGTTACGAAGGAACTTGGAGACATTGGACACCTGAGCAGAAAACAAATGGTAAGAGCAGCAGTGAGGTGGATTGCTGCAGAGCTGGAGTGGGGTCAGAAAGTGCAGGGGCAGCCGTGGGGCAGAGCTGGTGGATCCCTGCCAGCAGAATGAGGTTCACCTTTCATTTCCTTTCTCCTGAGACCTTTTCCCTCATGAACAAATCAAGACTGCGTCCATGACTTTCCATTTTAGGCTGATGTATATCCCAGCAGCCTGGTTGTTCAAGACTAGTCCTTTCCATCTCCACTGCTTTGTAATCTCAAAGCAAATCTGGTGAGCTTTCCATAGGACTGTGCATAGAGTAATCTCTGGGAGCTTCCATTACATATTTCACTGAATCATGACATTAGAAATGCTGTTTTGATTCCATCTTCCTGCTTGATGCAAACAAAAAAGAGAAACAAGACGTCATATTAAATCTTTATCATGCTTACTGCAGGGTTCAAAAGACAAAAATAGTGGTATAGTAGATCATCAGCTTCTTCAAAAGGAGAGAAAGAGAGGATACAAAATACGCTGCAAAGACAATCGTAAACTGAGCTTCAGTCTTAAGATATGGGAGAAAAGAGACAGAAGAATAAAATGAGAACAGACTCTGCTGTGGCACTGTCAAATGAAAAGCAGAAAACGAAGATGGGATCTTGTCCTGCTCGGCAGGGTATTTCTTCCAAGTTTTGTTGGTTTTTTTCCATAAACAGTGAGGGTACACACACCCACTCACAAGTGGATGGGTAAATAAGGACACTCTATTGCATGCCCATGAGTTGGGGCTTTCAGAGTAATAGGTCTGAATGAGGCTCTAGGACATCAAAGAGAGATGATGGAGCCGAGCACCAGCCCACCACTGATGAATCCCTTCCACACAGCCGAAAGGAAGAGGCAGTTCTCAGCAGCTGTAGGACTGCTCCCTCCCTTCTTTCCTTCTCCTCACACAAATCTTCATAGGATTTTCCTGGCCACATAATGAATTCCACTGGTTTGATAATTGCCCTTATAAGAGATACCGCAGCAAAACTGCAAGTGCTAAATAGAATAAATAGCATATTTGTAAAGCAAGAAATCAATGGGTCTTTGCTTTCCTTCAGTAACCTTCTTGATGTCTAGCAACTTTTAATGGCCTTTTTGTCAATATCTGTACAGAGAGAACATATTACCTAAAATAACTTTAAGGGCATTTGTCACTAACTTTTCCCCCGTGGGGGCTTGACTGTCCCTACCCAGACCCCTGGAAACCTCAACAGGAAGGAAGCATCACATGCTGGCAACATCAGCAAAACCACCGCTAAGTATTTTGTTCGGTCTCGGGGTTCACACTTCAAGAAGGATATGGAAGTATTAGGAAGAGACTACAAGAAAGACCCAGGGACTACAAGTCGGACCCAAAAAGTACCCGACGGCTGAAAAATAAACCAAACCTTATTTATGTGTAAAGCTCATTGAGCTGAGCTCGTGGAGTTGGCCCGAGGGCAAAATGCAGTAGCAGCAAACAGACTCACGCACACGGGGATGTTTGGTATGAGGGAACACTCAACGTTATAGCAAAGTTCTAATGACAATTTAGTGTTGGAAGGACTCAACCTCAAAAGCAAACATACAGTTTTCGCGGCGTTGATTAAAGTTTGTAACCCAAGGCAGATGTTTCGCTTTTTGCCACTTAAAAGTTTCTAAGCCCTGCTTCGGTGCTGCGGAGAAGAGTTTTCCTCCCCTCTCACTGCACGACTCGACTTGGTGCTGCTTCTCTTTTGCTCGGCACTAGCAAGCAGAGCTGAGGATGGAGTTCTGCACCCGGCAGACAGGTTCGTTTGACATCGTTCTGACAGTAGAGGGAGTGCATGTAGGGACCTGGCTTTTTGTCCTTGGGAAGCTGGCGAGAGTTGAAGTTACTTGTTCATTTTTTAAGCGCTAAAATAATTGGGTCACTGAAGTATTGAAAAGGGTTATTCATGGAAATACATCAAGGTTGTACAGGCTTAGGTTTCACGTGGATGATCTAATGGCTCCCCCAGAAAACAATTAGAAGTAATTTCTGTCTTACTTCTATGCAGAAATTGATCTGTTCCCATGCAGCAGCCAACCAAGCCAAGCTTGACTGGCAGGTGAGTAGAATTATTTACGATGAGAAAACATGACACTAATTCTAAGCAAAACCTTGTCCATCGTGATTCCAAGATCACATAGCTACATCTGGACATGGGACTGATAGCTTTCCTGAGGAGCTCAGCTAGCTGTGCTCATGCCTCTGCTGAGCTGATATTGATGCTGCATTAAGATGTTGACATCATCATATTTCTAACGATAATACAAATCTCCCCTCGCTGTGAATAGCAAGGAGCCATATGGTCAATTAGCTATGCCCAGTGCTTGTCCAGCATTATTAGGATTTGCAACATAGAATTATATATTTTAAATTCTTGCTTGCATTCAAATTAAAGGTTAACATTTTTTTTTTCCCCCACTCAAATTCATGGTGAAGTTACAGCTTTTCTTCAGAGAAAATAAGTGGCATTCAGAGACACACACACACAAAAAGAAAATTTCCTACAAATTGGAGAGAGAATGAACCCCATGGAGCAGGAAGTTTATGTTCATAATAGTGATAAGTATATAAATAATTTCTTCCAAAAGGTACACGTTGTAGATTACTTGGCACACAAACGTCTTTGTTTAGGACTCATGACTTCTATTAGTATGAATTACTTTTGCTGGCAACTTTAGGTGTATAGTGGCCTTAAAGCAAGGGCAATACCTATTAAGTTTAATTACTTTCTCCTTCAGCCTCAGCAATAAAGAAGTATGGTGGAGATCTGGTTATTAACTGAGCGTGGCATCCAAATGAAGACACAGTGCACAATAACTGTAGCTGTTGGGCCACAAGCTGATGTTTCTCATTGGCCTCTCCTGTTCCGGAGATGAGATGGGCTGTAGGCAGACAGTAAAGATTTTCTTCCCTTGACCTACTTTGGACAAAATCTACTCCTCAGACACATTTAAGCCTTCATCACTTTCAGCAGAAGCCCTGGTGTCAAAGGACAAAGAGCTCTCCTGCCTGCTCGCAGATCAACTGTCTCAAGCCAGGGTTTCAAACATTTTAAGGGCTTCTCTTCTATATTTTTTAGATAATTTTAAACAAAAGAGGTATCTGCCTAGATACCGGCTTATGTGTAGGTGTGTTTTTCGGAAGAAAAATGATGGGTTTGCTTGCTTCAAAGAACTTCTACCAGCATTTTCATGAAGCTACTGAAAGTCACTTTGAGGATGTGCATTAGCAGTAGGAAAAGTGTGGGGCTTGTGTGTTTGTGTCAGCGCCTATACCTGTATCTTTCAAACTTGTTCAGGTTTACCATTAACTTTGGAATTCCTTGGGAGCTAAGCTGTCTTTCTAATACAAGACAGGTAAAAAAAAGCTTAGTTTCAAAATGAACAAAATAATGCATGGCAAGAGACAGCCCAAAAGCACAACAACTTCCACAGCACCAGGATACCCTGCACCATCCTGCCACTACCCCCTGCTCATATTTAAACTTTTCTGCACGTATTTCTGTGTCATTCCCATCATTACTGTTTCCAAAATGGTTTGCTCTGCCGTACCAAGCAGTTTTCAGAGGCCTTTCTTCTTTTCTCATTTTTCATTCCAGAATAAATATATTCCGTGGGTCTTTTAGAAGAGGATCCCGTAGAGTTTTTGCATTCAAACCAGCCCGTGTTTCTGCCTAACAGTGATCCCAGGTCATCCCCAACATAGTTACTGTGAGTGATGTACCAAAACTTTACTTCCCAAGTATTCAAAAAAGGATGGAAAAGGAATTTCAAATGTTGAAGTTCTCACACTAGGGATCTTTATTTTTCAAAAAAAAAAGAAAACCAAGCACATACCACAGCATATAAAAATGCATCTGCTACTATTTGTCTAATCTTCCCACACAAGTTTAACAATTTGCATTAAATTAGTAGACCAGCGTATGCTAATAAGCATCGAAATGCCTAACTGCCCATTTGCATTCACAGGTACCCAGAACAGCAATCAAGGAACTATTAGTACAAGCTTAAAATGGGAAGGAAATTCCAACTTGATTTTTATGAGTGGCTTTTGACCATTTGAAGCATCAGGCATGTGCTGAATTCACAAAATGAGGCAAGATCCTGGCCCCCGGTTTATAGCCAGCGAATAGAGAAATGTGGGTCCTACTTACAAGTGCTTACTTACATCATTAAAGAAATCCCACAAAAGAATCCAAACCACTGGGGAGAGAGGTTGTAATGATTTGCCTAAACCTCAGGTTAATTGGAAAAGCCACCCAGAGGAGAGACTCCACCACTGCCACTCGCTGCGATGGAGCAGAAGAAGAAGGAGAAAGCTCAAGTTGTTCACAGCCTCCTGGGAAGCATGAACATTATTTGGGATAGGGAAAATGGGCATTATCTGAGATGGAAACAGGAGTAAAACTCCTCCTTGTGTGGATTCCAGGGAAGAAGCAAACCTTAATAACGCAAAACACCCAGAGAGGAAAGGGCAGAAACATTTCTTTGTTGGCTTGGATTGAGCTAAAACTGAACCAATTCTCTGTTTGGTGATTTCAGCTAAGTCTCTTCTAAATGACAGGAATTTCTGGACACTTGTGCTTTTTGATGTGTGCCAAAAATACCACAAAAATACTGACTGTATTTCTCACTACGCTCAGGAAACCTTTCCCCTATTTGTATATTTTACTTCTGAGGTTTAATCAAATAAGAATGAAAGCAAGGCTAGATAAATCTCCTTCTTTACCCTGCCCCCCAAGTTATTGCCTGTTCATCAGAATAAAGTCCACGTTGCCTGAGAAGATGCCATGGCAGTGGGACCCTGTTGGGACCAGTGTCCTCACATGCCAGGCTGAGAAGGCAGCCTGCTGCTTCTCCTCCTCAGCAACAAGGAGATCAAAGAGATCTGTGGCAGCTACAAGTAAAAAGATGAAGCAAATAAACTGACTTGAAAGAAAAAAAAATAAATGAATAAAAACAAAGACAATGAATAGACGGAAGAGGGTATTTAAAAACAAAACCCCAAACAAACAGACTAAAAAATGTTATGAATGGGGAAAAAAATACAAGTGAAGAATTTGCTGAGGAATATCCAACATTATGGATAAAGAGCTAGCAAAATAGGGAGAGGATTTTCAAGAATCCATTCACAGACCACAAGCAAGGACTAACAGTGCAGGTAATGGTGTGCACAGAAAAAAATACCCTCAGTACAGGAACCTTCTCCAGGAAGGTGGAGGCTGCAGCAGAAGTCATTTGGTGCTGGCAAAACAGCGAGGAAAACAACTCTGAGGCTGTTAAAGAAGCGAAGCTGGAGAAGCAAGAAAGTAACAAGCAACTGGAAAAAGGCTTTAATTGCCAAACTGCCAAATTACTGTGGTCTGACAGATTGTACCAATCGGTGTGGCATAGACTTACTGTCAGCATCAGCCTAAACTTCCTAAGAGGATAATTTTATCGCAGATGAAATCAGAGACACACAAGCAGCTAAAAGATAAACAAGAGGGTTTCAGAGCAGAATGGTACACCCATCATCATTAACTTTATTGACTTTGAAAAAGCCTTTGATAGCCTCAACAAAAATGCTTCCAGAAGATAAAGGCTATATGTGGATTATCTCAGGAGATAGTGAGAAGAAAAGCAAACCTTTATGGAGATCCTGACTGGTCTAAGAGACTCACGATACCAACTGGAGTCAAGTAAAGATTTCCCAGCGCCCATGCATTTCTTCACTGGAAAATTACTGGAAGAAGGAAATCAAAAGCACAGAGTTTTGCAGCCAGCAAGGCAGACCTTGCATATTTTACATGCAAGAAACAGGTAGACACCAAACACTGGGTGATATAAAGGAAACACAGAATGTCTGGGGTTGGAAGGGACCTCAAAAGATCATCGAGTCCAAAGGAGGACTGAAAAGAGATGGAAAAAAAACATGGAAGTGTAAGAATGACAAGCGAACCCAACATTAGCTGACATGCCCTGGGTGACCCTGCTCTGGTGGGGGGTTGGACTCGATGGTCTCCAGAGGTCCCTTCCACCCCCTAACTTTCCACGATTCTATGATTACTGTTACGCAAATGTCAATGGAGAATGCTGAAAGGTTTAACTCCCCTTCTAGTCTAGTAGCAGAAGAAATAAAAACAAGAATAGCAGGAGCAGGTGGGATAACAGCCTACGTGTCATTAACAAGAGGCTGTTGGGCTTTTCTTTTTCATGACATACCCATAAGCTGTGGCTATTTTTTGCAGGGTAGAGGTAGATTAATAGTTAGAAAGCCAGAGTGAAGGGCACATGAGAAAAAATTAGGACTGAGACTCACAGTTTTTTCTCACTTAAGACAGAAAATGTGTATAGATTTAGGCACGATAGTCGCTGAAATAATCACTGGTGGAAGAGATGAAATCATGCAGGAAGCCATTAGAGAAAGCACTGGTAATCAGTGGAGGATGAAGGCAAGCTTGTGCTTGTTATTTTCCTCTCTCCTTTGTGTGTTTGTGATGCATTCCCCTTCCTTGGAGAAAGCAGATGCCTTTATAAGTTGTTTTCCTAGCTTTCACATTTCTAATTCACATGCAACACATAATTCTCTTTTCTTCAGTTTTCCTCATGCCATCATCTTCCCAGGCCTCTTTCCCAGCAGTGAGTTACAAACAATGCTGATCACCTCCTGCTGTTTGTAAATCTCTACCCAAGAATATCTCAAATTACCATGATAATTTACTATTCCCAATTAAAATTAAGGTACATTGGGACTGAAAAAGAAATTAAATGCTGTAGTAGCCCATCAGGGTACCAAAAAGCAACCTGGAAGGCAGATTTATGTGTGCAAGAGAATAGCTCATTTAGCAATAAAAGTTCTCACACTGCTCTGAAGATGCTTTGGGAGAGTACTGACCTAAATGTGAGACTATAAAATATCACATAATTCTGTAAAATTATTTATGCACTTAAAGCACATAGCAAAAAAAAAAAAAAAAAAAATCATCAATATGATATAAAAAGTTCTTTTGAAAAAATGACTATTTTTGAAGTATAAACTTAAAAACCAGGCATTCCTGAGAAGTGTAGCCCAGCCCTCCACTTCCAAGTGCAACAGGAGGTTGTAAAACCTGGTATTAATTTTCCGGTTCATAGCCCTAAAAAGCAGGATGTGAGCTCCAGCTCAGGCAAGGTGAGCCATCCCAGCTTACCTTGGCTTGTCGGCATCAACAGTGCCATTAATTTAAGAAACATGGGGGCTAATTTAGTCATATCAAGCTTTTGTTGGTCCTATGCATCACTGACAGCTTCACAGCCCATCATCCTCACTTCAGTCGCACGGAGGAAGCCGGAGAGGAGCGAGCGCATCGCTGCTGGGCACACTGGAGGTGACGGACACGGGGCGAGGGCAGCGATGCAGCGCAGCAGAAACAGGCAGGGACAGAGATGTCAGCGCGTGTCACCAGTGGGGCTGAGGCACATCTGTTAGAGAAGTTGGTGTTAATCTGCTGGATAAACTGTACCGGTTTGGGCTTCGGTCTCCATTTGCATCTGCTGGTACCCCTCACTGATACTGACACAGAATCATAGAATGGTGGGGGTTGGCAGGGAACCTCTGGAGATGCTCTGGTGCCACCCCCTGCTCCATCCAGCAGGGGCACCCAGAGCAGGAGCCCAGCAGCACAGGGTCCAGCCGGGGTGGGAATCTCTCCAGACAAGGAGACTCCACAGCCTCTCTGGGCAGCCTGGCACAGGCTCCAAACCCTCACACCAAAGAAGTTTCTCCTCCTGCTCAGAGGGAACCTCCTGGGTTCCAGCTGGTGCCCATTGCCCCTCATCCTATCACAAGGCACCACTGAAAAGAGATTGACCCCTTCTACTTGACCCCCACCCTTCAGATATTTGTAAAAATTCCCAAGATCCCCTCTCAGGCTGCTCTTCTCCAGGCTAGACAGCCCAAGGGCTCTCTGTCTTTCTTCGTAAGAAAGATGTTCCAGTCCCTTCAGCATCCTCATAGCTTATAAGCGACATACATTCCCTTAAAATAAAAAAAGAAAATCCTTCCCTTTCTCTCTCACTCTGTTGCTATGTGTGTAGCAACCATTA
>JANVCC010000135.1:2357889-2375192 GCA_025345505.1 Todiramphus chloris collaris | reverse complement strand
TGACGATGGTTTCCTTCTCCAAAGCAACGTTTAAAAAAAGCTTTTTTCAACAGCTGGATACAGAAGAATCTGATCTTCATGACTACGTGAGCTCTGCTGGGTGATGGTCACGGGCATCTCCTCCTTCTGCATCACACCACAACTCTCCCTGGGTGGTGTGGGACGCAGGATGCCTTCCCTGACAAAGTACTGGGCTTTTTTGAGACCCAGACATTTCTGCTCCTCTTTCTGTTGTGGGTATCATAGGAGAAACGATCCCCAATTCATTTAAGATATTTACTTATCCTTCAGGCATGAAAGTGTTTCAAAAGCAGTATCAGCATCTGTGTTATTGAATTCCTGCTTGGTTTTGTAAATTAAAACCATGCAATGCAGCACAATGCCCAATTACAATAGTTAGTCATTCCATTATAATCTTGTCTTGCTGGCTTAGCTCTTGACAAAAAGGAAAAAAAAAACCATAAAGAAATATTTCTTTTTAATGCATTTTTGTCACTCTGCTTGTAATTCTAAGTAGACATGACTCCGGATATCGATTTCAAAGTGTACAACTTTTCGGATGCTTGTTTCCATTTATTGCAGTAATGATGGTGTGGCTGTTTGGGATAGAAAGAAACTGCCGGGATAGAACAAAAAAAAAAACTGAGAATGAAAATTAGCCAAGGAATGGTCTGCTTTTGGGATGTTCTCTTAAGAGTCCGTGGTGTCAGCCTAGGCCAAACGCTTCCCCAGCATGATGCTTTGGCCTGGGTTCAGAGGTGCGATGACTGATTTTACTGCAAGGAAGGGCTGAGCTGCAACCCTGCCCACCCCACAGCTTTCTGCTCCCATGCAGTGAGCCTGTAGCAGCTCCCAGGAGACCACAGTTCACAAATTGGCATATGAAAATTAATAGTTCTCTTTGTTAGTTGGGTGGGGATGGGAGGGAGAGGAGAGCTGCGTTGCTTGTCAGCGTGCCAGTATAATTCACTCCAGCACTCCAGAGTGGTTTTGAAGCTGATGCTGGGGCAGACCTTTACAAGCCAGATTTGCACTGACTCCACACCTCTAAAACTGTGACGCTTGAGAATTATGGAGGCTATATCCAAGCAACTCGGCAGGTCACAGGCTCACAAGCCTGACCTGCTTTTGAAAATTTTAGTCCATAGGTCAGTCATAAAAAGCTATTACAAGAGCTAACTATTTGATGACCATTAAGAGAAGTTTATGGGCTCTGTCCAGCTCCCTGGGGTCATGCCCCCACCAGAAAAGGATTGTCAATGCACCTTTAGCTGTATTTAAGACCCAGTGGCACCATCTCACCCAAGCCAAGATGCTGAGTGATCACTGCTGCTCCATCCTTCTTAAAGCATGACCTGTGAGCAAGAAAACATCTATGTTGTTTTTTAAGTAACAATTAGCCCACATAGCAAACCCACGTTTTCAAACTTTAACACATCCAGGAAATACATAACTCTCACAAAGAATGAATTCTACAGGAGGCCAATAAAAAGCTGAAGTATTTATAAAATAACGAAAATAAAATCCTTAACATGTTCTAACAGATTATACATGAGTAAGTCTTCGTAGTCAACCACTTTTCTTCAACCTAATGAGAGCCCTTAGTCAAAAATCTCTGCACGATGAAGGTAAGTGGTTTGCTTGTTTCCCCTTTCTTAAAACAAACCTGAATAACATTGTGTCATTAAAACAAGTAACAGCCACTTTCAGAAAAATACGTATGTTTTTGAGATGGTTTGACCAATCACAGTGACACGTCTGCCCAGTTACGTCACCGGATTGTTGTCTTGACATTAATGGAAGTACGTGGTCAACATCAGCGAACGTGACAAGTTGCAGAATGAAGACGCACGGTCAGAAGGAATGAGTTTGGAACAGATGTACCCAGGAAGAAAAGGGAAACAGTGGAGAGACCTACTACACCCTGCACAAGTCCTGACAGTCCCACGGCAACCACTCCCAAGCTTCCCTAAAACTTAGAAATGGAGCATTTTAAATCTTCTCCCTTCCACGGGTGACAGACCGTGCAAATTCTCCTTCCAGGGAAATACTCTGCTTGCTGCTCCCTGTGCCAACAGGAGGAAGAGCTTGTGGGTGGATGGGTCAGTACAGTTCATCCTGACTGTCCAAGTATTAAAACTCTGCCCGGCTGTGTAACTACAGCCACGGAGTTGTGCATACAAGGAACAGGTAGGTAGCAATTTTTGCGCGCTAGTGGCCGGTCGACCAGCTCTCTGCTTGCAAGAGTTAAGGAAGGAAGTCTCTGAAAACACAGCAGCCACATGCAAAGTGTAGCAGAGCAACACACGCTCTCCATATGTTCAGCATTTCAATGTGCTCTTCAGTGACGCCTCACAGAGTACTTTTAAGAGGACCCTTAAAACTCACGACTTGTTCTTGTGAAACTCACACAGGCTGAGAAGATAAAACAACCCCTTGACAGCATCTGCTTTCTAGAAATTAGCCTGGCCTTCTGTTTCACTGGACCAAATTCCCAAGCACTGCTTCTATTACAAAACAGCTTCTGCATGAGGCAGACCAAGAAGAGCTGGAGGAACCACCAGCTGATTCAAGAACGAGGTTCATTGTACTTCAACGCACAGGTCACCAAACATCCTGCAGGCATCATCTAGGGCTCTGCACTCGGGATAAATCAGATCTGTGGCAAGGATATTAAGACTGACCACATATTTAGGGGATGCTGCTATGTCAAAAGCCCTGGAGAGGCTGGATTCGAGTAGACATTGCCTCAGGTATTTATTGCACTGTATGGAGAGTAGAACTGGGACAAATATTTGCACAAAATAACCATGTTTCTATGCTAGAGGAGAGTTTTGAAGATAGAAAAGGGACTTCATTAACAGCACGTGACTCCTGAGTGCAAAATGAGAAGGTAATTGCCTTCATGCCTTCAGAATCTCAAACTGGTAGTTTTGTTCTGACTGCTGTAAATAGTGACTGCCAGGCAACAAGGACAAGATTTTTAAACAAACCCAAATGAAGAAGCTCAGATCCCAAGAGCTGTCACAGGAGCTTATGCTCAAGAGTAATTTGGGCAGTTTTGCAGAACCTTTTTTCCAAATACACATTACAGGCAGCAACAGGGGAGGGGGGCGGGGAATAAATGATGAGTAGCAAAAACACTCTTCATTTTTCTGTCATACATTTATTAACATTTTGGAGGCTGAGTGGGAGAACTAAACTGAGGACACATAAGAACAGACTTTTCCCAAATAAGAGTTCAAATGAAATAAGTTTTAGTCGCTGCAGAAGGCCACGGTCGTCAGAAAATGCTGAACACTCTCCTCTGTAAGGGAAAAAAAAGGCCCTCAAAGATGTCACAAGCTGGACAGCTAAAGTAATTATTCACCTGGGAAACTTTAGGCTATTATCTCCAATCATACCTTCAAGGATTGGATGCTGATAATTCACAGTCGTGGAAATGAAATGCTCCAGTATGAGACACGAGTGAGGGAGATGAATTACAGACTGCCCTGATAATGGAAAAATGAGCAGCATGTTGATCATATACACTAGAATTACAAACTTGGTCAGCCTTGCTGCAGTGTAGAACACATAGCAGGGCACAATAAATTACAGAACAGCTAAATTATGTTGTCACATCCCTACAGGAAGTGGGACTGTTGAAGCAAATGCTGCCCTTGCACTCAGAAGACCTGACTTTGCCTCCTGGCACTGGGTAACTCTAGACACGTTGCTTCTGTGCCTTGCTTTGCCTGTCGGGAAGAGTGGGAAAAGTGGGAGAAATGGTGAGTGGTGTGTATCACACCCTTGCAGCACTGGAATCTCCTGTGATACGTACTTGCCGTTCTGCAAAATCCGATATATACTCCTTCTAACAGAGTCACCAGGCTGAGACAGCTCCTCTCTGCATGCACAGGACCTCTTTTGGTCAAGCAGAGACCACATTCCCTATGCATTTAGAAATGAACCCTTCCAGCCATTGCTGGCCAGTTCCCTGCCATCAGCCGAGAGCTGTTAAGCACGCTTTGGTTCCTCATCAAACATGAAGGTCTGGTCAAAGCAATACACCTTCATTAAAGACCCTGCTGTGAAGAACATCCTCTCTGAGCAGTGCTGTCTAAGCAGGGATTTACCAGTGTGCTTCTGGGCACATCTGCACCATCAATAATAAATAATCGAAAGCACACACATTTCCACGTGGGCTCCGAGACCTCCCCGATGCGATTCCATCAGCAGTGGTAGTCACAGCAGACCTCATACCTTTTTTATTTTGTTCTATTTTATACGAGACATCCCTTTTGTGGCTTGTGTACATATTCATGGCCTGACGTCAGAGGCAACAGCCAGAGAATGTGGAAAAAGCAGAGGTGGTGCAGAGGATGGGAGAAGATGGGCAATCTTCAGCAGCCATGTATGGGCAGAGGAGACAACCGTGAGCAGAAACAAATCTGGGTAGCAATCAGAGGGAGGTTGCATGTAGCAGGGGTTAATTAATGCTAAAGATGTAGAAACTGGGATATTAAGCCAAAACAAAATGATCTCATGAAGCGTGAGACACTGTACGGTGGTCTGAGGGATGCAGTCAAAGAGGAGAACAGAGCTGAGGAGGAACAGACAAGAAGGAAATCTAAATAAAGCTGGTTAAATTGTTACCTGTCTGAGAGCAATCAGGAAACTCTCTGAAGTCCTCAGAGGGCTCCAAAGTTCAGAAGAGTTCTGTCATAGAGAGCTTGGATTTGGGACCTTTACTGGAAAAACTAAAAATAACAGCCTCTTCCTCTCGTAAGAAATTAGCTCCTACAAAAATCCAGTTGAAAGAAATAACATAAAATATATCTCTGGACAGCCAGGTACTTTATGGAGTATATACACAGTACAGCAAAAACAGGTCACATTTAAATCCACGCTGCAGGACAATTGATTTTATTTTTTTTTTAAGATTTACTTTTCCATTGATTTTTCAGATATGCCCAGATACCATTTCGGTCACTTCATCAATAATATTAAAAGAGAAAAGAGAAAGGAATACAGGAAGGAAGGGCAATTGATTCACTTTATTTCAAAGCCTTCTACTCCAACATCCCCTCTGCTGCACAGTGGGCCAAAACCTCTGTTGGGACAAATCCAAGCATTGGAATTATGAGAGCTATTCCTATTTCTACTTGGCCTGATCACGGTTCTTCACAGTCAAAAGCACAAAGCAAGCCATGGAAATCATACCTAATTCCAAAACCACCCCACTCAACAATTGCTAATCAGTTCATTGATTCTTCTACATGACAAATTCAGCCTGACAGTCCACCATGGGAGAAAGCCTTTTAGTTAACCAGCTTTGACAACAGCATGGGAAGCTTCATGGCGGTGTTGGCCAACCATTGTCATTGCCACCTTAAAGCATTCCCTCTGGGAAATTTCCATTACCTCTTTCCTCAATGATTTTTCTTTTCAGGGTAGTCTTTAAGAATTTAGAAACAACTATAAGCAGGGAAAAGTCTAAGAGACAGAGAGTGTTCTAGAAACGGAGAGAGGCAGAGTCCTGCCCCAAATCCTTTCTAACGAGCTGATTTTGAGACCTGCTACTTGCCAGCAGGGGCAACGTTAGAGCCTCAGAGCTGGCAGGTGCACAACAAGGAAAGCAGCCCCCATCTCCCATGGTAGCCTTATTTTATTTATCACAATCATATTGATTGCTCAGAATGAGACAGATAATGACATGAGGGCTGTAGCTGAGAAGTTTACTGAAGATCCCAAATTCGCTAGAAGTTTTCATCAAGTCCAGTTCATGGGTGTGGAAATGAAACACCCAAAAGCCACAGTCTGTTTAACAAGCTCCCCAAAGCCATCTGACAGTCTAGAGCTGGTCAGAATGACCCAAGCTGTCTGGGTCTCTAATGCCCTCATGGGTATTTGTCTTAAAAGGCATGCAATGTGTCCACTCAGCGACATGGTCACATCAGTGGAAGCCCAACAGACACACCAAAACCACATGCAGAGACGTAGTCCCTTTACCACCGAAGATGCAAATGTCTACACTTGTTGTTCTATGATGGTACCAGCTTTTCTGGGCTGTAAAAATCTGGCTAAGGCCCTGGAGCTGGTAAGTCAGGAGCTGCCAAACCCACGTAGGTGACCTTTTGCTTGTCCTCCAATTGCATTTCAAGCTGCTCCTTCTCCCTCACTTGAGGGATTCAAGGGAGGTTAAGATACACCTTCTGGAATACAACTCTGTCTTCTCTACCAGGTGTGCCAGACTGTCTCTCTGTTTTGATATTTTACCCCAGGTCTTTTCCTACATGACTTTTTTAAGGTGTCTGAAAAGCAGTCTTGATGTCATGGTTGAGCTGCTGCCTCCCTCAGAGCTCAAAAGCAGGTAACTCATTTGCCCTCCAGATACGTGACCTACTCCACAAATACTGGACAACCAGCTGGAGAAAATTAGACTGGACAAGTGTCAAGAGTGGCTCATGTCATACTCCCCAGCTCCAGTCTTTCTCAGCTTCTCCCCCACCACCCATGCTTGAAAGAGCACCTGCGACTTCCCTGGAATTACCAGACAAATAAGTTTCATAGAATCATAGAATCCCAGGCTGGAAGTGACCTCAAGGACCATTTAGTCTGATCTTTCTTGGCAAAAGCATGGCCTAGGCAAGATGGCCCAGCACCCTGTGCGGCTGAATCTTAAAAGCGTCCAGTGTTGGGGAGTCCACCACTTCCCTGGGGAGATGATTCCACTGGCTGGTTGTTCTCACTGTGAAAAAATTTAGAAAGCTTATGAAGATGTGATGCAGTCTGCTCAGTCCTGGACGACTGGTCAGGGACCAGCCAGTGTTTCTGCACCGGTTGCATTAGGGAAATGAGAGATTTCATGGCCTGTTGTGATATCTATAGGAATTTCTGGAGTAAGGTTAGATTTGGGGTTAGGGTTGGGTCTCAGGAGCTGTGTGGGCTTGCTGATTAGACATAGAATGGTTTGGGTTAGAAGGGACCTGAAGGACCATCTAGTTCCAACCGCACTACCATGGGCAGGGACATCACCCCCTAGACACAAGTGAGCAAAAGGGCAGTTCTGTTAGAAAAGGAGCCAAGAGTATCTGGACTCAAGCTCTAATTACCTGATGTATACTTATGAACATACCAAGGGCTCATCCATACATAATTAACGTTAAATTATAGAGATATTTGTCTGTCCATATGCAGAAAGCAGGAACAAAGGCTCGTAATGCACATAATTGCCGTGCAAGAATGACTAAATGCAGACAGTATTTGTGCTGTTCGTAATTAATTCAACCACCACTAAAACTAGCTGGAGGCTTTTCTTCTGCTTAATGGCACATTCATAGGCATTTTTCTACTTATGGCACTGCCTCATATGAGACTGGATGGTAAATGCCCTAAGAGTAAAGAAGAAATACGTGACACCCAATATATACATTAGGAAGAACTGGCTCTTTGGAGGCATTTGAGCTCATTTTCTAGTCGCGTGGGTTGACTAAAACAAATCGCCCCCAAAAGGGGCATGTTTTCCAACTCAAACAGGATAAATATCAAAGAAGCAATCTGAAAACACAGGAGGACGCACGGATGAAAGAAAGAATTAAAATTACCCAGGAGTAAAGCTTAAAAAACTTCCAGGAAATATTTCTGGACTATAAAGGCTTGGGATGACAGCGGCACAATAAATAATAAATAAAATCTTCTGTTCAGGTATTCTCATACAATTCACAAAAAAGAATCACCAAAAGCCTAAAATGTCCTCTACTGCCTCACATCATTATCATTTCTGATTATCCAGCAGCTTCCACTGGCTTCAGGGCACCTCACAGGTTTACAGAGCCAATGGCCAAGTCACGGCCCTAACTGATGCAGAACCTCTCCCTTCATCCCACCCCCCTGAGACTGTACACCATCACCAGAGCTGAGGCAGCTGGGCACAAATTATGAGGATAAAACACCCTAATTTTGCAAAAACGGATTTCCCAGCCTCTTTCCACCATTTAAGGAACCTCATTTAGTGATGGTGTTTGGCACAGCTACCACTTTGCAGCACTGCAAACAGACAACTTTGAATTGTTTTCTCCTCCCCGTCTCCTGCCGGTGAGAAGATGGGATCGTGTCTGCGTGGCTGGTGCTGACACTGCACCTGCTTTATCCATACAGAAAATTTCCCGATTTTTCCAGCCACTTTTACACCTTACACACACGTATTTGTTTCTAGAGGGAAGCAGACTCCAGATTTACTGCACGGTGACGTCGCAAAGCAGCAACGGGACGTTAGAGATGGGCTTGTAGAAACCCCGGTGTGCCATCAGCACAAGGCAAACCACCCAGGAGCTACAAACAATTTAAGCTGGTGCCAACCTTATGCAAAATGAGAAAGCAAACAAATAAACTCGCCTCGCACCCTGCCTGCATAAATTCCTCTAACATTAGAGATGAAAAGGTCAATGCCCAAAGGCCACTGGCTTAATGGGTTGCTGCAAAGTAATTGATGCTGTCAGCCCCAGACAGACAAAAATCACAGGTCAGATCCCCCAAAACATAAAAAAGGATTTACTATCACAAGATTAGGCTTTAATAAAATGGAAGGTTTCATTTTAACCCTCCAGCTTTTTAATCTTTTGGAAAAAAAAAAAAGAAACATTCTCAAGTTCTTTTCCCCTGGTACGGTGAAGGTTTGAGTTTTACTTCCCTTTAAAAATGGAGACATGATTCTATCATTCCAGCTATAATTACAGCCAAATTATAGCCCTCCTAGAAAAGTCTGGTTAACTACTAGTATAATTATTATCAACTAGCAGCAAACTAGGCTACACTGACAAAAGCCACGTAGCAACCGTTGTCAGAAGAAATTAAAGGGGAAAAAAAAAAAAAAAGAAAAAAAAAACCAAACCCAAAAGTCCTGTCAGAAGACTAATTATAAAATCCCTCCTCGAGCTGGCAATGCTCGCTGTCACAAAGCACAGACCACAAAATGCATTCAAATGGAAGTTTGTGCAGACTGTCACAGGGTCTATAATATGCAAAAAAGCTGCTTTTTTTCGTTGTTGGGTTTTTCTTTCCTTTTTTTCCAAGGGCATGGGACTGCTTTCTTGTTGACACTAATGCACCAAGAACAGCTGCAGATGGGCAGCAGCATTAATTTTTCATCACTCTCCGCATAGGTTTCTGAAGGCTGAGGGTCTAAGGAAAGGGAATAAGTATAAACCCAGACTGGCCCTCATTCCTATTTTGTAGCAGCATAAACACTGTTGAAATTAATGGGATTTTACTACATGTACCTAGGGGAAAAAAGAAATATATATATTATATATTATATATATATAATTTATATATATATATATAATTTTTATATATATATATATATAAAGACAAAAACAGAAGTGTTTCCCTCATTGAGACGATGGAGCTTTCAGGCTGTTGTGTCTGAACCAGCAGAGCCCTGCAGTTAAATGCAGGCACACCGGTGAGAAGCTGCTTCCAAAGGCAACATTTATAGTCCCCTGTGGCTCGTACAGTGGTACCCACCACATCTCACCAGGACGTGAGAGTTAGCCCGCTCTGCAGACACGTTCTGGAATCACTGAGTGCCATTTGGGGTGCTCAGAGTCCTCAGCCATGCTCAAGCTCTCAGCGGGATGCCCAAATCATTGACCCTCTCTGGATGCCAGTGAGAACATGCCCCTGACGAGCCCGATTGGCTGCTGGATCTCTGCCTGGCAAAGCCTGCTCATTCAGGATCCATTTCTGCACTAATTCAGCTATACTAAAATTACACACGTCTTCAAAAAAAAAAAAACAAACCAATGTTATCTACTGCTGAGATGATGATCAAGAAGCAACATTAAAACTGGTCTACATTGACAAAAAGCCACACAGCGGAGTTGCGAAAGTGGCAGTTTCTAGTAACTAATGGGAACTTAGAGGGACTTAAGCATTCAGCTTCTCAGACACATGGGGGGCCTTGAACCACCCTGCTGGTCCCAGACTGGGGAATAGGAACTAGAGAGTTTGGGAAACTCAGAGATCTGGACTATGAGGAAAAACACAGCTCCTCTAGATGTTTCGGCAGGGTTTCTCCTTCCCCGAAATAGCCCAGAAATTAATGACCTGGTTAATGGCTAATCATTATCTAATTTCATTTCTTTCAAAGATACTTCATTTTATCCTTTCCTCTGCTTTTTCCTAAGCAGCGCTTCCTCACTGTGCTATCTAGAGAAGTCACTAAAGTTTCAGCCCAGGCACCAGAGCACCGACATGGACTCAATTGCTATGTTCATCTGAATCAGCAAAGGGTTCTCCAGGTCTTAAAAATGGGCGTAATTCAAACAAAATAAATATCATCATTCAAATTAAATCAATGCCATTTCTTCTTCAGGTTTCCTGATGGGAATTTTCCAGGACAGAGTTAAGCATTAGCTATAA
The DNA here is from genome assembly GCA_025345505.1 of Todiramphus chloris collaris. Classification (NCBI taxonomy): domain Eukaryota; kingdom Metazoa; phylum Chordata; class Aves; order Coraciiformes; family Alcedinidae; genus Todiramphus; species Todiramphus chloris. The sequence continues at coordinate 2,364,785 of JANVCC010000135.1, read as the reverse complement.
TCTGTGATTTCATCTCTTAGCATAAAAATGAAGCAAGTTTCTAATGCCACAGATCCACACTGCGATGAGACCCCAAGTCCCTCCTGCATGGCCTCAGTTCAGTTACTGGGCACTTAAGACTTCTTGGAGGGTGGCTTGGGAGATCGACCTTCAGCCCCATTCCAGCAGGGAACAGGGCACAAAAGAGTTGTTAATTCTCCAAGACTTTCATTTGAAGACTATTCCTGTCCCACTGCTGTGATGTGACGCTTAACCAAGAAGTTTTCAGGGAGGTCCATAAGTGGACTCCAAAGGAAATCCTCCTGAGGTTTCCCTGCATAAGCTCAAAGAAGGTCAGCAGTTAAACAATGAGATGTAAAGAAAAAATAGGTAAATTATGAAGAAGAAGAAAAAAAAGGTAGATATAAAGGTGAAGAGATGCCCGTTTTACAGAGGAGGGAAACTGAAGGGGTTTTTTTTTCTCAGTACCGAAGGAAGAACTTCAATGACAGTGATGGTTTCAAATACACTGCTCCATCTCATGGTACTTCATCGTGTCACCCCTGAGCATCTTTCACAAGCCAGATCAGGCATTAAAGCTTTTCCCATCTAAAAATTCTAGGCACCTCTTAAGGGAAAAACGTTTTGAATGTCAAGAGAGAGAACTACAAAAACTCCAGTTTAAACTACCACCATTTCCCATTTAATGTCACTCATTAAAAACATCCGCATCAAGAATTAGTGGTGACCATTATTTTCCTGCTGTACGCAGATTCAAAGTTTCAGGTGACCATTCCATGGCATGTAATAAATCTTCTGAGGCTGTGAGCAGTTGATATGGTTTATTTTAATGGCCACAGTTAAAGGTTTCATGGGATCAGGCCACAACCAAATCCCTTTATAATAATTCTTTAGGCTACTACATAATTTATAGCCCTTATGCACTTTTCATGATCTAATTTACCTTCCTCTTAAAATATTTTGTAAAACCAGTGTTCCAGTTATAATGATATATATCCCATTATAAAACATACTCACTACTTTGTTACCAGAATAGCATTTTATGTGTGTAAACCAAAGGGCATTAGCATATGCCAGAATTACTCTCCCAACTCAGTGATATATGGAGCATAATGGAATTATGAGCAATTTGGTTCACACTGTCAAAAATACAAATTCAGTGAGAGTTTCGTAACAGGCCTGCAAATAATGTTTCCTAAGAAAAGTGTGGTTTTGCAAATGAGATTCCCAAAAAAAAGAGTAAAATCTAGAAGTGAGGTGGAGGACAGGGGGAAGCGGAGTGTGGAGGCAGCTACAGGGGTTTGTGACCTTACGTTCATCGCACACGGCCACCCAGAAAGGAGAGGAGGGGGAAAAGGCAAACTCCATGGATTCACCATCAACATTGCCCTGAGATGTGAAGGAATAAAAAGGTGGAAAATGTTGGGAGAAAATGTTGCAATTTGTTTTAAGGAAGTTTCACCAAGAGCAAGCACACTCACAAAACCAGTTGTTTTTTTTTTTTACTCTAAGCTAAAACATCAGAAAGTGTTTCTCTCTGAAGCTGAGAATAAGTGATCTCTGTGGACTCCTTCAATTCAAGTTCTTTCTACCCATTTCAGTAATATTTAACCATATCCATCTTAAACAGGATTTTCCTGACCTTGACACTAAATAAGTTTCTCTGCCCAAACCGTACTCTGAAGGCATATAACGATAGGTCAAGAAACACCCCAGCATGTATTAGCTACCCCATCCCTGGCCTTCCCTAAAGAAAACCTCTCACCCACCCAAGCATGTAATACACTTTCCTGGGAGGAAAAGTTGTGAAATACAATTTTCTCGTGTTACTGCAATATGTAAAATACTACACTGCCTGCCATGCCGTAATTCATTAAACCAACACGAGGTTGATCAGTGTTCCCTTTTACAGCATGGTGTATATACGTATGGTGTTTGTCTCGCTAGAGAGATCAGTGATACAGCCATTTTCATTTTTATCAGAATATATTCAGAATCTTGTTTGTTTCCCCAAAATACCCACACAAATCAGGTGCCACAGAGCTGGGCTCTATCTACCCCCAGAAATCCAAACTCTGAGCTGTATTATCTAAAGCATCTACGGGAAGCAAGTATCAGCAGCATCGTATGAAGCGGTTGTTTTCTTTTATTCCTGTCTCCCTTTAGTTAGGCTTTGAGACATCAGTGTTACCTAGCAAAAGCACAGCTCCCTATTCAAAGATTTCCACCTGCTTCACAAATCCCAACGCCTAACGATGATGATGATGTTGTTGCTTAATGCCACGCATGGCACCAAAGAACCTGTGTGCTCATTCCCATTTCACACACCCCAAAACCAAAATAAAGGAGATTTTTTCCAGGGTTTCCAATAACTTTTTGGGCCAGAGTCAAGAATAGAGTCCAAACTGATTCATTTACAATGGCAGTTTTCAAAAGCTACCTTGAGTTTTATCTCGGAGCAGTTCTCTTGGCACTTGCTGGTGCCTGTCTCGGGTCCCTTCGCCTATTGCAAGAGGGTGATTTTTACTTTTAAGAAAACTGGATGGGAACATATTTATTTCCTCCCAAAAGGTACACGCACGTGTTCTTTGACAAGAAGATTCAGCCTGGCTCTCCCCTTCCCTCGGAGGAGCTCTGAAAAGCCCTGCTCGCTTCAATTTACAGGAGCTTGCACCAGTTCAATAACCCCATTCAGACTCGTGACAGTGACCATTATCTGTGCGCCGGCTGCTCTGATCTAACCAAAAGGCTGTACAACAGTAATCCGAGGATACATGCTCCACTAAGTTAGATTTCAGCTACTGGAGCCCACTGACTAAAAGCCACGCTTCTGCCCCTCCCAAAACCAGAGAAACACAAATCCCACTTGCAGCTGCACCGTCGAGTGAAGAGCGAGTTCTGTAAGAGGCACGGTGTTTGTCAGGCTCCTTGCTGCTTCTTATGAAAAAAAAAAAAAATAATAATGATAATGATAAAAAAGCTCCTTTACACCTGCATTTAAAATGCAGCCCAGTTTCTGGAGGGTTACTGAGCACCAGACTGCATATTGCATTTGGCAGTGATAAAAATCAAACTGCCATTGCTACCGGAGACTGAGCACAGCTCATATATATCTTACCTTTTAAGCCCATTCTATCGAAGCTGTAGCACAAATAAAGATGAATAGTATCTCTTTCTAGGCCAGCACAAAACCACCCCTCAACGTCACAGAAACCGCTCAGTACTTATCACCTTTTCACTGGATCCTGTTTAAGCTTATAAACACTTTGTTATTATTTCCAGACTTCATTCACGATTTTTGTTAAATCCTCTCCACAAAACTTGCTGGTTTAACCTCTCCCTATCAGTTTAAGATGAGTATCAGTTCCCAGCAGCAAAGCTACCTGTGACAGACAGCTCTGCTCTCAATGTATATGGCCTCGAGAGCAGCTGTCACATTTTATATACAGCTAAGAGCTGCGCTTTGCTGCATAGTAGGGAAAAAGATTTAAGCCACTGAAAATTACTCAGGGCTTAAGTCCAACATCCTGCTAAACATTAAAAAAAAATAAAATCAGTTTTCCTATATACCTTGGTGGGTTTTTTTTTTTTTTTTTTTTTCCTCCCCATTTCAATCTCCTTAAATAAATAATTCTGACTGTGACAACCCATGTCAGGGCTGTGCCGGTGCAGAAGGGATAACTGATCCACCCCTTCGGTTGCACTGCTCCATTCCGGGCCTCAGCACTGGCAAACTGCTGATGTTTCTTCTACGTGCAAGGTCCAGGGTGGTGAGAAGTCTTATACCATTACTGGGAGGTTTTGCTGATTCTGTGCCCTGTTAGATTTTTTTTTTTTTTCCTTTTGGCTTTTCACCAATGCTACTAAACAAAATCCACACTAAAGGCCCAAGAAGATAAGAAAGATTTGAAGGCATAAAGAGCACGGAAGCTTTGCAAGCGCCTTCTGAACAAAACACTCCACAGGCTTTTTCCAAAAGAGGATGAGTGGGAGGAAATCATAGTGGGACAAGGTGAACGACTGCCTTCATCCAGTCAGACCTCCTAAGCCACGCTTCCATTTGGTGCAAGGGCAAGAGATACCTAAACCTTCAGCAAAAAAAAAACCAAAACCTTTTAAATGTCTGCATTCTTCTCAAAATCACAGGGAGTTAATAATTCGTTTTGCAGACCTTAGGTACGCACAGGCTGCAGACTGGGCTCTGCTGTGCAGCAGAACCCTTCCAGAGACCTGAACAAGGTTCAGATGGAAGCAACAGAGGTGTCCATCTCTGCTAGGGCTAGGAAAGCTTTTGAAACCGTATCATATGGTCTCCATCACATCTTGAAACCAGAAAAGCTGCAGGTTTGATCTTGGGCAGGTATTGCTGACCTCTGCAGAGCTGATGCTGGTGTCCCTTTCTCTCAGCTGCCAGCTGAGAAGCTTTCTTCTCCCCTGGCCACCCTTCAGGTGACTCTTCGGCTTTGCAGAGAGACAGCTGAAACTCTTTGCAAACGTCGCGCTGACCCATAATGGCACAAGCTCTTTGTGCGAATCTGAATGACAGCCTGAAGCAACCGTCTATCGGGTCTTGCTAACAGCAAAATCTTGGTGTGCTTGTTTTTCGTGGCAGCTCAACGCCAACAGGAGAGCGCCCATTGCTACATTTGTGCCATGGGAAGGAAGCTGCAAGCACAAACCCAGTAAAATCTACTTATTTGCATGGAAATTTATTAGATCTGTAAATGTGAACCTGTACCTGGCGGTCTCTGGAGAAGGAGTGGGACAATTCTAAATCAATGGTGAGATTACATTTTATAGGTGTTTTTAAAAGTCTCTTCTGTTACATTTTATGCATCTATATCTTAGAATTTATATATATATTTCCAGTCTCTATGCCGTGTTCTTTACGTTTATAGGTTGTTTGAGGGGGATATTTCCAATGGAAACTGAAAATATCAGAGTAGGAAATGTAATCTCTTTAGAAACCAAATGAAACAGAGGAGAAAAAAAAAGTAAAGTGTGAGAAAGGTTTTCTTACCTGGCAGCCCAGAAGGCTGCAGAACATTTAATCAGCATGGAGGTACAGCTGGTGACAAGGTCAGTGAGTGCAGGACCAGACCACCGCAGCAATCCCTGGGTCTAGGAAGCACTGGTCACCAGTTTAAGAAGGGTTCATGCAGAATATTCCTCTGTTCAGAGTCCACACAAGCCCCATTAACCATGATCCAGACAGATAGAAAGCAAGCATGAGTTGTCCTAAATGTGATTCCAGACAAAAAAAATAACCCACCCTTTGTCTACTCTACATAAGAGAAACGGGTCTGATCCCACCAGGACAGGTATGGGATGGAAAAGCATTTGGATTTAGGGACCACTCAGAGGTCCACAGGGCTAAACTTAGATCTTGCCACTTCCAAGGCTTGTGTATTGGCACAACCCACAGTGGCCAGCCACATCTAATAGGAATTTTATTTTCATGTTGATATTCCAACTGGTGTTTCTCCCACACATTTGGGGTTTGCTTGGCGACTAGCACTCATTTCTACTTGCACCCACAACCATAACTGGAACCATGTTCTAGTTTGAGCAGAGCACAACCTCAGCTCAAACTGGAGTAGAAATCCATGTCACACACCATTTCTATCTCCTTTTTTTTTTTTTCCCTAAGGGTGAAGGAAAAGTGGAGAGGGAAGGAGAGTGAAAGAGAAGGCGCAGGTAGCAGGGAGGTTACGGATGATGGCGGTGGATGAGTGCAATCTGTGTATCCCAAAGATCTGTCTCAGAGAATGAAAACTACCAACTACAAGGAGAAACAACAAAAAGTGTGTGTGGAAAATGCCATTTGGTGATGTGATCCCTCCTGTTATTTCCTTATCGAGCCGCTCCAGCAAGTCTCTGCATCTTCCCTCCACTTTACTGCTACAAGTTTTACTGCTAATTTCTCCACAGTTTTATACACCTACTGTAAAAAGGAAAAAAAAACCCCAAACACCACAAACTCAAGACTTCCATTTATCTCTTGTTGATAACTCTGAATGAGCTTGATGCTGAGAAGGCTTTAAGTCCACGACAGACCCAGCAGCACTGTGTGTATACAGCCCATGCTGCCAGACATTTGTTCTGACCGGGTAAGAAACAGCTTCTCTCATTTAACTTCTGCTTCCATACCAGGAGCTGGATGCATTAAAAGCAAAAGTACCTTTATTACCTGCTCATCTCTCGCTCCCATGCACATTTGTTTCTTGCACAGAAGAAGATTGCCTCTCTCAAGCTGTTCTTCCCCACTTTTGTTCTCCGCTGAGCTACTGCTTGCCAACACATTTCTCCCTCTGCTGCTGCTTTCAGCCAAAGTTAAAAAAAAACAACCCAAAAACAACAGGTTAAAAAAGGAGCAGGAGGAGGAGAAGCTTCACTTTTAGCACTGCATCAGTGGAGCTGAAGAGAGAAACATTATCAGCTGCCAAGTGATCTGATTCTTCAAATAAAGGGATAAATAAAGTAAGTGTGTTTGCATGGATCAGCTCTTCATGGTGGGGTAAGGTGAAACCCAGGGAGATGTAGATTTGGCCAATCTCCAACCTGCACTGGGATGGCTGTGCACCCCTTCATAAACATAGGGGTGTTCTGCAGGGCAGCGGTCTCCGTAAGCTCAAGCTCTAGGTCAGGGTTTGGAAGATCGCAAAGATCTTGCACAGCTTCCAGCCAAAAGACGCTTCGTCATGCTCATTACTACTTGGATCTCTTGTATCTGTGCAGCATGAGACACCATCAAGTCCGTGGGGAAAATCCAGAATTAAATACAATCCCAAACAGCTTTTATTGGTAGGCACTTTTGAAGCACTGGCCTTTGCCTTGAGGTTCTCCAAAAGACACCTTGAAGCACTGACCTTTCCCTTGAGGTTCTCCAACAGACA
>JANVCC010000135.1:2320032-2357879 GCA_025345505.1 Todiramphus chloris collaris | reverse complement strand
TTCCCTTGAGGTTCTCCAACAGACACCTTGAAGCACTGACCTTTCCCCCTTAAGGTTCTCCAACAGACACCGAGAGTTTTTTTTCCTAGTGTTCAAAAACCTTTGGAAGTGTTGCTGAATCAAGCTCAGAAACTTCAGCAAAAACAAACATTCATGTTTCGTATTCACTAATTAACACTAGCGATATAATTAAGCAGTCCCTTGTCATGACGCTCTTCTCTCATAATCTGCAGCTTACACCCACAGCTCTCCTCTCTCAGTCTCCCTGTCTTTGCTCTCTTCCCACACTCGACTCGGTGTTTTTGGTTGTTTTTTCCTGTCGCTGCGTGGTACTGACAGGAGCTATGGATACACTTGAATTTGTTACATTTCAGACAACCTCCTTAAATCAAAACAAATCACTTCCTACACTCAGAGACCCACTCTCACTGAAATAAACAGGCAAGTACTTTCCTGGTATGAGTACTGGTAGCCACAGCACTCTTGATGCCATTATTTGTATCAGAAGACCCTCTATCACAGCACTGATGAGCCTGAGCTTCCCTCTCTACAGGGCACCACGAAGATGAGGTGAAGAATCATAGAATCATAGAATTATTATGTTGGGAAAGGACCTCTAGGATCATCAAGTCCAACCTTCATCCCAACGTCTCCCTACTCACTAGACCACCGCCTCAAGTGCTACATCTGCTCGTTTTTTAAACCCCTCCAGGGATGGTGACTCCATCCCTCCCTGGGCAGCCTGTTCCAGTGCCCAACCACTCTCTCAGTAAAGAAGTTCTCTCTAATATCCAACCTGAACCTCCCCCGATGCAACTTGAGGCCGTTTCCTCTCATCCTATCATTAATAATTTGGGAGAAGAGACTGACACCAGCCTCACTACAACCTTCTTTTAGGTAGTTGTAGAGAGTAATAAGGTCTCCTCTTCTCTAGACTAAACAACTCCAGTTCCCTCAGCTGCTAAGATGAGCTCTTTTTGTAAGTGGTCAGAAAAAGCCAACTCCAGATAATTTTTCCAAGCTTGCATTGAGATTTCTATGAGTTCCTATTTTTGCTTTGGCTTAGTTGCTCTTATTTGATTTCAGACGATTTGTTGATCTTTAATTAAGAACTCTCAGGCAAAAGGAAGAGACAGAGCAAGAACACGTGTTTAAATAGATAAGAGGAACTAATACAAAGGCTAGAATATCGATCACCGAAGTTTTAATTAGTTTGATATTGATAACACTTGAAGAATTGGCAAGAAAGTGTTCTTTTCCAGAATGCTGCTCTGGGATCCTTTCAGGATGGGAACCATATAGAAGGAAATGGTATAAAGCAAAGGGTGCCTCAGCCACTGACTGTCAAAGCAGTCAGAAGTCAAAGCAGTGACTTCAGGAGGAGATGGATTGAGCTCTAATTGGTGCGACGCATGCAGAGAATGCAGCCCATAATTTCAATATTGTCTTGCCAGGATACCCAACAGACAGGGAGCATCATCTTCTTTAATGCAATATTTATCAAGAAGTCATATTTTTCAAAGCAGGGTATTTGCTGATGTCTCGTGTCTGGCTGAACTTCATCAGGCAGATGTTGTCTATATTTCAAGGAGAATGTCAGCGTTAGGAAATAGCGCGGAGCGTTAACGCTCCCTTTTTAATTAATCTTCCGTTGTTTGCAGCACGCGCCGTTCATCATTTGGAACTGTCACCTCTGAAACTCTTCCCACGAGAAGGAGAACTTCCTTCTCAGGGCTAGATACATTCACTTTCTACTCTGCTTGCTTAGAAGAGCTCTGAGCACGTAGGTCAAAATCCATCCTCCACAGCAAGCCAGCAAAATGCCTACGCACCACTTACCTCCTCCAAACACAGCGTTTTGAGACATAAATGATGAATAGGGCTTGTAGTGACACTCAGTACCAGGGTGAAATTCACCCCTTATGATGAATTGGCTACCAGGAGCTCCTGGAGAATTTTCTGTGATGGTTATCACCGACTGTCCTTCTCTTCCTTGTACTTGCTGCATCTCAACGTGAATCCTGGTGCGGTTAAGAGATGAGGTCAAGCAGGTTTGAACACCTTCTGGACCTTGATCTCTTTGTTCCTTATTTACATAAGAAGTATAGTTACCAAAACAGCTGACATAAACCTTTTCGTAACCCTGATTATTGCCAAACAAACTAGGCAGAAAGTGGAACAAACAATATTACGAATCTTATTTTCTCTCTTTCTGTTGTTGTAACACCCAGCAATTCATCCTTCCCAGGGCAGAGCTTCCGGGAAGGTCAGGGAGCCCCAGGCAAGTCAAGAATGATATTCTGGTGTGGGGCTACCACACTGAAGTCACCATCCTGTGCTTGATGCAGACACAGACATGTTGACTCTACCAGGAGTTTGGGTTTGATAGCCAGCATATGAGATTTGCCCAAGAGCGAGGTAGAAAATGTAGTAAAATCAAGCTTAGGATTTTCACAGAAGTACTTTCCAACCAACATCCTTTGCCCGCGTTAATTAACGAACTGTTAATGTGTCAATGTCTATCCTTCCGAGTGTGTACTCAAAATGCTAATAAATCACTTACATTTCTGTGGTTTTCCCTTGATAGATTCCCCAGGGTTTCCTTCCCCCTATTGTATATCCGCTGAAAGAAATCTCTTCTCCTTAGTATTTATGAAACAATACATGGCAGACAAGGAAAACCAAAAGGGACCGATGAGAAGTTAAATCAGAATGGGTGAAGGGTGTAGGAGCTGTCAGCAGCAAAGTAAAACAATAATTGAATCTTAAAAGCTCAGTGCTACAGTAATAACTGATAATAAAATGTTCTTTTAGTTGTCTCAGTAGTCTAAATTTTAGCTAATCTAGTTTGATTTCAATAGCTTTAAAAATAGAAACTTTATAATAGAGTTCCAAATAAGCAACATATTAAACAGTAACATCCGTACATCGGCAGAGAGCTGCAGAGGGTGATGCAGACTGATGTTCAGTCAGGAAATTTTCAACCAAAGATCACAGAGTACAAACTGATTGTGTTGGGAACCTCTCAACTTATCACTGAAATCCAATCGGGTTTCCTCCCCTTGTGCATCATTCGTTTTACCCTCAAGCTGAGGCCCCATCCCTGGAGATATTCGAGGTGAGGTTGGACAAGGCTCCCAGCAGCCTGGTCTAGTTGAAGGTATCCCTGCTCACTGCAGGGGGGCTGGACTAGGACCTTCGGAGGTCCCTTCCAGCCCTAGCCATTCTATGATTCTATGATGACACCAAAAACCAATGAGCCCCTTAACGGCATTCACTGGTGACAGGATTTTTGGGAGGATGTGGGGTAACTGCACCTTAGGAGCACCATGAGAACATCCAGACAACATCTCAAGGTACCTGGGCTGCAACACCCATCACCTATCCCTAAAGCACCAGTTAGTCCAGCAGAGAAGGCCCCATTTCTGCAGATGGGTTGGTGTCTGGCACTACACGGGTAGACTGGCCCAAGCTGATTGACCTGCTTGGGTAGACAGGAAAAATGCAGGATCGATGCCCATGTGCCAGGCTACAAATGCACTGCTGGATGTTGCTTAGCAACTCTGGACTTTTGCAGTGTGGACATGCCGACACTACTAATGGTCACAGTATCTCCCAGCTTCATCACACAGGGCTGCTTTGCAGAAGAGTAAATACCATTTCCATCTCTGGCTGGGTTTTCACATATCCAATAAAAATTCATAAAACCAGATGTTTCACACAGCTGGGAAAGTTACAATTCCTCGACTCCAACTTAAGAAAAAGGAAGATGCAAAACACCATCTCTAGAAAGGGTAGCACGGGTTTGAGGCATTGCTCTGAAGATAGCACTGCACACTACTGAATATTTACTGTCTTTCAGGAATTTCATGGCAGGTCCTTATGAAAAACCTATAACCTCAACTGGGAATGCAAAATTACAGCTCAGCTCTTCTTGGCACTCAACTCCTTCCCAGTGTGAGAGATGCTGCAGGGAACTCCCACACTCATTGACATCAGCAGGGCACTAACAGGGATACCCAACACCTAATCCTGACCAAAACCTGCCCCTGTGATTGCAACGTAAGGAATTTGCCTGTCATCTCTATCCTCTCAGTTGGAATTCCTCGATATCCGTTGTAGCAACAAGTAAGAAAACACCATTCCTATGATGTGCGCTTTCTAAACGTGCGTTTCAAAGTCCATCACGTTAATCAAAGCGAACGAAAAAAGAAAATGCTGCAAGTTGCCCTAGGTAAAGATTTTAGGCACTGCACCATCACAGCACCTTCTCCAGCTGCCCTGGCATCTGCCATTCCCACGAACTATCTCAGAAGGCTTCTCCTCTAAGGCATTTTTTCCTCGAGGGAGCCAAGCCAGGGACTGTCCATCAGAGCCGGGCTTTGCCAGACAATACCCACCAGGAGAGAACTTCCCTCACGTTCCACTTTAAGTCAGATGTCTACCACTGAAGCAAAATCCTGGTATTAAAGGCTAAACCAACACACATAACGATGAGGAAAGTGTGTCCCCCATGAGAGGGAAATGTGTCTGCTTGAATTAAGGTTCACTTCATAGCCAGGTCCTGTTTCATTTTATTACAAAGGCTTGAAACCAGGCACAGAATAAAATATTACAGTAAGCACAATTTCTGTCCTCAAAGCACTAAGATGCTTCTGGTATTTTATAGAGTATAATTTTGTACATCAAATAAAAAGTAGCAGCAATGAATTCAAGGGGTTATTTAAGTATTATTAGGGGGGTGAGTTATATTTTGTTTTAATGACTTCAGCTAAAGAGCAAAAAAGGAATGAACTGCACCCTGTGTAATGTTTTGGAAGAGGCTGCTGGTTTCTAGGCGTTATTTGAAGCACAGACTCTCTCCAAATATCATCCTGTGAGAACAAATGGAGAGGAGGAAAGAAGAAATACAGTTTAAATAAAATAAAAAATAAATAAAAGAAATAAAATTAAAACCTGGGGCGTTGTTTCAGCTCCCTTCCGTCGTTAACCAGAGCAGCTACACAGGAACAAAACTCAAAACCACAGTCCCTCTCTTCCACCCTAACAGGATTAGGCATCAGTTACAAAGGACGCTTTGAACACCAGTCACACATCAAAACCAAGCACCAATGGCAGATCCAATTAAAATACCAACGACAAACCCAATTTATTAGAATACCAATTAAAAACGACAAACCAAGTATCATAAGATTACCAGTTCCAAGTGGGCCACCTCGTAAAACGGGACTTTCAGAGCTGTAACTTGGAGTTCCACGTCAAACAAGAATGTGTGTTACTGAAGCACCGAAATAAAAATGAAACATTTTCACTTCATTGGCAAAACATATTTTGTTTGCACGGAAATAATTTTTTTTTTTCAATTACATTTGCAATATCTAATTGCTCATTGAATTTTGAAACACCAGTCTTCCACAGAACAGATATGCTCAACTTCAGACAGCTCTAATGAAGAAGAACACCCTGTAGATACACGTTCCAGTGTTAAGTCTGACAGTTGTTTTCACTAGCAGCTTTGCTGTTCTGCTGCCTTTGTTTTTCTTATTTCTTTTTAGTGCAGTTTTATACTCACAGCATCCTGCATCTCTGCGCCACTGAGAACACAGACAAGTGCTAGACCAACAACCAATTCTTCACAGCCAAGCCCCTGGATCCAAAAGGTCACTTTTCCAGACACAAGCTGAAACCTCTCCTATCAGTAGAACATATTTAGTCCGTGCCTTCAGCCCCTTACAGGAGACACAAACAGAAATGTTCAATGAGGCAGATCATGACATTAGTGTACACAACCCTTGCTTTCACTCCTCCACCTTTCTGGCAGACACACGAGCCATTTTCCTCCTGTTCCAGGTTACTGGACAGCTCAGAGGCACAAGAAGTAGAGAGTAGCACATTTCTGTGTTGGAGACACACCCAAGGAAATTCTGGTCCGTTGCCTCTCTGTTTCCACAAGTCCATGAAGCCCATTTTTAAACCCTGATCACAATATATAAATATCTCACAAATATCTAAAGGATAGATGTCAAGAGGATGGTACCACACTCTTTCCAGTGGTGCCCAGTGATAAGACAAGGGACAATGGGCATGAACTGGAAGCTGGGAGGTTCCATCCGAATACAAAGAAAAATTCCTTTGCTGTGAGGATGTCAGAGCCTGGCCCAGGCTGCCCAGAGAGGCTGTAGAGTCTCCTTCTCTGGAGATAGTTGGTAAGAGATCTTTCAAGTGCAATAAATGAGGGCTGAGAAAATTAAATTAACTTTTTTTTTTTTTTTTTTTTTGTCTTCATGTACATGCAAACACGTAACTCCAGGTAGATGCAACCCAAGTGCAGGTAAACACAGGCTTTGGCAAACCCAGAAGGAGTCCTGGGTGATGGGGAGACCTCTGCTCCCACCTGCCCTTTCCTGCCTGCTAAGCCCCGGGACGAGCCAAGTGGGATGAGCACTGTGGTGTTCACAGCAGGTGAGCTGAAAGCAGCTTAGATGGGGAAAGAGCCCTCTCGGGGTCATTGAAAAACCCAGTAGCCTTATAGGAGGAAAATGGTGAAAATAAGGCTATTCTGGAAAACATCAACCTTCTTCTCTGCTATTCTATTTGCCGTAGCTATAGAAGCACAGCGAACGTATGGAAACACGCCTGCTTACACACACTGGTTTTACATCATGTTCACTCTCTCCAAGTGGGACATACTCACACTGGACTATTCATGATTAAATAACTGAGGTTTTGCTTTGTTTTGCTACTCTATTAACAAAAAAATTAATTAGTAAAATGAAAAAAAAAACCAAAAACCAACCAAACCTAAATTCACCGTACCTGGCAGGGAGTGACAGCTGTACAAAGCACAAGAAGGTGAAAGAGTTGTCTTTCCTAAGTTGAAAATTATATTGATCTCTATTGACAGGTTTTGTTCATTATTCACTTGGGGATATTCTCCACTGATCCCAACACAGAGCTAAATCCATGAATTTAAGCAGACTCCATTATACTGACAGAAAAATCACATCCCTAACCTTAGGTTCCCCAGAGGTACAATTATTAACCTCTGTGACAACTTTTAAAGAGCAGTTCAGCTGATAGAAAATAGCAGCTTTTGGCCTGGAATGCAGAGATGAACAGAAAATTACATCCCTGTGGCAGAATCGGACGGGATGAGGAGAACCCCCACCCCAGGGAACGGATCAACTCCTCCGTGGACTTTGGTGAGGGCTTAAAAGAAATTTCTGCCATGCCCTATTGGATTGCCAATGGGCCCGACTGGTTCAGACTTTTTTAGACACCACGAGCCATATCCACTTGGCTAATACAGCCTTTCTTAGGATGCACACTAGATCTGCATCTATCGAAATGCACGAGACATGGGAGATTTAATTTTTTTTAAGTGAAATGATCATTTTGTATTAGATTGACATCCTCTGATTTCTTTCCCATGGAGATTGAACCTTAATGCTTTGGGTTTTTTTCCCTTCTGGACCAGGACAGAAGTTAGACTGCAGCAGTTCTGTCTGTACTGCTGCTGGAGGAGGAGGACAGGAGACCTAAACCCCTGTTAGGTGCCAGTTCTGAGCACCTAAACCCCACTTCCTCAAGCCTGGGAGACGAAGGCATAGAGATAAAGCAGTCCATGTTGCCTCAAGGAAGAGTGCTCTGGACTAAGAATGGGTTTAATAAAGGCGACTATGGATTACTTTTTATTTGTAAAGCTTTCTGTATGAAATGACTCAAGGAGATGTTCCCTCAGCTGCACAAGCACAGGAGGCAGTGGGAGGGATTTCTCCTCACCTGGCAGTGTGTGCTCAGCGACTGGGGAGAGAAACCACACAGTGGAAAAGGTTCCTGCTTTAATATTTCTGTTTTTTGCTGACCTCATCATTCTGGAGGTTAAAACCTACCCAAACCTCTCTTTTGTCAGAAACGTGCTGAGGTTGGGAAGGCAGGAACGGATTGATGTCCCTCCTGAATGGATTAAAATTCCTAATTAAGATACCCATTCTTTAAGGCTTCCCTCAACACACTGGCTAGGGGCTGATGGAAAGTGGTTTGCTGGGAGCTGACCCTGTGCCCAAGAACCATGGGCTGGTGGGAGACAGAGATGCAGGAGCGTGGCTGGCCCCAGCAGCACGGGGGAAGTCCCAGCAATAACATAGACAGTGCAGCATCACAGCCACAGCTCCCAAAGGTACTGGCCCTATCACCAGCAAATACATCACAGACAGTGAATTATCACCAGCCCAAGGACACGAGCACAGCTAAAGTGATGGGAATTCCCAGTTCTTCTCTCAGCCAAACTCTTAACCGAGTGTAGCCCTGATGCTGTGCACAGCCTCCTCCGTTGCCTCACGGATTTTCCCCGCCTCTTTTAAAGTTTAAATATCATTCTCCACCCTCCTTCCTTCTCTCACTTTCCCCAGTGCCAGTCCCAGGATGGGCATGGGGCAGGAGCTGCACCCATGAAAGCAGTTAAGTCTCTCCCAGCTTCCCCACTCTGAGTGCCTCAGTGCCCTGGTGCTGCAGTAACTTCTTTCCACGCTGGGCATTATCCCTGCAACTTGGTTTTATTGATTGTTCCCTATCCCACCAGTGTTCTCAACATGCCCTGAGTGATACTGCAACAAGCAGGGTTAAACCAAACAGATAAACAACACTCAGACAGTACCAGCACCATCCTCATCTCCCTCAACCACTACAGGTCTTCTCTACTTTGCAGAGATGGGTGTTAAGAGTCTTGTTTTGGTTGCTAAGCCATCAAAATAAATTAAAAAAAAAAAAATTCAAATATCACTTCAGCACATTTTTAGGTGATTACTCATCTCCTTAAACATAAACCTAGTCCAATGAGAAATATGATAACATACACATCAAAATTGCACTGTGCAATTTTCTCATTATGCACGGCAAACATAATTCATACAATGATTGGAGACTAACTAGTAAAGCAAATTATTTCTTTAATTCTAAAGAGCAGAGCTGTAAGTAAAAGGAAACCCCCAACCTGGGAACATAATGCCTTCAAACATGTCCCGTGGGACCCATTTCAATCATCCTTTCATGACCTCAGAGGAGATAATGTAAAGAAAATGGACTGTGTGTTTTCCCCAGAGAAATACAAACAATTCCTTCCCACTTTCCTCCACCTAATTCCACTAAGAAAAGTGCCCAGACTGCTCAGGATACTGAATAATAACCCAGTAACATGCCAAATTGCTCCAGATACCGAATAAAAATCCAACAAAATGCCACCTCACCCTGCCATAGTTCTTCCCAGAGCTGATGGATAAAGTCATTTGAATCCCTGAGGATGAATCTTGGCAGGGAGGCAAGTGAAAACAATTAACACAGTGGGAGTAGCTTGGCCAAAGCAGCTCTGAGCATGTGGAACGGTTAAAGGGTCGTAATCAGTGTCCCCACACGTGTAGCATCTAAACCAACCGCAGCAACTCTCTGCAGAAGGGACGTGTGTGCAGTGCTACCCATGGCCAGAGAGGAAAACCAGACATCAAGGATCAGGGCACCACCCAAGCACACAAAAGGAAACCTGGGGCTTGCACATCATCAGAAGGAACAATTATTCTGAAAGCAGGTGGGAGAATCTGGGCAAACCCCCTTTTCTTTATGGAAGTGTCAGTAACTCCCTTCTTCCCCGAGAGCTGAGATTAACAAATCTGACCTTGGAGAAAAACCAGGTTTGGACGATGGCTTCGGTCTCTGACAGTTGTATCTGTGCGTGCAAACATCAACACGTAGAGAATCAACACAACCTTACATCAGCAGTAGCTTTGGCTTTTCATTGGAAACCCTTTTTGGCCCAAGGTTGCCCTGAAGGTGAGAAATTACTGCCACATCCTCAGTGGACTGTAGGTAAAACCAAGACTAGGCAAGACAGCGATACTGCTCCAGCTACCTGCCTTGGAGTAGCCCATTGCTGTGCTGGGGTGCAGAACGGCTGGCAGAAGCTCCCTGGTTGGGCTCCCATCTGGAAATCCCGTTCTTTTGAGAACAATCCCCACCACGAATGACCTGGGAGGAGCGGAACAGCCACTCCACGCTTGCAGAGGCCATATAGAGCAACACCCCCAGATGCTCAGCACCTCAGCAAGACAGCAGTTTTGGATACATCTGCAAGTGAACATCCAAAGGAAACTTCTGCTTGGAGGATTTGGACGCGCTCGGTGCTCTGCTGTACTCGTGCAGGAGAAGAGACAAAAGGAATGAAGTAGATTTTCAGACTCCCAATTCCAGTAAGCAGCCACTCACAGCTGCATTAGCACGGTGCTGCTTCATCCTCGCAGCGCTGGGGACGCGGAGCCTTGGACCACCCTAAAGGTGCAGAGCTGCAGGAGCAGAGCGGTTGTGCAGCTGGGTGTCACGAAGCAATCTGTCTCCCCTTCATCAACTCGGTTCTTTGTCCTTTATCAGATTAATTAAATATGGAAATTTGATTTTAATTTCTTTTTTTTGATGCTCAGATTTCCCCTTATGCTCAGGATATAAAATACCATTCTTTACTCACACAGTCCTGTCTTTGATAAAGACAAATAAGGACTATCCAGGAATTTGTTCTTACTCTGAAATTTAAAAGACTAGAAAAACATTATGCGGACAAAGCAAAAACTCAAGCAAAGGAGGAAGAATAGAGAGAAATAGAGTTTATATTCCCTAATCTAGTGACTAGCTGAGGAGATTTTCAATACAAGAACACACAAAGGGGCATTACGTGCTAAATACCTTGTTTAAAAGAAATCCTACGCTTGTCCTCTGGTAGAAAAGTGAGCTAGAAGGAAACCCAACATCACTGCACAGGTTAAAAGATACCAAGGGGCATTTCCAGTGCGGGAAACCTAAACCTTTGGTCTGTGTCTTGGTAGTCAGAACAAATTAGCTGTACAGGGGCACGGCTGTCAGCATCTCATCATAAAAACAATTCAGGTTCAGCAGCAAGCGTGGGAGAGGGGGAGCGAGGTGGAAGTTGTACAGCTGGAAGCCCAGATGTTAAGGGACCTCCCCGCGAGATGCTCGGTGGAAAACCAGAGGGAAAAGTTAAAACTACACTGCACCAAACCGAGCTCTTCGGGATGACTTTGCAAATACCGACGGCGAAACTGCGGAAAGCAACTCTGACAGGCCAAGAGAGGCGGGAGAAAACACAGCTCTGCAGTTAAGACTTATGTACTGGTTTTAAATGCTCAAGGTCCAGTGTCAGCTCTGCTGTGTCTCCCACTCTGTTTTCAGATCAGGCATCGGTTCGTTCTGTGCCTTGGTCCTTGGAGTCAATGACTTTGGTTTTTTTCCCCTCTCAAGTGGTCTTAGCTGGATGTCAGTGCAAGCTTCTGCCACTCTATCCACCCAGGCAGCAGACATCCTGCTTTCTGAACCACAGAAACACGGTCCTGGCTAAAGAGATGTAACTCCACACACTAAACGGGGAATTATTTTGTTCCACGGTCAGTGCCCGGCTGTCGGCAAAGCCCCCACTGGGGCCAGGTGGAACTGCCATTTACTTGTGCCTGGAAAATCTCCATTGGAAACACACGGCCTGAAAAACGTGATGGTTTTTACATGTCTAAGGAGATGGATTCTCAATTCCTGAAGATGTAGCTGAGCATGAAAATCTAAGCTTTCAACTTCTCTACCTTGGAGCACGATGTTTTCCAAAGGGGCTTCAATTCGGCTGCGTACGTACAAACCCGCTCACTTGTGCATATTCAATGAATTAGGGTGGAGTATAATACTCTCAGGACAGGAGTTTGGGTTTACTTTGGAAGATTTCAGTTTGAAAAAGAAGATAAGCAGGAAGGGAGTCAAGGAATAGGGTTTTCTCACTTCACTAGTGCCTGCAGCGGTTTTTGTTTCAATACACACACACACACACAAAAAAAAGCAGGCTAGCCCAGCTCATTGATGCAGAAGTGTACAGGTAAATGTCAGTGCAAATACAATACAAATCTCTCCTAATATCATTCCATGTGGGAAAAAAAAAAAAAAAAAATACTGAGTTTCCTGGCTTTTAACTTCAAACGGGTCTGTGATTTTGTGCTGATGTTTGACTTGGGCAGTTAAGAGAAGAGAGCTGCCTTTAGAAGGGGTTAATAGACTCAGCATAGATAATGCAGAGGGATGCTGCCAGCACCATAATAGAAGCAGATCATTTAAAATCTGATAGGATCACTTAAGACCAAAAGACAACACAAGCAAAAGGCAGCTTGGTGTTCACCAGGACAACAAAATAATGATAGATTGGGCTTGTCTGGATAATCCAGGTGGAAATGTGGTTCAAGGGATGTGATGACAGCTCTGCCCAGAAAAACAACTGTTTCCTTCAGAGGTCTGGTTTAGTTACAGGTAGTTTTAGAGCACATTGCAGCAAAAGGCTGCAGAAAGGGGAATGAAGCAGCTGAGGGAGGAGGCTCAGGATGAGCTCACAAAGCTGGCTGATAACTTACTGGAAGGTCTTCCAGGTGCCATCAGGAAGACGGTGCTTACAGCATGCAGGTGCTCCCACCTTCCAAGAAACCACTTCCTTCCAAAATTACAGATCCTATCACAACCACCCACAAAATGAAAAGGAAGATTGCAATAATCATCAGATCCTTCAGGAAACATCACTAGAATAATAACCACAACATAACACTGGGTTTCCAGGGAGCTAAAGTGCCACCCTGCTCTTTAACCCTGTCCCTGTGGACAACGTGCAAGAAAGATAGTATTTGATGAACTTGCATCTTGATTTACAATTTGGGCAAGTCACTTTTTCTTACTGCTCACTGATCATTGAGTGAAGAGGAAGATTAGTCCAGTCCCCAGGCATGCTCCAGTAAGCCAGGTCTGCAGTGCAAAGCCCACTGAGCACTTTGACACTACCCCCTTCTCCAGAGGTTGGGAAACTCCCCCGGTATTTGTCTTCTTTTGAAAAGTCTTTAATTTTTTTGCACCTTTTCACGTGCGGAAGAGTCTCCTCCCCACACAGATGGGCATGTCCTAGCAGGATTTGTCTCCATCTAAATTACTCCAGCAATTAATTTCACACCTCCGCAACTTGGCTAAGAACAAGTTGTTCCCAGCCCCTCTGAGATTGATCTCTGGTTTTATGTCCTTCACTGAGCCACATGCAGATTTCCCGGGGGTCACAATCACCACAAACTCCTCTGAAGCTAGGAGACCAGAGTTCACGAGGCAGCAGTGACCGTACCTGCCTTGTCCTGGGCAGTTCATACTGGGACAAAGCCACTTATATTCTCCATGCAGCCTTTTTATTGCCTTCCTAAATAAGAGAGTGAAAATGCACCTTGTGTGAGCATGACTTAGTACAACTTCTCTCTTCAAAACCTTTCATACCAAAATGAGCTTCTCAAGGATGTTCTGAGTTAACGCAGAGTTAAACTCAGAGTTAACTAAAGGACAAGGTAAGAATGGGTAAGTTAAACAGCATTACAACTCTGGAAGACAGTTTCTTTCAGAATTAAGTCAGTCTATTTAATTAAGCTTAACTCACTTCCAAGGAAAAGCTTTTTTTCAAGGTGCAACGACTGATAGAAAATACAAGTCTCCATCAAAGAGAAAATATAATTATTCAGTATAAGGAGGACAAAAAGAAGCAATACAAGAGCTTTTAATGGCAGTTACAGAATCAAACCTGGAAGTCTGACAACAGCAGCTTCCTTCAGGGTGAAATTCTAGACACCTTTAACTTCAGCACAGCCTGAATTTCAGCCTCTCTATCCAAACCCGAAGCTCTAAACTGCATACAATGACCTGGGCTTTATGAATTATGGTTATTTATTTTTAATGCTTATAACTTCAGTCTTTTTCTTCAATGTATGTTGATTCAAAACCTGAAATTTCTAACTAATAGCCTACTTACCTTCTATGTTTATTTATGTAAACATAAATCCTCTGGTTTTCCATTCAAAGACTGCACTTATTTTCCCAGTAACAGCTTCTCCTCTATCTTTTTTGTGAAAATAACAATCCGACAAAGAGAAAACGGGGGAAAAAAAAATTATTCTGAAAATACCTTCCATCTCTCAATAGAAAATTTAAATCAATTTGACGCTTCACCTGGAGTAAAGTCACAAATCTCATTTCATGACATATGGCAAAGCACCTCCGAGGCAGCTGGGAGCAGCCGTTCTCACATGACAGATCTGCATAACAGGCTTTGAAAGAGAGCAAACATGTGTCTAGATCAGGAAAATCACAGCTCCTGGCCTCCGAGAAGGTGCCCAGCTCCATAAACTCAATAACCCCTACAGATACCCTCTGCTCTCAAGGGAAAACCTGGGCCCATCAGAGGCATCCGCAGGCTCCTGGGGCAACTTCTCACCCAAGTCCAAGAGGGAAGCGGGTGGATCTGCATGAAACAGAGGGCCTGGTGTGGCCAGGCTTGCATGAAGAGCATGATCTTTGCTTGGCCAGCAGGAAACCTTTTATTTAGTGGATAATCAAATATATCCATTGATTTTCTCCACTTTTGGCAGCAAACATCATCCACCATGCTTTTTACGCTCACACCGTGCGCCGGTCCTCGTCCAAAGATTTCACAGCAGGACCCGAGTGCCACTTAGACTTTTTAATGCCAAGTAATGTTATTTCCAACGGATCAACAAACCAAGGCACGGAGGTACACCCCGGGGCTCACCGGGGCGTTGCTGTTTGCAAAGATATTACACACTCGGTCATTTAATTGCAATAATCAGGTTTCCTCTCCTCCAGCCACGCTCCGCACCCGCGGCGCTTTGCCCAACGGAGACGTCCCCGCTTGGCCAGGGGGACGGTGGCCGCGGGGCTGGGGTCACTGCGGCTGCAGACGCTGTCCCCCTGCACGCAGATGCCTTTTCACTGGGTCAGCTCACCCGGCCTTTGCGGCACTTACCTGCGACTGCCTCATTTATATTTCATTTAAGGGCATAATTGTTTGTTCTGGTGCGAAGATCACGTCTTTCTCTGCCGTGAGAGCCACAAGGGCAAGGCAAGGTGCGTGGTTAAGAATTGCCTTTAATTCTTGTAAACTGAATCCACATAAAGCCAAATCTAATAACTTTGCAATGAAAACCTGATCTTTGCCATTTTACCTCAAGTAGGAATCTTGAAGATAAAAAGGCTCATGTTTTCTAAAATCCTCATAAATAAAAAATGTGGCGAGTAGAAGCTTTGGCTTTAGGGGTTTTTTTGTTGTTGTTGTTGTTTTTTGTCTTAAATCTACC
Organism: Todiramphus chloris collaris; assembly: GCA_025345505.1. Lineage (NCBI taxonomy): Eukaryota > Metazoa > Chordata > Aves > Coraciiformes > Alcedinidae > Todiramphus > Todiramphus chloris. The sequence continues at coordinate 2,342,679 of JANVCC010000135.1, read as the reverse complement.
CTATATATAAACTGCTACAAATACATAAACATAAAACAAGAACAAATCTTTCAAACACAACACTGAAATCATAAAGATTTCCATGCCATGGGTCTGTTCTCGTTAAATTAGTGCAGTCCTAATTTTCCATTCAAGGTGTGCTGACTTCTGTGACTTCTGCTACAGCAACAAATCCAGCTCCGCAAATAAGCATCTTTCTGAGGAAGATAATTCCCAGAATCATGTCAGTTTAAACACAGGGAAAAGTCCTGTCAAAATTACTTGTCTCAAATTCCACCCTTAATTATAAATACAGAAAATATCCCCCTAAAAAAAAAAAAAAAAAAAAAAAAAAAAAAAAAAAAAAAATCCCCCCAAAAAAAAAAAAAAAAACACAACAAAAAGGCAATAGGAATTTGCCTAAAGCAGCCAAAGTAAAAACTGTGAAGACCTCAGGGTTTGAACTGCTGGCAGGCATTTTAATTTGAAGACAGTGTAAAACATGTAGGGGAGCCAAGATTCCACCCGCAAGAGAATATTAAAAAGTTTCCCTTTTATTATTATGCCTGTCTGTATTGTGGTTTAAAATCCACACAGGGATTGCCAGAGCTTGTTAGCCGGCTTTAATAGTTGCATTAATAAATCCTATAAACTAATTGTGTAGTGACTAAGTTAATTACATTCAAATGAGATAGGATATTTCTCTACAAATATGATAAAGAATTTATAAAGAGCTATGCTCCTGTCTGGGAACCCAAAAATCATACCCAGCCAGCAACCCAAATCCAGTTGTAGCCTGTGATTAAATTGATGGCTTTGGGGATAAGCAAACTGCAAAGGCAAGAGATCACGAGAAAATATTAAGCTGAATTATTTACACAACAGAATAATGAATGAAAGGAGGGCACAGAGCTTTCCACGTGGCCAGTGGTTTTGCTTCAGCCCGAGTCTGATCCTAGATCCCCATTATTTTTTTGTAACGGACAAGGGCAAGTATATGACCCCATGTAATAAGAACCATTCTTCCAGTGGTCTTATAAACAGACCATGAACTTTAGCACCCATCAAGCAGAGGTGACAGTTTGTGTACTGAGCAAAGAAAGCCACTTTGCAGCTGAAGGTGACTTATGGGTCCCATCCTGCCCTGCAGGAACCTGCTGGCCCCAGAATAACCCTCCTGGGCCGCCTTCTCTGCTAGAACATATTCTTTCTGTCAGGCAAGTCCCAAGCACTCCTCCTTTTCCAGATGAAAGTTTTGGGTTGCTCTGGGCCAGCAGTCATGTTAAAAGACCTCAGCTAACAAGCCAGCAGCAAGGAAAGCAGTTCCAGGGTTTCACCTCCTCTTTACTGAAGGTCTCGCCCTAAATTTAATGGAGCAGCTTGTTCTGGCAGTGCTGCTGTCATCACCAAAGTCTCCCTCCAGGCCCTAATTAAAGGCAATACAAAAATTCATCGCTGCTTTGGTAAAGGTGAGCTGAGGCTCAGGATGGTTTGGGCAGAGTGGTGGAACAACGGCCCCTTGCTCAGCCCAGCATCCAGGGGAAGGGTAGGAGCAACCTTGGAGCTGTTAACCTGAGGGTGAAGCTGCAAACGCTGGGGGTGAGTCTCTCAGGAAGATACTCAGCATGGCTGGAACACCAAATTTAAAAATATGGGCTAGGAAAAAAAAAAAACCAAACTCTGAAGTGCTGGAAAGAGAAACCTGAACTTAAGCTCTTAAATCCGTAATTCAGCTCACAAATAAGTTGATTTCAAGACTGCTGAGTATCCAATTAATGGGAGCTCGCTGGGGCTTAGCGGTGAGAAAATCAGGTCTTCTATTTAAGAGCCTGGCTACAGATTTAGGACACTGATTTTGGCTTCTATTTTTGAAAAAAATATTGGCTGAGGAGACTTTCATGTCATGCTCTACTTGCACAGGACTATTCATAAAATAAATGCCAAAAATCCAAGGTTTTAAACTCTGTCCTTCAGCATTGATGTGACCACACCTATGGATACAGGACACAGATGGGGCAGCAAGTGAGGTGGTTACAATTTTATGGAACATGGGCCACCTTGCCCTGGATACTGATACCAACAACAGCAGTTTTGGCCCTTGGGTGGCATTACCCCCTCTGCAGCTCTGCCTCCAAAAAGCATCAAAGGTGATTGCTCGTTAGCTTTCCCTTTTTGGCTATGCAGTAAAATAATTTTCAATTAAAATTAAAGAAGAAAAAAAGGAAAAAAAAAAAAAAAAAGCAAAGCCTGTGTCCAAACACACAGCTGGTAAATTGAGTTTCAGTTTAGACATCCGAGCAGCTAAAACCCCGGAAAAAAACCGTATGAAATGAAAATGCTGACAAACCTCTTGTTCCAGCGGTATGAATGGGGCTGCTCTAATGATGGAAAACTATTGATTGTCAACTACTGCCTCGTTCGATTGATCAGGTCCTGCAATTCTCAGATAACGCTCGTGTCATTAGCAGCCAGCATTGTGCTCGCGGGGGAGATGACTGATTGCCGAGCTATCGGAGCTTTGATCGTCTGCTACTACAAGTGTTGGGGAGCTTTGCTATTGATTCGTAGATAAAAACGTTCCGGTACCTTGAGACCTGTCAGTTGAATTCTTTGGATGGAAAAAATAGCATTCTACTTTTAATGGTAGGTCATTTGCTAATTAAGTTAACTTACAAAGAACTTTTTGGAGGGGGAAGAGCTGTTTACACGCACCTACTGATTTTGCCACTAGGCTGGTGGCAAAGCCTACTGAAGGACCAGGCCAACGTGCTCTTACCTGAGCTAACAGCTCCTTGAGCAGCCCTGTGTATTTCTAACTTTAAGACGAAAATGACTCCTAGCTGATCAGGGTCTGAAAATCACTGTAAAATTTGGACTAATGCTGATGGTGCTTCTCAAGAGGAGATCTTCAGCAGCAGGGTCAGATCTCCGTAGCTTCTACCAAGAAGTTGTACGGTGCTGTACACTGCTGTGCACCTTCCTTTCAAGCCCTTCCTACGCCTGACCCCTTGTGGGACTTCACTGTTTATACACCAGCCAGTCCATCAAAAACCACTATCAAGCCTACATCCTGAAGCCCATAAATCCAATTATTTTCTTAGTCAGGTTCTGTTGGCTTTGCTTAAAAACAATTCTCCTCTGAAGGCCACCGACAGCGTTAGTCTCATTATACTGCTTATTCATCTCTAGCACTTAAGGATGATGAAATTAGGCCTTATTAGCTGGTAACATTTTAATTTAGTTTTTCATCAGGTGATTGGCATGTTGAAATTACAGCACTGGCTGGGATGCATTCACTCCAGCAGCCGCTCTACATGGAAGCAATGCACAAGGTCAGCTGATGGGTGGGAAGTCTCCCAGCAGAAGCTTCCATGCAGAGTTGCAAAGCTGAGTGTCCATTTCAGGTGCAACCTTTCCCCTTACAGGACTCTGGGATTATATTCCTTTTTTTTTTATGATTAACTTTAGATAATAGCCGTGGACCATCTCTTTCTTTACAAAAAGGTGGGGTTTTTTTCCTCCATTTAACTTATCTGTGGCTTATTGCACTGCTGTTAAGATTTTTAGAATTCACATTCACAGACTAAAAGCTTGAAAATTCCCCAAGTTCACCACATTAACAAACCTGTATATCCAAGGACACTTCATCTAAGATGTTAAATCGATCTGAAGATAATATCTAAAAGGCCCAAGAAGCACGTTTCTAAAGGAAAAAAAAACATATTTCTGCATCATTATTGTGCTGGAGAACTTGAGGTTGTAAAAGAATAGCTGCATAGGTGACCTTTGTCAAGTTGCCAAAAATGTCTTTTTGGAAAAATATATGCTTTTATGTTACAACATGGATTTTTTCATGTGAAAAATGCACTTTATATACAAGGAGATGTAAGACTGGAGCATACAGAGGAGGTCAAAGAGAAGGACTCCTGGTGACCTGAGAAAGGGCTCTCTCCAAGAGAGGACATGTTTGGGGTACGCTAGGTCCCTGGGTTTGGATGTCCCTCCCCCAGTGTAGATCAAACAGACTATTTTTAAGCTGTTCATGCCAAAGCCAGTGTCCTTTGCCTGACCTGATAGCAAAGACCTGAAGAGCTTCAGAGACCTGGTGAAGCTTGGCTTCATTCATGGTGGAGAGCCTCCCTCTCCAGCCTGCCTTGAGCTACTTGATTCAGAAAGAAGAATCATCTCCTGTCGTCCCACTTTGGCAAGAGAAAATCTGGGTCGTATAGAGCGGCTCTTGCTACACCATTTAAATTACAAGAATATAGACAGCAAAATTCTGCTTTCCTGTAGACACATTGCTTTTAGCTTTACCAGCTTCTGGCAGCACTTGAGCACAGGTTTGTTTAGAGAAAACACAATCTGGCCAGGGTGTGGGAAAAATTCAGTGGCATACACTAGTTCCTGAATTTGTTGATTATAACTCATGAAAACTTCTGATATTTCTAAGCAAATATGCCACAGTAGGGAAAGCAAAAATATTTCTCAATGACATTAAATTCGTGGAAAAGATGAAGGTTGGCACCACATTCATACAGCTTCTCTTAAAAACAAATAAACAGATAAAAATGAAGGCTGTAGAGTTTCAAAAGTTTTCTCAGTTTCCAAATGATTTTATACTTCTGTCTCAACCTTCTCTTCTCTTCTCTTCCTCACATGACATTGTTTGCTTCTTACCTTAGTGATGTTAAAAGGAAAGAGGTTTATGGTGTAACAACCAGACGATCCCTGTCAGCTTTGTCTGAGGTTTTGGGTTGATTACAACTAGCCAGTCCCTGATAAAATGGCAATGGCTCGAAAGTTCATTATTTTTAGTATCACCTTAGGGTAGGACCTCTGCTGATGGCAGGAAGAGGAGGCTCTATAACCATCCCTATTCTCTTCCTTATCCTCTTCTCCTCTCCAGTCTGGCAACTTTGATCTTCTATTAAAGCGTGATAATATTTGTGTCTATTTTTATCTTTATCTGAGGTGAATTACTTCAGTTTCTCTTGTTCCCCTCCTCTGGAGAGGAGTTTTGCTATAAACAGGTGACTTTTGGACTCATTCTTTGTAAAAGCGTTTTCAGGATCCCAGAGGACATTTTGGATGGTAAAACAAAAGCCATGCTTCAAAAAGGAAAGCCCTCAAGTACAGGAGGTCTCACCATTCATTATTTCAAAGCCTTGAACCTTTTAAAGCAAAAAAAGCATTTAATTCAAAGACCCTATGGGGCTTTTTTTTTTTTTTTAATATTACTAAAGTGGTCTTCTACCTTCAGCAATAAAAAAATAATAAAATAAAAAAAAAATCCAGACTATAAAGGCTGTTAAAAACCCCATTCTGTTATCAAAATACCCTTAACTGTGGATTCCTGCTTTCAGTGTCAAAAAAGAAAAAAGAAAAAGACATCTCTCTGCAGATCCCCCCCAACACCTTCACTTACACGACCTTTGCAAAAGTTTAAAACAAATGACAAGGAATTGAGAGCCTAAGGTTACATCTTTGCTTCTCTGAAGGTAGGAATATCGACTAAAAGTAAAGAGCATGTTTTTTTCCCATTCTTTCAGAGAAGTGAAGAGAAAAAAAAATATAAAATAAAATAAATAGTAGCTAGCTGATGTACTTCTGGCAAATGTTTGTGCCAAATCTAGTCCCGGAGTAAGCGTGGAAGGAATGCTAGTGCACAGAAAGCTTTTGCTTGATTTAAGGTATTTACTTCATATTCTTTAGACTTTGGTAGAGAAGTGCTGAAGTCCAGGAGATGGGTTAAGTACACATTGCCGGGTGACCAAAGCCAAGTCTTCACTGGTCAGAAAGATTACTTCTCAATTAGTGCTAGCTACAGGATCTGAGAACTAGCAAGAGGAAAGAAATCCTTGTGGAAGACGGACACCCAACAGACTGAGGTCTGCTCTGCCTTCAGACTGCCTTCTTTTCAAAGGGCTACAGCCATATCTACTCACTGACCCTAGTGCAAAACCCTGGGCTTTTCCCTAAGGAAAGACTAGGCTTAAATCCCAGGACTGATGCAAGAAGGTACCAGGTCCTGGTACCAGGCAAAATCCCTGGCAAAATCACCTGCACTTAGAGCATGCATACGTAAGGAAAACTATATACAAAGCAGCAAAAAAGCTTTGCTAGTTATTTCCAGTTAGCTGGGATTCAAGCGCGTTCCCCGTAAGAAGTCCTTTCCCATAAAGCCCTTCAGAGTTTAACCTGGTATGCTCTGTGATATTCCAGCTGTCAAACCAGATCCCCGTCAACTTTTTCTGCTTTACTCTTGACCTGAGTTTCTCCAAGAACACTGTTTTAAATTAGATCCCTTGAGAAACAGGACAGTAAATTCTTAGTTCCGTGATGGTTATAGAAGTTGCCATTGTTTCCCCATCATTAGAGTGATGTTTGAGGCAGTGAAGGAGAGGAATCATTTGTTAGCTCTCTTGTTGTCTGCTTTCCGCTCACGGAAGGAAACAGAGGAGGAAATTTATTGACACCCTTGACAAATAGCGTGCCGCTTTCTTTTGCAAGAATTAATTTATCCTATTGCACTAAGACATCATCGCACGTTTGGAATCTGACTCCCTGCCCCGGCCGCACCGATTTTGTGCCACAGAGATACCACTTCCCCGTGTCACAGAAGAAAGAAGTGTTGTTCAGTAATTCTTTCATAGATTATGTCCTCCTATATAATAATTCTGAGGACATGTCATTAGCTTGTGTCACATAGGAAGAAAATGAGGGAGGAGGAAGCTTTTGTTCCATATTGCTGCATTTCAGACATTTAGTCTTAGTGGTTTTGTGCATCTAGGAATGAAAGATACAACTTCAGGCTTGCTATTGCTTGGGAATATATACACTCTAAGGAAGAAATGAGAGCAGAAACCCAACAAATCTGCAGTGATGGGAGCAGAACTTTAGATCTACGTACTTCAGGCTCCTAAATATGCAAGACAAGTACTCAGAGAGACCCAGGACTAATTCCAAATTTTTATCTGGCCCTTTGCCCCAGACAGGAGATTAATTTAATGGAAATCTCTCCCTCTCCACATTCCCCAGCCATAATTTTCAGCTGTAAGATTTTCTAGGCAAATAATTATATAGAATCATAGAGTCATAGCATTGTCAGGGTTGGAAGGGACCTTAAAGATCATCTCCTTCCAACCCCCCCTGACATGGGCAGGGATACCTCCCACTAGAGCATGTTGCTCACAGCCCCAGCCAACCTGGCCTTAAAAACTTCCAAGGATGGGGCTTCCAGCACCTCTCTGGGCAACCTGTGCCAGTGTCTCACCACCCTCATGGGGAATAAATTCTTCCTAATATGTCCTTACATGTCCTTACATATCTTCTTTTTACCATTTGTCTCCACTCAACCCATGGTCTACGATAGTCATCTGCTGAGTTTTATGCCAAAGCAGAGATGTTTTTACATGGTTTATGGAGTCTGGCACAAAGAGGAGGAAAACATTTAGATTCAGCAGCAGGAATCCAGCTCCAATGCAGGATGGTGGAGACTGACCATTTCTCCCTTGCTCCATATAAAACCATGATTTGGGGTAATTTCACCCAGTCTGCAGACCCTTCACTCTTACTGGGACACTTAATTCCTGGCTAGATACCTACTCCAGTCAAGCATAACATTATGAGCATGATATTTTGCAGCAATATCAACCCCGCTGAAGATCCAGTTATCCCAGCAAGAGACTGTTTACTGAGCTCATGTAAATAAGAACCGTGCCCAAAGCACTCTTCTCTTGACACAAACTGTGGCTACAGCAGGAGCTTGTCATGACTGAACAAAAAGGAAGCGTCGTCTTAGCCTAAAAATACCCCGTGCACAGACTCCAGCAAGTGCAAACCACTTCAGTCTTACCACAAATAAACTTGCCATTAGTCAAGGCACCGCAATTAACGCGTCCAGCCTTCAGGGCGATTCCTGTGTTGCCATCATACATATGTATTACTTTATATTAAACATTCATTTGTAAGATGAAAAATGTACCTTTTTTTAGCAGCGAGGATAAACTCGTGTTTATTCCAGCTATTTTGGCAGAGCTTTCGAGCACGCCTAGAAAATCCTACAGCCGGTGCCTAGGATTTCCACATGTTACGAGGGTTTGTACCTGCAGAAGAATCTCTTAAAAGATTTTGGATGCTGAAGCAAGATTCAGAACAATGCAGCCAGCAAGCATCATAATATTTTGTCAGTAATAAAGCCTACAGTGTGGCTTCAGACACAAAACTCTTCCCAGTGGTTTTCTACACTAGTGTTTTGGGCACTAGGGATTGCCTTTTGCAAACATATCACACCATAGCCCAATAAAATATATTCCTTATTTTTGAGGAGAGAAAAGAAGTTGGCTTTGATCCCTTAAACTGACTAATCTCACTAGCGTAACACGCTTACCAGCACAAATAAGGCTTCACATTAAAGCCACGGAAGATGCGGGCAGGGAATGGGGTGGAAGGTCCAGGTATAGTTCCCCTAATAATCTGAAAACCATTTAAATTTTGAAAGGGTCAGTGGTACTTAACATTAGTTTTCCACTTCTCTTTTCGAGATCGTGATTCTGCTGCAGTGTTGACCAGTGAGTAAAACCAATTTGAGCAACACGGGAGTGGGAATGCTCCACACAAGCGAAGGTAATAGCTTTGCCTCATCATTATGCGAGAGCATTTACAGTCAAAGACAACGGCACTAATAGATTCATTCACTTACTCAGAAACAACCCCAGACCCTTCAAGCATGCAATTAAAATCTCTGTCACTTTATATGGAGCAAAGAACTAGCGGTTTACTGTCTAGTCACCAAGGTGGAACGCATCTTATTTGACTGATTATGGCACCGAAATCCACAGAACAATCAGGATTCATGAATATTTTTGTGGCTATTGAACAGATACCTGAGCTGAATTACTTTGCAAACAGTGACAAAGTCATCCAAATAATAACTGAAGGTACTTATTACTTGACCAAGTGTAAGAGGGGAAAAAAACCCCAACAAACTCAGATGGAAGGACTCTCCTGGGTCACTTTGTCCCATGAGAGGCAGGTAACCATATGACTTGGGTAGAACATCATCTCACATAACTTCTCTCTTTTACCCTGCTAGATTCTGTAAGAACTTCCCAGAATATGCTGCTTCCAGTTTCTAGCCCATCTATACTCGCTTGCTGGCACCACAGTACCATCTTCTAGGTTGTTCTTCCCTTATTCTTGCTCTCTATCCATACAGAGCAACTTTCAAAGGCTTCAGTTTGCTAGGCCAGACAGGCTACAGGTTTGGCTCTTTTCATTTCATTCTGTACAATACTTTCTCACACACAATTATCAAACTCTCTACACTATGCTCTACTTTTTTTTTTTCAGCTTGAATCCATCTATTTTGTCTCTGAGGGATCAGTGCTGTATTCAGTACCCTTACTGATAATTTCCACAAAGACATTAACGCCTCTGTACAAGTGGAAGAAATACTTCAGCTGTTTAATCTTACAGTACATTTGGTTTTAACACAGCCATACTGTTTTAGTGGTTCATAATCACCCTGCGATCAAGCACCACGCCAGAATCTTTCTCCTCATTAGACATTTCTAGCTGATGAGTTTCTGCCTTATAGTGCCAATCCCCGCTGCAAGTCTCTAAGCCCATGATCATCCTCACTTTTCCTTCCCTTTCGAGTTTCCTAGGCATCCACAGAAAAGGAAAGTCCATCTGTGGGCCTCATGTAGCCACGTTTATAATGCAGGGGAGGGGTACCAGCAGCAGGCAGGTTTTGTACTTTTGGCACAGAGGTGCTCCAAGACCTTCTCATGAACTACAGACTCCAAGATACTACCTTTCCAGGCTTGCCTTTCTGAAGTGCTCTATTAGCTAGAGATTTCATCTTTCCCATTATTCCTTTTAATTTAAATGGAGCTATTTGTGTCATTTGGTTAAAGGTTATTTTCTCCAAGAAATCTATAAAGGCAGGTGTAGGAAAGTGCTTCTTCCGGTGGGTTCAAGGAATGTTGAATAAAAATAAACATCCATGAGCTACTACATCAATGAACCATTAGGCTCCACTATGTATTACCTCTGGATGTTCCTCTGACATTATCCACAAAGCTATCTCCCCATCCTAATAACAAGTAACAGTCATATTCCCATTTCCAAGATTTTCTTGAAGAAACACCTGTGAAGAGAGGGTTTTTTCTTTACTTTGACAATAACAACCAAACTTATCACTACAAGCTACACAAATGAGCAGTATTTTCCATCTGAAGGGCCATATTTCTTGACATTAAGGTGCTTTGCAACATGAATACACTTTTTTTTTTAAACTCACAGACTGGTTAGATGCTTGAGTCTCATTAAAATCAGAGTTAAAAGCCTAACCAACCTGCTTGGGTGCTTTTCATAAGGCAACAACTTAACTCTCCCCAAAAGTTTAAAAAAAAAAAAAATCATTGAAAATTCTATTCCAAATACAGCTTAGTACATGAAAAGTTGGAGGGAGTGGGAGGAGGGAAAGGGGAGAAAAGAGATGTTAAAGGATTTTCAGTTTGACTCTCATTGATCCAGCTCCAAATTACTGTGGATTTACTTGCTGCTCGTAGCCTTGAGTCCTCCCAAAAGAGGGGTTTCTCATATCACAGAATCACAGAATCATTTAGGTTGGAAAAGACCCTTGGGATCATCGTGTCCAACCATTACCCCTACTCTACAAGTTCACCCCTAGACCATAAATCCTTGGGAAGGACTCACACTACTGCTGCTGGTGAAGGGGCACCAACTGCAGGGCTTTTACTTGGCTAAATCCTCAACTCTGGTCATCCAGAAGCCACACAAATTAAACAAATCCCTATGTACTCTCCTATTATATGTTCCCACTACTACTTCCCTGCACATCTCACTCATGGGAGAGTGTGGTGGAACTGAGGCCACCATGGAGACCACTGCAGTCCCTGGAGGAACCTCAAGGGTCCATCACCACCAGCCTCTGCTGGCTCCATCTTCCAGAGACTCATCCTCTGCCCAGCTCATCATCCAGTGCCGAGCACTCAGAGCTCCTGCACCAAACCCAGGGGTATGCTGTGACAAAGGGATTTCGGTCACAGGATGGATCACGTTAATGTCCAGGTCATTGAAGAGCAGTCAGAAAAACAGAAGACAAAGAGCCAGATGCACACCCACGAGGTGACAAAGACCTCTGGCATTGGGTTCTGCACTACGGAAGACTCGTGGTACTTGCTGGATTAAATACAAGGAACGCAGCACTGCTGACAGCTTTTCTTAAATACTAGGAGGGAATGGACTGGGTTAAATCCAGGCAAATGCTTTTAAACACAGGCAGTCGCTCCAGCAGCAGAAAGGGAACAGAGGAACAAACCGTGCCTTGATCTGCTCTTGGAGTAATGTAGCAAAGCAATAATTTAGCCTGAAAATATATCTCTTTGTCAATAGAAAAATCACACAAAATGTAAAGCTCCGGGTTAGCAGGTGGGGATTTTTTTTTTAATTTTTTTTTTTCAAGGTAGAGAGGGAAGACTCAGAGGGGAAGTAATTTTGGTGGCAAGAAGTGAGGAAGGGCAGGTTGTGTGCTTATCTTCGTACAACTGTGGTGGTTAGCATGGGTGTGAATCATCGGATATGCAAGTTAAACATACACATGAGGACACCATTCTCCACAAATTTCCACTACATATTTTTCTTGCTCTCCATCTGCTGCATAGCTGCCTCCTACTGACTGCAAGGGAGGCTGGAGACACAAGCCTTGACTTGGGGCAGGATGACCATCTAGGCTGGACATGACAACTTTAGTGGAGAAAATGTCTTTTTTGTGAAGGAAGCAAAGGGAATCTTGGGAAAAGTTATGCCTCTGTATATTGAGCAGATGAACATTAAATAAACCCAGCTCAACCACTGTTTTTAATTAACTCCCCTTTTTCTTAACAGAAAAAGGAAGAACAATAGTACACGATACAAAGAAGCAGCCAGAGCCCAATTTGGGTGGCAGACAAAGCAACTTAAACTTGAGATGCTGACAAGATCATAAAATACAATGCTACTGGAAAGCCTTAATTTTACAAACCACAAGGTGCCCTGGCAGCTCCTGCAACCAGCCTGACTGTGCCACCAAGCATTCAGCAAGTTCAACAAGGAGGGATGGCAATATTGGGTTCTCCGCATAAAGAAGCCTGTCCAACTTATCTTCTATGACATATTTTACAGCTACATAAGAGACTCAGAAAACATAAGTCAGTGTTAAGCTCCAGCCCAGAGCAGAATCATAGAACTATCAAAGTTTGAAACTACCTTAAAGATCATCAAGTCCAACCATCTACTAAATATTACCAGGACCACTAAACCATGTCCTGAAGTGACACATCTAGATGATTTTAGAACACCTCCAGGGATGGTGATTCCTTCCCCTCCCTGGGCAGCCTGGAACAAGGCTGTAAAAAACAGGGTGTCCAAGACCTCCTCCCAACTCCTCTCTCACATACCACTGCTTGAACTGACATGTCACAACCTCTCATGTATGAGCATCAGTATTCAAGAACGTGCCTTCCATCCACCAGATACCAAGAAGCGTTGCCAGCAAGACATCAGATTGACCCCTCAGCTCAAGACAAAATAGATGTGATGTCTTTCCACGCTCAATACTGTTGCCTTTTCCTTCCACGGCACAGGAGGGAACCTAAGCACAGCTCGTCTAACAAAAGACGTATAGAAGAATGGAAAAGGGCAACAACACGCTAACAACCACACCTGCTCCCTGACACGAGCAGCAAACCTTCCCTGCTCCTGCAGCATTTATGAGCTCACTTAAACATATGGATCAGGGACTTCTGGTAGCAGCTGAAAAGCCTGTTAGGATCACTGCATCATTTATGAGTGCAACTGAGAATATTAGCTTATTAGCACAGGGCCTCTCTCATCAGACGAGGCAGAGGCTGCACTGTCTGTCAAAGCCAATCAGCCTGTACATATCTGTAGGAAAAGAAAAAAAATCTCCAGGTAAATAGATCTAAAAGGTTTCCATGTGGTGTGGGCTTCTAACATTTTGTCTCCAGAAAACAAAGGAGAGAGAGAGAGAGAGAGAATATCCAAATAATACTCCTCCATCTGCAACATCCCAAAAGTCTCATAGGATATTTGCAAGGTGACTTACCTATTATCAAAATATGTTGCACCAAATAAGGCCAATTTAAAAGCCAAACCATAAATCCTCTTTCAACTACTTCATCTCCTTTACCCGAGTCGTCTCAAGCCTGAATGCCTGGAGTGATTTTAGCTGTGGGAGAAGGAAGATGAAGCCTTTCGCATAGCAAAATCTCAGCCTATTGGCAGCTGTATGACTGAAAGCTAAATACCTCAGCACAGCAACACAGACGTATCTGGATTCTGTGAAGACACACTGACATATTCATGGCTGGATTTACTTAGAAATGAAACCTAGCACGGGTAGGGACATTACTTTATGGTCTATTTTGCATTGACCATAAAGGTTTCCTTATAGATGGAGCCGCCAGGTATTACTGCAATATAAATAATAAATAATAATATATCATTTTAAATGTAAACAGAGGCATTCCGCATTGAAATACCTTTTTGAGTGTGTTTGAAATGCAGCACTATTATAGTTCACACTTGAGTAGCCTACCCTTGAGGTAACAGAGGCATAGATATGAGCTGTGACATTTAAATTAGCAAGAAACATCAGCCATAAATAAAAAAGTCATCTTTGGTTGTTTCTGGAAGCTGATCACCCAGCAGCAACTGAGCACTCGGCTTTATGTCCTGGGTAAACTTCTGTGATTTAGTGCAGAAACACTGTGATAATTAACATGTTAATGCCTGTTCCAAAAGCTGCTTTCCTGACACCATTTCCTATTCTGCTGAATTGTCATCATAGAGAAAAACTGCCCAAAACGGGGGTAAGTTCCCTCTTTTTAGGAGCTGCTGTCTGCAATAAAAGCATGTCCTTTCACACAAACCTAGAAAATTTTGTTGCTTACGCTCAGAAGCTCAGCTTTTTACCTCCAAACGACCAGGCCAAACAGAGCTGTCGGGAGACTCATTTTTTGGAGGTGGGTTTGATGGAAAGATGTTGTGACTGCTGAGCAATTCAGGGCCATTTCACTTTTAAAGTTTCATTGGATGCTCTCTGGTATTTCCCTTTGTGGACCCAACACAAAGCACTCAGCTGTTGTAGAAACGCTGGCTCCATTCCCAGGCATTTAGGTGGTCATGAGGTTGCATCTCAAAGCATCACCTCACCAGCTGGACCCAACTGGCCGGTAGCTGGGACAATTCCCACGCCTCCTGCCTTCTGCACTGCCAGCGCCTCGCTGCCACTCAGGGGTCACGCCACTCACTTACTCTGGGACCTTGGTGGCCTTGTCTAGTGAAAGGGAGAGGTAAAGGGAGGAGAAAAAAAAAAGGAGAAAGACCCCAACCCCTTGTTGGGCAATGGCATTATTTTTCTCTGTAGAGAGAAAAGAGCATCTTCTTCACCTGTCCCCAGTGACAGATCCTCCCATCTGATGTCCAACAGCTTTTGCTCTTTTCACTTGCTGTTTGTTTGCCCTTTTCTATTTTTTTTTTTCTTATTTATATCCAGCCTGACTTACCCTTGTTTCAATTTAAGCCTATTCTTTCTAGTCCTAGCCACATGAAGACTTTCCAGCCCCTTCCAACCAAAATATTCTACTCTGCAGCTTTTGTTCATAACAGGTTTGGTTTTTTGCACACAAAACCTGTCCTCTTGGCCCTCTCCTCATCCACTCCACTCTGTGCAGAGCAGGCAGGGCTTGCAGGGTAGATTCCAACATTAGAGAACAATTTTCCATCTGGTTTTGTACTTAGACAGTAAATATTTGCTTATGGTAACGTTACATAAAAGTGGCTCGCTACCCAGGTTTGTTGCTGCTACGCATGAAAACTGAGTAGGTTTGACACGACTTCTCATTAATTATTTTTCCTCTTGTTATCTTCCATATGCTTACAAACACACTGTTCAATCACTGCACTGCAGGCAGTGAGACTCAACACACTGGGTTCAACAGAATTTAACAGTAGCAGGGATAATTGAACAACATAGATATGTTAGAGGTATAAAAATTATGTCATATGCATGCACTTACACTCGTACATGTGCATAAGCTTAAGTCTAGAAGAGGTGCCTCATACCACCTTGTTCAGATATTTGCGGTATTAAATTGAATATACAGAATACATCAGCCCAGGCCAGCTGGAAAAGTCTTGCCTCTGGAACTCATCTGGCCAGCTCAGCATACTTAACCTTCTAAAAGTCTTCTAACTCAAGTAGGAAATTCAACCTAGGGAGCGAAGAGCGGGTTCCTCTTGATCTCCTCTTCAATTCGAAATGCCGATCTGAACTGAAATGCTCAGCTGAGGTCTCCATTAATGCCAAAACAATGTTGTGAACATTGTTATCAAGAGCAGGAAAAAGTCATGGAAACACCTTTGGGAAGCCAGTGGATGTGTCAGTCCAGCCTCAGCCCCAGAAGCTGCTGCAGTGGCTTGGAAGCAAACCCCATCTCAGCTCCCAGGGGCCACCTTTCAGAATGGATGGCTGGACAGCGAAGAAACCAGACAGGCTTCTCCTGTTCTCTCTACAGTGACATGAAATTGTTTATCATGGATCTAAGAACACTGCTCTGGAGACCAGTCACAGCCAATTAAATGTGAAATAGGTGAAAGAGGTCAACCAGGACATGTTGACACGTTCACTTACCAGGTCAGCATCCTATCTATTTCTCAGGGTGCTTCTGGTAGCACACTCCCAAGCTGCCCCTGAAGCCTTGAAGGGCTCATCGTGGATGGTGACACTCATGATCAATCCTTAACTCCCAGCTAAGCCCACGTCTCCCACTGCCATAAAAACGATAAACACAAGGAAGTTGCAAATTTCTTCCCCCCGCCCCACTGCATTAATCAGGAACATTTTTCTTGCCTGTATCTGTTGGAAGTTTTCTCTCAACTGCTCTCCCTATGCATCATCTTAAAACTCCTGGTTAGAGATACACACAACTTATCATTGTCAGAGGTGCGCGCTTAGAGCGGCTCTGACATTTCCCCAGATTTTAAAAAATGTGAGTTGGGACAAAATTTGGCAGGTCCACTAATAAGTAATATTGTTTTTCTTTGAAAAGGCCCAATTCTAATCAACCCACGGCAATGTCGTAATTTTTGCATCCATTTGTCCTTGGCAAAGACAAGCCTTTTTCTAGAAGTAACTTTCATCAGCTTCCCTGAGAGAGTGAAGCTGCTTTTCAACATCCAGTCCTTCCTGTCTGACCACTTGCATTTCAGCCTTACAGTCTTAACGGGGAGAGGAAAAAAAAAAAAAGGAAAAGTATATTAATTAATGGGAAGGGAGAGTGAGGCTTTTGCTGGTGGCTAACTGTTTAGGAAAGGTCATCTACTGACCCAAAAGAGTCTCTGCTCTCCTCTGCTGCGTTCCACTTGAGCCTGGCCCAGAGGTGATGATGTCCACTTCTTACACGACAGGGTTTTGTCCCCGTTGTCTGTGGGATCTGGAGCTGACACAAGAAATTTGTATCAGTAGATTTGTCAGATAAAAGAAGTCGTGTGAGGCTCGCTAAAAAAAGCAGGGGGAAGAAAGGATATGTCAGCAGGACACAGTGCTTCATAAGAGCCTGGACTTATCTTTATAGTGAATGTTATCTGTAAGATTGATAAACGTGCGACAGGCTGGAAGGGGGAGAGAGGACAAAGTCATTGTACTGAAAAACTAGGCCTGGCAACAATAAAAACCCCTATAAAATAGTTAAAAACCTAATAGCTCACTAGAGCTTTTTGCCAAAGCAAGTCCTCTCTGTCCAATAGCTCTCTAAAGGCATCGGGAAATGAAAGGAGTTTTAATGCACCCCTACATTTCTTTTCTTTCTAGTTTTACAAGGGGCAATGTGGCAATCTAATTATATTGTGTTGTGAACTGGTATTATGTCCTGCAAGCAAAGGTAAGAAGCCTTTTTTTTTTTATCGTTCCATTATGCAATCGTTGCTACTTTTTACACTCGTTTCAGCTTCGGTGCAGTAACTCTGTATTGTAGCCTACATTAATTCCCCCCTCCCCCTTTTTTTTTTCACCACCCTCTTTTAACCATTCATTGTTTTGCAGCAATAAAAGCTGCTGTGCAAACAAAAGCACAGAGGATGCATGAGCAAGGCCATTCCCTCATGCCTTGCTTCCTCCAGTAGCATGCAAGCCCCAGAGAAACCTATAGCAAGGTGGTGAGGATGGTTTAGGGATACTTTCTCCCCATCTTAACATTAAAAAAAAGCCCCAAAAAGGTCCTGTAACTGATAACAGTAGTTTCCACCTGAACCAGGCACATGCCAGCAGCCCTAGGAACTACCCAGGCAAATCCTGACAGTCGAAGCAAGTCACCACTCCAATCCTATTCTTCTTGTGTAGAACCCTCACCCTTTGTCCTTTTCAATTATGTATGGTCATGTTCCTACAATAGCTTCTGCTGTCACTGTGATTTAAAGATAAGGTTTATTTTAAAAGATCATTTGTTTCCCGCGCCTACGTAGCTAGTCTAACCAGATAAATAAGTGCAAAGTTTTGAGTCGCCCCTCCCCGGATTTTTCCCCTCCTTCCCCAGAGCCTGTCACCTGAATCTCTTGCTAATCATTTCAAGGCTATTCAGAAGGTAGCCCTTGCATAATTTTTAGCTTAACATTAAAAAAAAAAAAACCAAAAAAAACCTGCCTCATTGTTATTCATTTGGCTTGGCAGCTATTCTACACCGAAGTGACCTCTGCTTCGCTGTTAATTATAAATAGTTTTGTCTACTGGAGAAATTGAAGTGAATTAGCTCAGTTGTAAGACCTTATCAATAATTTAACTAGCCATTTCAAACAAATACAATTTAAAAAAAAAAAAAAAAGACTCAGAAACAGACCAAAAAGAAACAAAAAAAACAAAAAAAAACAAAGACAAAACCAAAACACGAAAAAAAAAGAACCAACCTTAAACTTCCAAGTTTAAAGCACCAACAATTTGCGAACTCGGTAGCAAGGGCAGAATTTAATAACGACGCTAAATCCAGAACAGGTTTGATTTTTTTCCACGTGCTCAGGCCTGTGCATTTGCTGTGGAGCGGAAAGAGTTGCGAGGTCTGGTCCCTGCCCAGCACGGCAGCCCATTAGCCGCGGCTGTCGGAGACGTCTGCCCAACCCGATTACCGTCAAAGCCAAGCGGCAACGGCAGCGCCGCCGGCCCCGTCACAACACCCCTTCCCTCCACGCTCAACTGCCACCGAGCAATTGGGCTTCTGCTAGGCCACGCTTAAAACACAGCTCAGAAATGGCTTTATTCTTAAGCGGGGTCACGCTTGGGTGAAGCGTATGTACAAGGCTGATGGTATCAAGCCTTGGAGAAACAACTTCTCTTTCTTTCTGCTAGGATACATCAGCCAGGGTTGGGTTTTTTCCCCCGGTGCAAGGTAGGCTACCGTGCCTGATAAGCTCTAGTCATAAAAAATACATACGGCATAAGGTCAGGCTTCATTTTGTTCTGTGATTCATTTTAAGCCTCTGGAGAGACCATCCAACGTGAAGACTTCACAGATGAAATCGCAGGTGGCTACGGCAACGGGAAAGAGCTGAGTGCTGATTTATCTGTGTAATTCTATTACAGGCAAAAAGGAAGGTCCTTTATTTACAAAGAACTTGTAGACGTGAGCAACAACGAGAGAAGATTTGCTGTAATAGATAACACCAAATAATAATGTAATAGATAAGCCCTACCAAATAATAATGTAATAGATAAACCCTAGTAAAGCTCCACCCATCTGGTATCCAGCATTGGATGATGGTGAAACGATAGGTGGGATCATCACCGGCTTTCCGTCTTCACCTTCAGCTCTTCCCTACAGCACAGGGAGGTCTTCTCTCCCCCAGTCCTTCTAACACATCCACATTATCTCAACCCGTAGTTTTGTTTGGTTTTAATTGCTAACACAGCTTAATGAAAGCATAAGCCAACAGCACACGGAGCCACCCGCCTGCTTCAGCCGAGGGTACGTGCTAAATGTCACACGAACACGTCCAAGGTCAGTCCCACCTTGGAGATACCATTGATTGACCACAGCCGATATCACCGACTCTAAGGTCAAAACATATTGAAAACATTTGTACTTATCGCTGTCAAGTGTCCTCTCTTTCCTCTCCAATACCCTCCAGCCCCAGTCAATGATGACAGAAGTACACCCTCTTCCCAAACTCAACCTCCCACCCCGACTGTCATCTTTCAGCAAATTCAACAACCCTTCTTCAGGGTTTCCTGAAAGTCTGGAATCTTTACTCACAGCTATGGCACTTTCCTTATCTCACTGAGCAAACAGTTGGACACGAAATGCCAAGAAAAGCTGTGAAAGGCAGAAGAGACATAACAGAAATGTGTAATGACTGGTGGCAATACCACTGATTTTCTTCAAAGCAATTTGTAAGCAGGAGAAAGCTATTTCCAGCCAGAAAAGAACAGATTTGCAGAGCCTCGTGCAGGCATTAAATTCCTTTACAGATATACTTAATATATCTTTCATTCACAAAGATACCTTTTCCCTCCTAACATTTGTCATCAGCAAAGAATACGAAATTAATTTAAAACGCAATAAAGCAGAGTTTGTTATAGGTGCCTGTTTATTATTTTGGGCAAATTTTCATCTAATACGATACTGCACATAAAGAAAACCTCGACTTCTGAAGCATAAAGGAGCCTTTTTTTTGGTTAGATCAGGAAATACAGGGCAATGGTGGATGGAGTCTTAATAATTGCAAACTGCTGCCTTTTAAAAGTAAAAGGCCAACAATTACAAAAACTCAGCATAAACGTGGGACACTAAAGAACCAAGAAATGGCTAAAAGATTAGAAATGCAACAACAAAAAAAAAAATACCGAGAGAAGGTCTAAGTTTTGCTCATTCATAATGAGTCTTGGAAAACAAGGATGACACCCCACGTGTCCCCAAGGAGTTGTCACAAGCCTCAGCACCACAAACACTTGAGTCTATCAGCAGGTAAAGATCTTCCAAATGTGTTTGTTCTCCACATTTAATATTAATCAAAGAGCATTATATATTTCATACATCACTTGATTGTCCCAGCTGTACGGGAAGAGATGCTGGCTTGATAGAACTCGTGCAAAACAACAAACATAAATAGGTAAACCAATAATAAAATAAAATAAAATAAAATAAGAAAGAGAAAGAGAATTCTGTTGATTAAACAAAGGGCCTTTGGTTTGGATCTGCAGAGGAAGACTTTGGCTATTGGAAGAACCCACAAACCTCAAGATAAGAGGATCTGGTCCCACATGGTAATCCTCATGCTTCTCCTCACTATTCATTTTGGCCCCAAGTTTTGGCAGCTTCTTCCCAGACCAATGAACACAGTCTCCTCTTCTCCAAGCTAAAGAGAGCCAGCTCCCTCAGGTTTTTCTCATAAGGGAGATGTTTCACTCACCCCAGTCACTGGGAGTAAATTGTGCTCTTTCTAGGTATCACAGAATGGCTTTGGTTGGAAGAGACCTTCAGGATCATGTATTCCAACCTTTGAAGAGACCTTCAAGATCATCCAGTCCAACCTTTGAAGAGACCTTCAGGATCATCTAGTCCAACCTTTGAAGAGACCTTCAGGATCATCTAGTCCAACCTTTGACCCAACACTGCCAGCTCACCACTAAACCATGCCCTTAAGCACCAGGTCCACACGCTATTTAAATGCCTCCAGGGATGGTGACACCACCACTGCCCTGGGCAGACCATTCCAATGGTTGAGAACCCTTTTGAGATGAGCAATCACAGCTGTACATACATCCTGCTATACTGGGGCTAGACAACATTTAGTGACACCAAACCGAGACGAAACTGAAAGACCTGCCAATTCCATCCCTGTAAATGCATTCTAGGGCTGAGGTCCAGCTGAAGAAGGATCGCTTCATTTGCTTCTAACCTTTTATTAATACTGTGCAAGCTTTGTTTATCGGAGCTTCAGAGCTTAACTTGAGATTGCCCAAATCCAGAGTTTTCTGAGGCTTACGCCGTAGCACGAGGTAGCGCACAGCCCCGACGCACAGGAAAATGCGGATGCTGAGAAGCTGCTAGCAGAGGGGTTTTCTCAGGCTCTCACAATATTCGGTGAGAATCCTGCCTTTCTCACCAGTGTTATGAAAAACAGTAGGATGTTTTTTGTAAGCTAGACTAACACGTGATGTTTTGCTAAGTTCTGTTTACGGTACATTGGAAAAATATTTTGCAATAGGTGTTGTAGGACTTTAGCCAATTCCCCTAGGAGATGGGTGATCAGTGACCAACTGCCCTGTGGGGCTAGGGGATAGAAAACGGGGTTAGAAATTCATAAAGTGGCTTCTTTTGCCTGCTCTTGCTGAATTTGTGTGTTGCTGCATCTCTCCACTCCCGGTATAAACAGCAACAGGAAAACACTTGGCTTGCCAAACTAAATGTTCCTTGTATGATTTTTGTAAATGGTTTCCCTAGATAAGACCTTGGGGCAGTTATTTTTAGCTTACACACCAAGTGAGTACACAAAGTGCACTGTATTCAGCAAACACCACTCCATTTGCCTGAAGCACTTGGGGAACTGTTTTGAAAGGGGTGAGCTTCTTGTTTGTTTAGGTGGGTTTCTTATTTTCTTTTATTTAGTTTTGATTTTGCATTGGGTTGGGTTTTTTGTTGTTGTTTTGGTTTGCTTAGGGATTTTTTTTTGTTTGGTTGGTTTGGTTTTTTTCATTGCATGTTTGGTTGGTATGGGGTTTTTTTTTGTTGGTTGGTTGGTTTGGGGGTTTTTAAATTGTCATTTTGGGGTTTTTTTGTGTTCATGGGTTTCTCTTTTTATTATCATTTTGTCTGTTTCTTTTTCATCTCTGCACATCTGGTGGCCTCAAACATCCCATTATCGCTGTAAGGACACGGCACCCAATTTCTCCCTCACCTAGAAGATAAGAGAGGGCCCAGAAAGCTGTGCTGGTGCAGTCACACTCCACCCAGCACTTGTTTATAGCAGGGTTTATGCTCACATATATACCATGCCTGCTGAGGTGAACCTTCCAGACAAGGACAGTGTAACTCATATTGAGAAACATCTTCCTCCTGTTTAGGAGTTCGTATAAATTGAAATTCCTCAAGGGAACCAGGCATAATATTTTTCATTTCCTCAGAATCCATATGGTTTATTTTTAGATTTAGTCCTTTATTATTATTGATTATATAAGGGCTGAGGATGTGGATGAGCTAGAATATAAACTTTTTTTTTACCCCCCCATTTTCTTTTTCACACAGGTTACATATCAGTGCTACTGATTTTCAAAAAGGGGAGCTGAAACCTGAATATTTCAAACAAATTTTGGCATTCTTGCAGTGCTGACTCACCTGGGTAACACCTGAACTGTAATTCTTTTGGATTCAAAGCCACTGCCTTTCTGTTTGGGATTCCAGTTTATCTCCCTGCTCCTGCTTGGTTAAACACCATCTAGTGCCACAGCTGAGAATCACATTGTATATTAAGAAAAGAAAAGGAAAAAAAAAATGGAATAAAACAAAAACTGCAAGAAGGAAGGGCAAAAAAAAAGGAAGGGCAAAAAAAAAGGAAGGGCAAAAAAAAAGGAAGGGAAAAAAAAAAGGAAGG
>JANVCC010000135.1:2206611-2319932 GCA_025345505.1 Todiramphus chloris collaris | reverse complement strand
GGGGGGGTGGGGGGAAGAAGAATCAAACAAAAAACCACCCCAAAACCACTACACAACCAAACACAACAAAGAACCCAGTCTCTCCTCTATCAGTAATACATGAGAACTCTGACAAATCCTTAAATTTAATCCTCACAATGTCTCTCAGTTTGAGAACTGAAGCAGAAGATAATGCCTGAATTGGGGAAAAAATAATAAATAAACTAAACTAAACTAAAATAAAATAAAAACCATGGAGTAGAAAGTGAAATAATTTTCCCTGCAAACTAGGGTATGTCTTCAGCCAAAACACATCCTCCAGCTCCTGCTTTTCATCACCTTCAGCCAGCGAGGCCAGGCAGGAGAGTTTGTAACTACGCTGTAATATTCTCATCCCTATCAGCAGCATTTGATAGGGCACAGCCCATGAGCAGCACAGAGCAGAAATACCCACGTCAAGTCCAAGAGAGGCTACAAGGATGGTTAAGGGACTTGAGCATCTCCCCTGTGAAGAAAGACTGAGAGAACTGGGGCTGTTTAGTCTGGAGAGGAGACTGAGAGGGGATCTTATTCATGTCTATAAATACCCGAGGGGTGGGTGTCAAATGGAAGGGGCCAGGCTCTTTTCTGTAGTGCCCATCAATAGGACAAGGAACAATGGGGATAAACTTGAGCATAGAAGGTTCCACCTCAACATGAGGAGGAACTTCTTCACTGTGATGGTGACGGAGCCTGGACCAGGCTGCCCTGAGAGGCTGTGGAGTCTCCTTCTCTGGAGATATTCCAAACCCATCTGGATGCATTCCTGTGCAACATGACCTGGGTGACCCTGCTCTGGTAGGAGATTGGACTCAATGATCTATAGAAGTCCCTTCCAAACCCTCCTATTCTAGGATTCTATGATTTTTGGCTTGACATTTTTTCAAAGCTGTCTTATCTGATAACTCTGCAAGATGATGCTTTGAGACAGATTATAGTGACATGAAGACAGGAGATTCAGAAAGAAGGAAGTTCTCTTCCTCTTCTCATTACGGAGCGGAATATGATGCAGCAAGTTCAAAAATCACCCTTGTTCTCCAACAATTACAACCTTTTAATATTCCTCCAGCTTCACTCTGGAGATAAGTCATCACTATCTCCATTCAATAGCACTAGCAGTGAACAGGGGTATTTTCCTCATTCAGGATGAGCCCTTGAGAGCTGCAGCACACCACCCAGTTCAGTTTTTCTCCTGTTAGTGGTATTTTAGCTATTTCACCCCTGGCCAGTAACAGAAAGCTCCCGTCCTCCAGCACTGCACCCACCAGCTTACACCTTGGGACTGAGCATCTCCCAACGCACAACCACTGAAACTACGGCTCTACTGGTTTCACTTTGAACCACTTTACAGGAGATGAGAACGTGGCCAGCACGTCTATTAAATGGAAGTATTTGGGAAGCATCCTCTGCAAAGTGCACTGGAGCGCACAGAGCTTTGGCTGAGGTCAGCCAGATGCTGCAGCACTGATGGCATTCATTAAGTCACGGAATATTAATGACAAATTAACACAAACTTCAAACGAGAAGCGAATTTTCACCTTCAGACTCTCTTAATGAATTCCGTTGTATATATTTTCAAGTTAGCAGTATCTGACAGGCATTATTTTTCAGATATTTCATTTACTCCATTTCTAGCTCTCTTCTCCTTCCCAACAGCTATGAGCCCATTGATTCCACCTTTAATTACTGTTCACAGCCACATCTGTTCCTGATATTCCAACCAAAAAAAAAAACCAATCAGTTAAACATTACAAAGTAATTCCTCATTTATTATTTAAATCAGTAAGCAACTATCTTTTTGCACACAACCCTTTAAAACAGTCCTACAGGGGAGGGAAAACACAAACAAAAAGTGCTTCTGCTTTTGGAAAATAAGGAATCAAACTGAGTCCAAAGTCCCATTCCCCCCTGACTCCCATCAATCACTTTCAAATAATTGTACTGGGGCTCTGACCTGGAGTCGTGTTGCTCAGTAAAGCACAGAGAAGCGAGTGCTGGTGGAGACTGGGGACATTTTAATATCTGGCATGCCCGTGCGTGTGCCTCTGTGCTCCTGTTTTCCTTGGAACAAACGCCGTTATAATTTCTTCAAGGAATCAATAACGTCCATTGCCAGAGCACTGCACTGTTTGAGATGCAGATTGCATAGGGAGCCTGAAAATTTATTGCATTGTAAACGTAGGCAGAAGGTGGTAGGTAAGCTGTAATTAAAGTTTTGCTGATAATAAAAAATGGGGGAAATAAGCAGACTCCATAGTCAGTAAATGTTAGTACCGCTGCACAATCACACCATTTTACGGAGAAAACTGCAGCACTAGGCTCTTTTTCTGCACAATTAGCCCAAGGAAGGGTGGTTTATATTTCAAACCCCCCAAAATACCGACATCCTGTGTGCCCTTCACCAACACTTAACATCTCCAGAGCCTTTCAAAACTTCAGCTCCCAGCTTTTCAATTTTATTCTAACTCGTTGAAAATCATTCCTTCCGTTTATTATTCCGGGGACAAGCTTTTATCTGGGAAGCTAAAATTGCATAATGGTAAAGGTCTTACTTAACTGATGAATTTCTTTTTATTCTTCCTTGTAACAGAGCTGGCAGTGCCGGTGGGTGGTGAGAGGTTTAATGAACAGTCAGCAAACCTTCCTGCAAGGGTTCATCTCCCAGGCAGGCAGAGCCCTGGGATGTGGAGAAGCATCGCATCCCTCCTGTCTCTGGAGTGAGGAGCTGCCCCTCCACCCGCTCCAACAGAAGTTTCACTTTGTGGCCGACTGCGTAAAAAGACGCAAGGCGTAAAACCCAAACCTGCTACCTATTTTCTGTTTCCTCCCCCTCCTTTCATGACTTCCTTGATTTGCAGATTTGTGTCCTTGTCCCAGGGTTGGGATTGCTCACTGCTAATTATCCAATAAAAACAGAGTCGAAGTATTAAATCTATCCCTAGTTAACCCAATGCCTTTAATAGTAAAAAAGATTTTGCACAAGGGATAAATACCAGCTCTCATTTTCCCACTCTTACAAGTCTCCTGTCACTCCACGCTTATTAATACTGCTACTAATATACTGCTCCCAGATAGCCACTAAAATAGTTCGGTTATTCCTATTAATTCACCAATAAAATGTGGCCTCACGATGCAATAAAAAAGGATTTGTTGCTTACGGGGTTTATTGGCAGCATCTATGTGCCCAATTTGTCAAGAGGTTTTCCCCAGTTTTCTGATAGTACAGTCAGAAACATTCCAGTATGGAAATTCGATCAGAAAGCATTATCTGATCCCACGCCAGATATCACCAGCTCCTCCCCGAGTATCTGGCAGTGATGGACGGCACAGACAAGTGTCCATCCCTCCAGGTCATGGATGAGCAGATACTGTGAGAGCCTCTTCCCAGAAGAAAATCAACCACTTTCCGGATAAAATTCAGACCACCCCACTTTCCCAAAGAGATGTGCAGCCTCCCAGCAGTAGGATTCACCTGTGCTCCCGAAAGGTGTCCCCAGAACTAGGGACAGAGACTGCTGTTCATGCCACAGAGTCACAAATGCATAAATTAACTCCTGAATTAGCAATCTCGTGTTAATTTATGAACTTCTCAGGCCATTCAATGGAAGCAAGAACCGGAGAAGACCCTTTGCTTAACAAGCACCATCCCTGGCAATAGCACACAGCTTTGTAAGGGGTGTAAATCAGAGAAGCCTGCTGGAAGTCCAAAGCATACCTCCCTGGCTAAAGACACACAACGTTTCCCCAGAGTCTATAACACCCATAAGACTTAAGAGACCATTCAAGAGGTTCCAGAAGACGGGAAAAAGGAGGATGCTCAAGGTCTTTTCAACAGCAAGGACTTTGTTAGGCAAAATACTCGGATGGTCCACAGGAGAGGACAGTGACCCATGCTAGCAGAGAACACGGTGACTTCAGACCAGGTAACCACAAGGAACTTAATGATTATTTAACCTGTGCTTCTCACTGGGCTTCGCTGTCCATGAACCCTCCCTAGCACCCTGCCCGCAGGTACAGGCAGGTAGGTACACCAGCTCAGTCACTTGCAGCAGTTTGGACAGCATCATCTCCTCTGTCACCCTTTCCTCTTAATTTGGTCATACTCCTTGTCAGAGCGTGAGACTTGATGGGTCTCATCAACAAAGGCAAAGAACCAGTGGTAGGCACAGATGCCAGGAAGCCCAACACAGCGTGAGTCCTGCTGCAGGGAAGGGCTGGGGTCAGACACTGCACCAGTAAGAATTTTAAAAAAAAAGAAAACCAGGAGAGCTAAGCCCATGGAGGAACTGGGCCAGGATTTTTCAAGTAGGTGACCATATGACTTTGGATTCTGAATCCTAATTAATAAGCAGCCAGCAGGACTGTGCAACACTGTCCTCTGTTGGAAACAGCCCACCAGGCCACCTGAAGCACTTCCAGATATCTCCTGCCTTCCTCAGCTCAGAGGAAAAAGCCCAGGCCTTTGTCAGGGCTCAACATCTCATGTAGTTTTGCTCTGATGTTGTCTGTTTGGGCTTCCTCAGCCACATGCATCACCCACGAGTTATTCCAAAATATCGTTGTGCTTTGACTTTGTTTTGTGTTTATTTGGTACCGGTAGCAGTAAAAAGGCTTTGCACAAGAGAGCCATTGAATTAATACGAGCAGATTTATTGGGCAGGCTTTACAATCCTTCTTGCACACCAAGCTCAAAATCTCTAATGCATATATTAGGAGAAAGGCTCATGACAGAAATGCTGCGAGGTGCCTCATAAATATCCCAGTGCCTCTGTAGATGGGGAACCCGGTGACCTTCTGGAAGGAATGTGATTCGTAACTCCACCTACTTGCAGAGACAGGACCCGGGATAAGACATCATTTTTAGAGCTACCATCTCTGGAGAGTTCTGGGAATAAAAAAAAAAAACGAAGTGATTCACTGGTGCTACAGAAGGAAGATGATGACTGGGGGCCTGCTGGGAGGAGAGCAGTGGCTGGTGGCCACGTAGCTCTTGCAGCATCTCACCTCTCGCTCTGAAGAGCTGGGCAGCAAGTGGGTGGTTGCTGCAGCGTGAGGTGCAAAGCTCCACGTTAAACAAGATTCAGCAGCACAAACACTGCCTATCTGCTGCCATGTTCTCCAGACCTGCACATGCTTCCCTCCCTCAAGGAAAGACACTTCCTGACTTTACTGCGTGGTTTCCCATCCTTCCTCCCTGGGAGGAGATGGAGACTGCTTTCCTGGAACCCAGGTTGGTTTACCTTTCCAAGGGATGTGGTTTGGGGATGATGGCAGGAGTCATGCATCCATCTATGGGAATAACCACAGCCTCTTTTCAAAATGACAGCTGGCCCAGTGACACCACACTGGGGTGGAAAGACCACTTTTGGGATCTGACCTGAAGTAAAGGGACATCGTCCCACTCACGCGTGGCCTGGGTTCAGCTGCTTTCTGCCTGAAGGGCAGACGCTGCCCGTCACCAGAGCTCTGTCATCTCTGCCCACTCCATGCCAGCGCTGGTGACACCGTCCTCAGCAAGACTGGCTGCAGCAGGGAGAGTTCACATCTGCTATTGTGAGGGGCCTTGCAGTCATTAGTCTGCTAAATTGCTTTCCGTGGTGTACAAGAGACATAACAAATGGCTAATTTAATAAAATTGTGTCAGTTCATTCAGCCAGAGAAGCAGGGATAATAGCAGCCAATTCTGGGAAAAATGAGAAGTCGCTCTGGTGTCGTGGGTTCAAACTTCTCGTACCGGGAGCGGTGGTGGGCAGGTTTCAGGGGGTCCCTGCTGACTCCTGGCCGTGCACCGTGGTGGAGGGAGAGGAGAAACACAGTGGCGTGGCCTGGGATGGTGGGGAGGCAACTGCAGCCAAACAGCAGATTGCTGATATTAAACTCTTCACAAGTTCCTATTATCAGGAATATCCCCCTGTCCTAATACCATTAAATTAAGAGCAACCACATTTCAGAACCAATTCCGACAATCGTCAATTCGGGCACCCGATGACCAACTGCTGCTTTCTCTGCTCTCCCTGCTATAGAGGCATCAGTCCTAAAGTTAAATGGGACAATCCCCCCCTCTCCAGTTCAGCCCCCGCTCTTCATTCCACCAGCAAAAGCTTTGCTGACATTTCACTGAACGCAAGAACAGGCCCAGAGTCAACGTAGAGGATACAACCAGATAGAGGACCTGAAATGCCTCTGTCTGCAGGAATGACCCAGGACAGAGAAGAGGCAGATCTGACAGCAGAAAGCATGAGAAGCCCCCGCACTGGTCTATCGTGCTTCAGACAAGGACACGAAGGTGTTGAAGCAAGCACCACATTACACAAAGCAATCCCAGCAGCAGAGCAGACTGAATTTTTTTCCTTGGGCGTTCTGGGTCTATCATCATCATTGTCACCACTGCAACAGCAAAGCTGAATCATCAGCCTCCACATTACCTTAAAGGTGAAATGAAATGTTAAAACAGCAGTCATTGAAAAGGCCCCTTCCACCTCATTTTACCCAAGGATAAATCTGAATGACTCAGAAAAGCCCACTAACCAAATGAGCAAACAATCTGACCACATCATGCTGCAGATGAAAAATCTTGAATAGATTTTCAAACGGTCCTTACCCAGCGACCTTTAAACGCGTTGCAGTTATCACGTGTGAATTCATTATTTCCTAAAATGCTTTCATTTTATAATTAACTTGCACTCACTACTCCCATTCACTCTGGATTCAGAATGAACCTGGGTGGTTCTGAAGGAATCTGTGCGGCCGGAGAACTCCGGGCATCTCACTTTATCACTTTGGCTGTTGGAGACAGAGGGGTTTGCCCCAGGTGCCCGCAGCTGCCAAAAAGCTTCCCACTCCCTGCAGCCCTCCCTCTTCTGCGATGCCAGAGCACGACCTGACCTGGCTGAACACCGCTCCCCTCCATCCCAACGTGCTCCCAGCCGTGCTCAAGGCAACGTCCGCCAGGCAGAACATCTGCACCAGCTCTCACCTCCCGGTGCCAGCAGAGAAAAATGTGTTCCAGGAAAAACAAAAAGCTTATGGTGCCTGCTTGCCTGTGGCATTACTCTCTATGGATTTTCTGGTGTTCATTAGGTCTCCTTCTTCCAGTCAATCACACCTTCTGACAAATTTTGCTGGGAATTTTAAGCTTGACGGTTCCCTGTCAGGAACCTTGGAACAGGTTCAAAATTGCTGGGGCGGTGGATGCAGACTGGCAGACAGGAGTCTGAACGTGCTTTTGTCAGGTCTCCCTTTCTTGCAGGCTTTTTGTGAGTCCAAAGACCATCAGGATTCTCAGGAAAGCCAGCTGAAAGTCCCATTTCAGCTGCCCAGAGCACCATTCCCACTCGTGACCTACACCCAGGTGTGTTCCTAGGGTGGGTTTTACAACCAAGCGTACACAATGTCATGAAAACTCGCTGCTCCTCCCGGCACAGATTCCTTCCTGCTCCCCTGAGCCAGCTCCTTGCATCGTGCTGGGGCTCCTCACTCCTCCCTGAAACCCCCTCCCTTCCCTGTCACCTTCTCCACACCATTAGGGACCTTGCTAAGTCCCTAGAGAGCAGACGAGCAGAAGTCCCGACTTCCTCGATGTTGCATGTTTTTAAAAGGCACACAACAAAGGAATGTTTTTTTGAAGGAACCCAACACTCAAACCAAAAGGGAAGCAGCCAGCCAGACCCCATCAACACCAGCAAAACTCAAGCTGGAGCTGTGGGAAGAACCCACCGACCCCAGCAACAACTCTTCATCACCTAGTGGCTTTGCAAGAAGGGGTTCTCATGGATCCAGCACGGCACGCATAGAAACACAGCTTCCAAATAATGAAGCCAAATAAGACAATCTAGTAAAATCTTCTGTCTGAACACTCGCAACTTCTTAGTAAAACAGACTCAAGTCTTCCCAGCTCCCTGCCAAGCCCTCGGCAGCTGAACACCTGCACACTCCATCTGTCCCTACCTTTGCAGATCACCTCCTCCTTCAATCACTTGCCATCAACCTGTCCCTCACCGCTTCCTCCCCATTACTCCTCTCTCCAGACCTGATGGGACCAAAGCACTCCAGTCTGCACCGTTTCCTTCCCAAAGGAACCTGCCACAGAGTGCAACCTCAGGGAAAAACAGCACTCGCCAGCAAAGTGCCTGTCCATGTTCTTCACGGGTTTGCTTAACTACCAAAGGTTGTGCTGCCATTAGCTTGGCATTTAGGAGGCCTGGATATAAATTAAAAGCTCCAGCCCTAGCAGAAGATGGAGAGGGGGAAGAGGCACGATCAGCTTTGCCCCTGTAATTCAGTGTTTATTAAAAAATACAAGGGCTTGGGAGGTCTAGACAGGGACAAGAAGAATTTGGCATAGATGGAAAATGTAACCTTTGATGAGTGACAAGTGAGGTTATATGGATGAATACTAATGAGAAAGCTTTGAATAATTCATACTCGGGGTTCAAGGTAAAATGGTTTAACCTGATGCCTTAGTAACTCTGCTATCTTGCTGGCCTCAGGAATATTATCTCAAAGAACAAGATCTGAACATAACCCAGGTTTTAGATGTTAATTTGTCCAGAGGTATTTAAAAATCAAAGCTCGCTCACAGTTGTCTAAAAATTGCAGCACAAGCACTGTAGGTCAGATGACTTTCCTTCAACCCCAGCCCTCCAACCTTGCCCTGTGACCATCAGCACTTGCACCAGCATCACTTCTCAGCATCACGCTTCAGAGGAATACGGGACCACAGATTCTCAAAACAAACTGGAGGGGTTTTGAACACTGTTTAATCACTTTCTGATTCTCCAGATCTCGAAGGAAAATGCATTTCTTACAGGAAGGTCATTTATCAAACCCAGCTCTTCCCGGGAAGAGCCCAGTTTAGAAACTGGGCACAGTTTCAAAATTTTGGATCACATTTTATCCTGTTTTATCTTCTGCCTTGCCGAGTCCTTGAGAGCACTCATTTTAAACCTCAAAATATACTTATACCTTTAGACAGAGTCCCAATTAACCAGTGCTCCGAGAGAAAGCCCTCTGTTCCTCCAGCAAACAGAAGGAAAGCTGGACAACCACCAAAGTTATTTTTAACTGTACTGCAACACGTTGGTACAAATTCCACTTTCACACATAGCCTTTCAAGTGATATTAAAAAAAAATGACAGCAAGTGATATAAACTGGGAAGCAGCATCCATTGAGGGCATCAGAAAAACTCCCTCTCTCTCTCTCTCTCTCACCAGGCAGGAGATAAATCCAACATTACAAATTAGCACCATAAATATTACACACATTTGCAGTGATTTATACACTTATTTTATCTAAGCCAGTTATTTCTTGCTTTCTAAGGAGGGAGAATGATGACAAAAGGAGACCCATCTGTCCCAGCTGCTGCTGTCTGCACCAGGAACTTTCTACTCACAAGAATGCCAGGCAGCTCTCCAGGGTGGTTTTGCTGGGTTTTTTTTCCATCACCACGCGCTTATACAAATGTAAATAAATCGGAATTTTAGCCTAAGGGCAAATTTGTCTCGTTCAACTTGGTGTTTCAGTGCCTCTGCTGCACTTCTGTATCAGAATTGCTATGCAATGGCTGTACCAAGCAGCTGTAAAACCCAGACACATTTGCCTATGGATTCTTTTTTTTTTTTCCTCCCCCTTTATTCTTCCTTCCTCCCTTGCAAACTTCACATCACCTTTCATACTTTATCACCGTGCTGCATTACCTCTATCTCTGCAGAGTGGCTGGGATCACTACAGCGCCTAATACAGAATATAAAATATTGCACTGTGCGCCCATGCAAAAGGCCAATTTTCATTAATCAAATATCCAGAAGAGTCAGCGCCTCTATTATAATAAAAGCTCAGAAACCAGCGGGTGAGGAAAAACACCTAAGATGGAATTTCCCCACATGACAGGCTGAAAAGGGTCCCACCTGGAACGTCTCAGCGCTTCGTTCCACAAGGGCCATCAACCGGCTCCTGCCGCTGGTGGATGCTCTGCACCTTCATCACAAATAAAGTGCAATAGCAAATACCTGCCTCTCTCCAGTAAAATACATCCTCCCTTAACTACCTTACCCGCTGGCAGCAGGGACTCTAAAGTATTGCCCAAGAGATGTTGCAGTGCGCAACACAATACCAGTCCACTGAGGGGATGAGCTGGTGCAATCACTCACTGCAGAACAGTAGCTCAGAGATGTAGCAAATGATGCTCTTGGGTTTGCAAAATGGTTTAATCCCACCTTGGGACAGGCAAGAGGGTGAGAAGTAGCTATAAATGCTTCCAGTCCTCTGAAGGTTCTAAGTCTCCTCAGGAAAGGACTTGGTGCATTCCCCATCTGCCAGCCTGGAGGAACCAACTTGTGCCAACACCCCCTCTTGTGCTAACAACTGGGTATCTATTAAATATCCCCACACTTCTTGGTTTGTGCATTTTCCTTTTTGAAGCTTCCAGTTTGGCAGCAGAGGACAGCCAGGACAGGACGACAGAGAAATTAGAAGCTCATATTTATCAAGTGCACGGCAGGGAGATCCAAGCAGTTCCCTGAAGTTGTTCATATTTTCAGGGTGGTCTTTCCCAGCTGCCACATCCCCAGGTTTCTGCTTACAGCTTTCTATCCCAGACTGCAGCTGGACAACCCTGCTTAGCCCACTATTGTACCACCACCCTTCCCATGGAAGTCTTCCTGAAAAATAAGCAGTTCCACTCACACCTAAACCTCAAGGGTCTCCTCTTCCCAGACCCTCTGTGATGCTCTGGGCAGCTTTTCGGTTTAATCACAAAGCACGTGCCCCACTTCAGCAGCTCCCCGTGACACTGGAGTCCCAGCAAGAGCCAGATGCACGGGCAACCACCCCAAAAACCCACTAGACCCAAAATCCAACGCAGAGCTCCGGTGCTTTGGAACACATTGCTAGCCAAGGGCTACCACCCTCACTGTCCACTTCCCCAAAAAGACGTAATTTCCCCAAATAAGCCATTTCCCAAAGTGAAAGCTCTAACCCAATTCTAAATTTTAATTCTATTTTACGCAGTACTGCAGAAAAGTGGACACTGAAAAATTATCTGACTGGGAGCTTAGCAATGGAAACCCATAAATCATCCTGGCAGTTATATAGTTTTCTTGTGAGGTAGCGCTGATGGGAGTAGCTGTTAACTAACAGAGGCACACGTTTGGCACTGGAGCTTTTTAGAGTCACCAGTCAGTAGGTGCAGTGACTACTGACTCAGCTGCAGTGTCCCAGACCTGTATTTACTTACCACCTTTTCCCAAGGGACAGGGAAGCAGACGTGAAGGTCTGCTCACTCCCAAAAGTTATTTTGGGATCCAGTAAAGGATTTAGGGGTTGGAGCCTCTGTGAGGAAAAATAATGATAAATACAAAAAATAAAACAAAAAAAAAAAAAACCAAACAACCAAAAAAGAAAACCAACCAAACAAAAAACCAGGCAGCAAAAATACAGAGGTTACTTATTGTTAATTAATTCTGCAGAGAGTGCGATGACAGGAAAAAAATAGGAAATTAATTCATTGTCTATATAGCAAATGAAGCTAATGGATGTTTGAGGAGTTTTTGACAGCAATGGAAAAAAAATAAACCAAAAAAACCTGTGTGAAGCAGGAAATTAGACTACATCTCCAGCCTCTACAAGGCTCCATTAGGCAGAACAATTAGCAAAGCTTTCAACAGATAAGAAAAAAACCTGAAGAGCTTGTGGTCACACTGCTGGATTTTACCTCAAAAAAAAACCCAACACCCTAAAAAATCCCCAAACAACAAAACACCTGAGTCTTACATAGGATTTTGCCATATATATCAGAGATATTCCCAACTGGAATAAATTGGTGGAGCTCAGCAGAACTGGGACAATTTATCTGAGCCCATCTTTAACACTACAAACAACATTTGTTTATGGGTAGATCCCCTCATCCTAAAAGATGAGCTGGTCTCAAACGTTCACAAGATTTTAAGTCTCTTTCAGTTGTGAATCAGGAGGAGTGAGCAGGGGAACGTTCGGCAAAGCTACCAAAGCCTGATTTAAACAAGAACCGAGACATCAAACTCTCAATTTAAGGAGTTACTTCCTGAAATATTTGGGGTTTTTTTCCCCAACAAATCAATAGCTACAAATCCACACGGATAAAACTATAGAGGAAGAAGCAGTTTGCTTTAGAGCCACTAAAATACTTGAGTTGTGCAGCTTAGATATAATACAAAAAACATTAAAGGGCAGGAGAAATATATTAATACTGAAATATCTCACAGCTACCAGCGTATAGAACAGTGGCTGTGTTTGTCAAGCTAACTGGCTTGCTAATTACCCACTAGAAAAAAAAACTAATATAAAAAATGAGCTAAGCACACGTAGGTGTGGAAACGTTTCAAGAGGGAGCTGGGGGGGTGGGGGGGTGGGGCAAAAAAAGGTTATTTGAGCATTTTGCATATTAATCCTGCTCTTACTGTTCTGACTGCTCTTACATTTAATTGCAGCGGTTTCAACCACATCAGGATAATCAATCATGACTTTAAAATGTAATTAACTCCCGCAAGAAACTGTTCATGAAGGGAATTAAGAAATTTACTGTCTGAGGCTAAATTTGGGGTTACTTATAGATTTCTTCTACTTATAGAAATAGCCTAGCACTGGCACATTATCTTCTGGTGCTGCTCAGATTATATTTCTGATGAGGATGGGGAGAACTGGACCTTAGCAGAGAACAAGGAAGGAAGGAAATTTTGGGGTGGTTTTTTAGGGTTGAATGGGGTTTTCTTGGAATGGGGAGTGAGAGGGGTGAAGGCAAATTCTCTTTATTCTCTGAAGCTCTTAAATGGTTTTGTTTGTTTGTTTTTGTGGTTTGTTTGTTTGGGTTTTGGTTTCATTTTTGTATTTTGTTTGGTTTAGGGTTTTTTTTTTTCTTTCAGTATATATTCTGCAAAGATTCTCCAAAAAGGAAAAGGGAAGAATAAATATAAGTCAATAATGAAGCTGCTCATGAAGAGGCAGATTTCACTTTTGCTTATACAGCAGTATGTTTTCTGGCTTGGTACTTAAACTCCCCACCAAGCCCCAACTGACCCAGCCCTTGCCTGGGTCACCTACTTGATGTATGGCAACTTCCAGCAGAGAACTGGGAGTCATTCCTCATCCATGGGGATGAAACACCAAGTTGGCTGATCTAGTTGCAATAAATACCATCTTTTCACCTGTAGACAGACTGCAAACTTCATTTGTTATCAATTTCTAAATACAGATTCCTAAACCAAATTAGAGGCTCAAGTTAAGTCTTTTTTTCCCCCCTCCTCAGAGAAATAAAACCCACAAGGAACTGGGTATATAAATCAAAATGAGAAGTTCTTCTCCACCAGACAGCATCCTAGTCAGCTTCCACTGTGCTCTGACATATGATTTAAATGGGAGTTAAAAGATAAAATCAAATAACTGGTGGAATATTTATTGGAGAATTCTTAAAAATACCCTTGAAATAACACTTTGAATGAGACTGTTGCTTTGCAGCTGCCTGAACCGTGGCATTTACCATGCAAATATCAATAAAAACAAGGGAGAGAACCAGCAAAGGGACGGCAAATAAACATTATTGCCTTTCAGCTTCCTCTGAACCAGAGGTAGATTAGGCATTAAAGAAATGAAAAGTTAAAAATAACTTTCCCTCACAGAGTTTCTGTCACAGCAGCAGCTCACTGAAAGCTTTTCTTCCTCAGCCAACTCATGATAGGGCCCCAGAGAGGACGATGCCCATGAGAAGAAGTCTCAGGCAAGGGGCAGCAGCTCTGGCTTCTGGCACATTCAATGGCCAAGGAGGGCTGCAAAACCTCCCAGTAGGGAGGGCTCTTTGTACCCCCTAAAACAAAAACAACAAAAACCAACCAACCACACCATTTTCCATGTTAGTTTATGAGCAGCCACGCTGGTTACACAGAGATGTTTTAACAGATGGAGCAACCAGCTGGAAGTTAGAGACTCCTTTCCCTATAGCTGGACACATACAGAGCTCTATTAAATTTTAAATTTTAATCAGAGAATGTCAAGTTCAAAATTAGACTTAAGCCTCTGATTTTAAGGTTCGGGGAATGAAATATATTCTCAGTCATAAATGCCCTTTTTTTCTGAAGGAGAGGGAGCATTCTTCCCGTCTTAAAAAGTGGGCACACGGGCAACTCCTTTCCTCTCCATCCCTCACAAAACACAGGAAGTCCACGAGAAAGACCAGGAGAGATATATCCCACAGCCAGGCCAACACAATGATTTTCAAAAGGAAAATAAAATGAAAAAAACCACCAGACCTAAGGCTTTTATAGGTGAAACCTTAACAAGTATAACTCAAAACACTCTTCCTGCTGCGGACAAGGCTTTGCTGTAAATTGCAATGCACTCCTGTATGATGCAGGACTGGAGAAACACCCTACTCAGACCCACATCCCACGGGACCATTGGACACCAAACCAGAAGAGTTAGGGTCAGCGTGAGGTTTTTTTTGGCAGGTTTGCAACCTCCTAGCAGCAATTAGCACATACAAAATCTGTGCTGGATACACGGCACGTAAGAAACATCCCTGTGGTCATTACACAGACAGGCACAGCTTTTCTAGGTAAAATAATTGCAGCTCTCCACACCATGCAGTATCTGCTAGGTTGGGCCAGAAAAACCTGTGGAGACTAAAGAAGCTCTCAAAAATCCCACTCTGAGCCCTGACACAGCCCTACTGCACCCTGCCAAGTCCCTTCAGTCCGTTTGCTTCAGGATTTGACACAAGCACAAATTAGATGTGTCCATCCAGCAGGCCACGTGCTCTGGTGATAAACGGACTAGCCATCAAAGAATGTTTCGTACAACACAAACGCGGCCGTGTTTTTATTAGGCAGATAAACAGACTGACATAGGATCCACCTCAATCCTTATTTATGGTTTTATCATAAAAGTTAACAATGAACACTGTTCCAAATTTACATGCTCTCCAGTGAAGGGCAGGGATGCAATTTATAATTACTCATATATTACATTTATTGTTAGTAAAACGGGTATTATTTCTTTTCTTTTTTTTTCCACATGTCACTTCGTGAACGGTTTGGTGATTGAAGGAACTGTTTATAACAAAACCCATCATTTAACCTCAAAAATACACATTCCTCCTATCTTGAAAATCCCATTAAAAAACCCAAACGAACAGAGGAAGGAGGTTAAGCTGTCATCTCTCCCTCCCCTCCACACCATTAAACAAGCAGGTGGACAGACTTAGGTCAACCCACCTCTTGGCAGCTCTTTTCTCCAACCCGGTTTGTCAGCAATAGTCCTCCTCCCATGCTCAAGCCCAGGGGGGCCAGGGTTTATTTGAGCGCAGCACACGTGCCAGTCTGCCTTCCTATTCATCACGCCCTGGCATGAAGTCTCCTGATAGTTTCTGTTCATTTGTCCATAGACTCAAAAAAAATGTGGAAAGCCTGAAAGGGAGATCGGGAAAGGTTAATTGGTTTCGTGGACCATCTGTTTGTGCGGTGAATAAACGCCGAGAATAATGTGTAACAAATAGCATCTACAAGGATTAAATAAATCAATTCTGGGGATTAGAAATAACCTATGGACTGTGTTAATGGAGCAGGAGTTCGTGTAAGAAAACCAGCCTTACTGAGCTGTAGAGTTTGTGACCTTTAGGGGGTAGAGAACCAAGGTTTCCTGGGAAGCCTGAGGCAAAACAGTAAAGTAAAACAATTAGATGGCCAAGTAAAACTTCAGGAAGCGTCTCAAGGAGCACACATGGAAGACAGAGATTGGTCCCACTGATTCCAAAAAGCAGTAACAAGCCTGTAATCTCTTTTGCCTTTTTATTTTCTCTTTGAACTACACCACATTGAAGCAGTACTTTAAGAACTCCCAACACAGACAAAGTTAACATTATTTTTCCCCTCTTCTCTTAACCTTTCCTTTCAGTTCTAGAAGAGATCAATGGCCCTCACTGAACACGACTCCACTCCAGCATAGACCATGATCTTTGCAAACCAGGATCACCGAGACATTTCCTGAAGCAAAACTTTGTTTTGATAACCCTTGACGTATTTGAAATAATGGACAACAGAAATTTTTCCCAAGTGTCTAAATAACACTGGGAAGTGCCCCATTTCAGACACAATATATCAGGTAGGAACCATCATAAAGCCCTTCATTGAATTGGGATTGTCTTTATCTACAGATATCCACCAGCAGCTGTAGATAGGAAGCATTGGAAAGAAACCAAACCAACAAAACCCAGCAAACCTGTACTATACCTAAGCCTCCTACCTTAAATTCCATCGAACATATGTAGCTCAGTGCCAGGAGAAGAGGAACACTTGATAAACAGGAGATCATGAAAGCTGCAGCACTCTCAAAATTATGAAGAACAAAGATGGCTCTCTGATTGAAAGGCCATTCCTAAAGATCTCCGAGATGTCTTATCTGTTTAAGCCAATTTTGAGCAATCAATACATTATATTGTCTATACTGAACCCGTGGAAAGTGTCCCATGCCCAGCAAAGTACAGAAAAATCAACAACTGAAATTATTTTAACTTTCTTCTGGTGCAATTGCCAGCCTGCTGGTTGTTGCAGAAACATCTCCACGCTGCTTTGTGTATAAATTTTTCCTGCCATAAGCAAGATCAACCTTTACTTACAGCATCCTGCAGGTGTTACTTCATCAACACCATAAAGACATGCTTGAATTCTTGTTTAATTAGCAGAACAGGGACGTGCACCATCAGCCATCTATATACATGGGCATCAAAACTGCTGCTCAAGGAAGGATCTCCAGTAGAAAATCTTCTACAGCAAGTAGCTCATTTTAAATTTTGCTTCAAAACCCTATTGAATCCAAGGCAAATTTTACACTAAAAGGAGTCAAAAGGTCTGGGCTCCAGTAGCTGCATTTGAGGTTAAGCTTCTCATGTGCTAGTGAGTACCACAAAAGTCTCTTAGTAACAGCAGCATTAAAAATCCCTTCTATTCTAACTGCGTGATGACACCACACACACACAATCAGCCCCACTGGACATGACACAAACATAAGAGGAGAAAATTAGAGTAAAGTGGAGTGTGTCTTCAGAGGATGGCACGTCTTTTCTCTTGAGCTTCCTCGGGTAGATTTACCGTTGCTATGAATGGCTGCTGTCGAGTTAAAATGTATTCACACAGAAGGAATCTTTGAAAATTAAGGAGGAAATAATTCAAATGTATTAGGAAAATCTCAAGGAAAACCAGCAAACAAAAACCCTAATGGGAAAGAGAAGAAATCTTATCCTGACAGGATTGGTATTAGAGAGCTTTCAAGTCTGTTATTTTAGCTGAACTCCTGTTGCTAATGCAGATAGAGGAAAAAGCTCAGCAGAGATGAATCTTCTGCCAGAGCCACAGATGAGCTACAACAGGTCTTAAAATACATCCTGTTTCCTTGTAACAGACTGTCTGTTCCTGTACCCAAAACCATCCTGAGTCACGCCACTGGGGTGGGGAGCAGGAGAGCCCTGACGGCTCCCCTCTGAATTTCATTCTCAAAACCATAAATATTACTGGAAGGGAATAATATTTTTATGCAAATTACGTAGAATAAGAAACATAAATGCAAGCTTTTAATCAAAAGACTTCATTAGGTGAGCTCCATCTCAGCGGGACCTAGGTGTAACATCTTGCTGAAGAACCACACGTGGTGGCTTACGCAGAAGACGCTGTAGATCCTAAACATCCTTGAAAGGGAAAAGATAAACTGTAACAGGCAGGAATGAGCCACTTCTTTCAAATGGAAGAAATGAAGGGTTTCAGACCTTTGCCCAAACTTCCCCCACCCCATGGGATTTAAAAACAACATTAATCTCAACAGTTTGCTAAACTACCTGGATGAAAGCTGTGGCCTTCAGCATGTATGTGTAGGCAGTAATAGCAAAAATAAAAAATAAATACATGATATTTTATTCTGGGAATAGTCCTCCAGGATGGGCCAAACTCGGCATGAAGCGATTGTACCAGTTTTTGGTAGGGCTATGGGGCACTGTGGGATGGGTTTCCTCACTGAGAAGGATGGAAGAGCATTTGAAACAAC
This sequence comes from Todiramphus chloris collaris, assembly GCA_025345505.1. Taxonomy (NCBI): domain Eukaryota; kingdom Metazoa; phylum Chordata; class Aves; order Coraciiformes; family Alcedinidae; genus Todiramphus; species Todiramphus chloris. Next base: position 2,301,856 of record JANVCC010000135.1, on the reverse strand, counting down.
GTCCGTAGGGGAACTCGATGAGATGGTTTGGTAGATTGTCAGATGGTTGATGCAGTTCATCTGGTTTTGCTTAAGAAGAAAAAAAAAGAGTGTTTTGCTCAGTATTGTCATAGAAAATTCCACAGCAGTCCTTGAAAACACTAACATGAAAAGATGAATTTAATAAAAGGCACTTTACAAGTTTAAGTGACAAGCTTAGATCTCCGCTACAACTGTATCAAGAAACATTAGCTCAGAAATACGTACAAATACACAGTGAGCACTTTCTGAACACAGGCAATGATTGATGATTAATGATCAGTTTATTAGATGTGACAGTAGCTAATGTAGTGTCTCTATCTCGTGCATTGCTCAAAAAGTTGTAATTTCACTGTAAACATGAGGAAAAATAACGGCAAGTTGCCTGGTTTCATGATTCTGCCCTTGAGAGTGCTCCCACTTGCAGGGCATCTCTTCAACCCCACAGGACCCAGCAGCCCATGGGAAAGCTTTGCTCTCCGAGCCAATTCCATCATTTTCTCTACAAAATTTCCTTCCCACAACTCAAGGGCAGCTCCTCTGACAAACAGCCCGTAAGGGCTCAAGCGTACACTACTCTTATTTCTCACAAGCAACAAAATTAGTCCTCCCTCCTTGTTGCTGGGAGCTCATAATGAAGCAAGCATCCGTGGCAGTAGATTCAAAGTCACCTTGGTATGAGCGCACCACCTTCTCCTGCAAATCCAAGAGATGAGTGACATCCTGCTCGCACCCAGAAACCTACACTCCTCATGAGAAAGCTGAGATTTACTTATCCCTTGTCCAGAGTTGTGCTAGAACTATTGATCCCAGGAGTGGCTGTAACCTTTGGAAACTCTATTTCTCAACGGCACTCAGCAAAGAGTGAAGAGGGTCTCAAAGAGCCAGAAGCCTGAGAAATCCAGCATGAGAGTAGAGTCCGTTTTAAAGTGTATATAAAAAGGCATTGCTTTTAAAATTAATGACATCCTTTTGCCCCAGCAATGAATCAATGGAAGCTTTGCCTCTGGAAACAGAGCTTGACCTTGACTTTTTAGTGTTTCGAGAGTTCCTTGAATCATCTACCCGAAGGCCAGTCTTCCTTTTTTTTAGCAAACCATAAGAATAGAAGATGCCTTTTAAACCCGGGAAGTTAAATTAGACAGTTCCACAAATGTATGCTGGGAAAGCCTCTAGTTGTGCGTGACACTCCACACAGCCTGTTGGAAACATGCTGTCAGTGCAGATCTGCACTGCTCCAGCTGCAAGCAGAAGATGAAATAAATCTGCATAACCAAAAGCGATGGGATTCCTCTTCGGAGTGCACTGAAAGAAATAAACTCGGATAGAAAACACTGTATCTTGGATCCCTTTAAAACAGATCTCCGGGGATTTATTATTTATTTGTGTTAAGAAAGGAATAACTTAGCAAGAAACATCACGTTGGACTTCAGCGCACTGCAACTTGCAGAGAAAGATCGTGCCTGGTTATCCCAGTTCAGGGAAACTCTTGGTGTGAATTACGAGAGGGGTCTAATCTTCTGCACTTACCTGGAGAACTTAATTGCTGGATGTTAACTGCGCTAATGTTTGATGACACCTTGCAAAGCAGCACACATCTGCCTCGATTCTGCGCTCCAGGTAACTCCCTGATTGCCAGTGCTTTACTATCCGCTCCCCCCCTGCTTCTGCACTGCAGAATAATGCTGCCAGAATATGGAAGATATTTGGTGGCCTCTTAATGCAAAGATAAACTGCCAGCCATGATATTTGCACCGGATGATACAGCAAAACCTCCAAGGATCGCTATTTTAACACATTTCCTGTCTGATTTAATCTTATTTACGCGCTAAACTTAAACCCCTCTGTACTCCTCAAATTGGTTTTGCTGATGCTTAAGCATCTCTTAAAGCTAAGATCTATTTTTAATCTGGAGATATACATACTCTGAGTGTTTGAATAACCATTACACTTGTATTTATCCTAACTGGAATCAGCAACATTGCAGGCCACAAACTCATTATCACCCACCTACCCCATTTGCTTACCTACTTCTGCAACCTCCAGAACCATGAGTATGTGTTAGCATTTCCCAATCTCATCCTCCTTGGATACAAAGGCTGGGACCATGGCAGCCATACAGGAATAGACCAAATTTCCTAGTGCCCCTGTATGCCAATGGAAGTCATAGAATCACAGAATGGTTTAGGTTGGAAGGGACCTTAAATATCACCAATATATATCACCAATATCCCTGCCACAGGCAGGGACACCTTCCACTAGATCAGGTTGGTATTGAAGGCAAAGACCTTCTTTGTATTTATGTCTCAGGTGTGTTTGTTTTGGTTTGGTTTGTGTTGTTGCTGTTGTTTGGTTTTATTGTGGGGTTTCTTTCCATCAGTTACCCTTTGCAAATCTAAACAAATTCCATAGAAATTATCCACAAGCTTTGAATTAACAAACTGATGTTCTTGGGGTTCAAATGTGGGCTTCCAAACATTCAGATTTTGCAGCAAGAGATAATAAACTGCTCCTGGATCATGGAAACTGCCTGCCCAGCCCTCCCCAGGAGGAGTTATTTCAAAAGTTCTCTTCATAAATTCATTTTTCTCTCTTGACAATTACATGGCTCCTTTATATTTCACCTACAACTCATCAAAGTTAAATAAAGACATATTTTGCATCTGTTGCCTGTATCCAGAACTCGTTACGTGTCACTGTCCTGCCATCTGAGTTAGCCATTCCCCAGCGACACTCCGTATCCAAAGACCAGCCCTTCCTCCCTGCCAAATCCTAACGAAATAACTGTACAGCACAAACAGAGCTCCCCGAGTTCCTTCTGTTCCTGATCGGAGGAACGCGTCTCGTTTGGCAGATTTCAGTGTTCCAATTTGCCAGGTAAAGTCTCCTTTCTAACAACCACAAAGGACAGACCCTTTCAGAAACCTCTATCGTAAAAATTCTTGGTTTATAGTCTGCTCATACACAGGCCCTTGAGATTTGGAGCACACTGTACACGAAACCAGGCAAGCATTTTATTTAGCAAAAGGAAATGTGATTTAGTCAGAGTACCTGCCCACTTTGAGTCACCAGATGCGAGCCACAAGCTTGCCACCCTTTTTTTGGCATCAGGTTTGTTATTTTTGCTTTAGAGCCCACCTTTATTTTATCCCCCCTGCCTCTCTTCTCATCTCCTTTAATTCCTCTGAGCACAGGGAGCAGCACTTCAGACAGCAGCATTGGCTGTGAGCCCACACCAGTAAAATCTATTGGGTTTCTTCATTTCCTGGGCATAATTTTTCTTTACTCCTTTCCATTAGATGGATTTTGCACCTCACCTCAATTCTCGATTGCAATGCTCTTTTAGTAAGGCACTACAAGCAACCTGCCTTGGGTAACTCAAAAAATAAAAATAAAATAGAATAAAATATTCACTTCTCAACAGTCCTGCAAATGTTGGAAGGACACTAAAGATCAGAAGTTACATTCCTCAGGACTGCTTCTTAAGCCATAACCAAATTATCTGAGAGAGGCATAAGAGGAGAAGCTGCAAAACCTATTGTGACTTCCATCAAATTGAGATGGAAGAAGAGGCTGAAACAGCTCATGACAGGCCAGAGCAACACATACATACCTGCAGAGACTCATCAACTCTCTGGGACACCCAACACCAGACCTGAGTTAAAGTTTGCAAAAGAAACACGCTTTTCCCCCCCCCCCCCCCCAGAGCAGAGCACAGGGCTCAGGCGAGGAGAATGGGAGATGACATTGCAGGGAGCTAAGCAGGTCCAAAGCTCAGGTTAGGAAGCCTGGAGAGAACCCTAAACCCACAGTCCTCAAACAACTTCTGGCTGAGGCAACTGGTGCCCACAGAGGGATGGAGAGGAGTAGGAGGGGTTAGAACCAGCTACTTCCAATTTTCTGGTTTCCATAAAACTTTTATTCAAAGGTCCAGGCTAAACTGGATCTCCTGAAGAGACCTCTTGGGGTAGCGGTCACAGGATTAAATCAAGTTGTGTTTAGGCAGCAGTATTTGCTTAAACCCAAGCTTTCAAAGTAATTTCTTTTAGTGAAACTTCAATCCGAGTAAAACACAGATTTAAATATTCTGCCGACAGATCACATTGTGCAAAACCCCAACATTTATCTTGGATAATGAAGTTAGTTTAAAAAAAAAAAGTATCCATTTCTATCTCCCACTGAGAAGAGATTTCATACATCCTTTCCATACGTGTCAAAAACTGTGAAAGGATGGGGATTTTTTTTTTTTCCTTTATCCTGTGTATTATTAAACGTAATAGTCAGCCACCTCTAGAACCCCATCAATGATTGAGATAAATGAAGCTATTTAAAAAAAAAAAAAAGAAAAAAGAAAAAAAAAGGCCTAATGAAGTCTCTTTGGTGCCTCTGAAACACGGCAGTAAAGATAAATGAGAAACAATTTCTTGATACCCATTATTTTAAATTACAGACATCAGCCCTGATGCTGCTCTCAAGGTTTATGGAATTTTCATAGAATACTATCGATTTCTACATTCCACACGTGTACTCGAAACCCCAGACCAAGGCGTTTTTCTCCAGTGTCAAGTTGAAAAGGGGAAGGAGATCACCTCCACCACACCGGGAGCCCAGGGGAAGCCGATGCTGCGGGAACCACGTGCTCGGTGGCAGGGGGGACATCAAAAGGCAAAGCTTCACCTCTGCTCTCGCTCTTTACTTGCCAGCCCAAGTACCTGGCCATCCTCACTGTAGATTTAGCTTGGTCGTAGTCTTTCTCTAGAGAAGTAGTTTAGCCCAGCACTAAGTAGCCAGCATTGTCAATGTTTTGGGGATTAATAGCGAAGGGAAAAAAAAATATATAAAGAAAAGCAAATAATAAACACATCGGGGCTTTAAAATGATATTACAGGATTAAAATCCAAATGTTTTTTCTTTTTCTTGCTCTGCAATTTACCTGGAGCTCTTTCTGCTCTGCTTAAAAGACTATAAATACAAACAAACCACAGGCTTCTCTCCTCAAACCCAGGATCTACGCACCAAACCAAAGCCAAAGGACTCGGAATTCCCATCTGGCCAGGCTCTGCCCACAAAGGTTGTTGATTTTGAGTGCACCCCAGAGATGGGCTTCCCATGAGATGGGCGCTGTCACCCTACGCCTCTTCCCACTGCCCAAAGCTCCCACTCAGGCACAGAAGTATAAGTGAGTATCTAACTCAAAATAGAGACCCTAATCCAACACAGGCATAACCCACGGAGTCATTCCAGGTCCCCTTTCCTCTCGCATTGCTGAGGATTGCATTCAGGAGCTGGCAAGCAGCACGCAGGACTGCCTCACACCTTCTGGGGTCTGGTTTGGGGACCACCCAGACATCAGCAAATCCTTACCTTGTGACTTCCCTGCTTCTCCCCTTCGAAGGACAGCCCACGACATCTCCTGCTGCTGGCCTCAGCCTAAAAACCTCCTCGTTTCTCCTCCTCTGTATTGCAGACACGGAGCGAGACTTGCAAATACCTCAGCAATTGGGAGAAAGTTAATGACACAGCAGGAGGATGCCGCTGGATTCGTCTCGTATGGTTTTAGTATTTGCTTTATTACATTGGTATGGGGGTAGCAGAGCTGCTACTGGGTAATTTAAATTTAATCATTTATTTTGACACTTTTAACTAGAATGCCAAAAATACCTGCAACTGAGAAGTAGCACTTTATTGTGCGCTGCCATAAATCTACATTACAAAAAAAAAAATACTCTTCTTTAGTCTACTTTGATTTATCTTTGGGTAAGAGCTCTCCAGAATTGCATAACAAAACAAAATACTGCTTACACTTCATATGGCATTTTTAAGCTGGAAAAGGATCTAAACCTCATTATTATAATCTCTAAAAACATTGAATTTTTAACTTTACAGCGTTTTGTAAGAACCTAAGAAATACAAACTTAATCGGGGCAAAGCTAAGATTGAGGACTTTACCATATGGAATCTTTTGGATCTGAAAGCATTCAACGTGGCAGAAAATAAAATTTCATTCTATGAAATGTAACCCATTCTTTAATATTGTCCATTATTTCGCTAGGTCTGCCTGAAATCCTTAAAGCAGTGGTTGTGATGGCCTTGCTTTTCTTTTCTTTTTTTAATCCTTGCACACTCAGCTGAGTATCTGCTGCCTCTTGCGTAACCCTCCCAAAGCTCATCTCATTTTGGAAGTTAAACCCTGGATAGAGGTTTCTTTAGTTTCTTAAGCTCTCGGTGCCTTGCAAAAGGCTGGTGCTCTGAGCTGCTGACATCTGTTTCATCTCTTGTCTTTTAATTGCACAGACTACTTAGAGATCTCAAATGAGATAAAGCAAAGCAGCACCTTCCGGAGCAATTCCTGCTACAACAGCTGAAAAAGCAGCCCACCGTAACCATGGCAAATTCAATTGTTTCCAGTGACTCCATCACATGTAGACCTGATACCTGGGCATGCTGGGTGCATGTGTCATAGCCATATCTGCTGCCACTGTTGAAAGCAGATACAGGCAGGACAGAAAAGCCTGGTATTTGGCACATCCATCCCGCACAGACTCAAAGATTTACAATAAGTTGGGGTAGTCACAGCAGAGTCTACGTGGGGAGGAACAGAAGAGAATCACAGAATTACTGAGGCTGGAAAAGCCCTCGGAGATCATCAAGTCATCCAGCCTATGACCCAACACTGCCACATCAGCCAGACCATGGCACCAAATGCCACATCCAGCCTTTCTTTAAACCCCTCCAGGGATGGTGACTCCACCACCTCCCTGGGCAGCCCATTCCAGTGTCTGATCTCCCTCTCTGTCAGGAAGTGCTTTCTGATATCAAAGTAACTGGATTACACTCTCCCTTCAGGGAGCTGGAGACAGCGACAAGGTCCCCCCTGAGTCTCCTCTTCTCCAGGATAAAGAACCCCAGCTCCCTCAGCCTCTCCTCAGAAGCCTTTCCCTCCCGTCCCTTCCCCAGCCTCGCTGTCTCCTCTGGACCTGCTCCAGCAGCTCAGCATCCTTCTGGAAGTGCGGGGACCAGTCTCACTAGTGCTGAGTACAGGGGGAGAATCCCATCCCTGCTCCTGCTGGCCACACTATTCTTAATCCAAGCCAGGATGCCATGGGCCCTCTGGGCCACCTGAGTACACTGCTGGCTCCTGTTCAACTGGTTGTCAACCAGCACTCCCAGTCTCTCTCCACTGGGCTGCTCTCCAGCTGCTCCTCCCCAGTCTGCAGCGCTGCCTGGGGTTGTTGTAGCCAAAGTGCAGCACCCTGTAGTCAAACAGAACAACACTGGCAGTTTGGGTATTTGTGCAAGGTCCATTTCTACAAGGAACCCGGACATGGAATTAGCCACTAATGTCCTATAAAATAGTCCCTTCAGCACAGATCTTCTGCCTCCCTTTCTAAGGGATGACATAGGATACCCTTCTACCTCTGAAAGCACGCGCTGGGCGCACTTGGACATGGTGCACCACACCCAGCTTCTCCCACCTCTTCTTGGGAAGGCTTCAGACAGCCATGCACCCTACAGAACACACGGCTTGAAAACTAGGTGCCTATATACCGGGCTTTTCTCTAGTAGCTCAATCCCAAAGCATCTGAAGTAACCTTGAAAAGCAGCGTGGTTATATACACTACACACACAGTACATACACTGTGCTCCTCTGAATGCTTCGCAAGGAAAAAGCTAAACCAAACAAACACGCAGTAAAAAAATGGTAAAAAAAAAAAAAAACCCTCACAAACCACCAAAAAAACCCAACCAAACAAAAAAGAATTAAAACCTCAAACCCCACACACATCGTAGGCGATCTTCAGGCTACTTTTGTACACCTTGTCAGAGCCCGGTGGCTTTCCATATGCAAAGATTCTACATAAGGGTGAAGCAGGACTTGTATTAATCTGGCAGTTTCGTGGTCGGGGGCAGAAAGCTAAATCACCCGTGCTGCAGTGCTAAAGTTGTGTCAGCGAAGTGGTTAATGTATTAAAAGAAATCAGTAAATGAGTTTGTAACCTCCTGCCTGATCGGGAGCTGGCTGTTAAAGATGCATCTGCTGGAGATGCACACGGGGGGAAAGCACTGAACCAGCTCAACATTCAAGCAGAGGAGCTCTCACCCCGCCGCAGGAAATTCAAGTGTTTCCAGCACTGGAGGGACTCGTTGACTTTACTCAGTGGGTTGCCTGTACTTACAAGCACTTTTTATCAAGAGATTTGCTTTACTCTCTACACACCTTTTTTAGTTATGAAAGAGCCATGTGGGGTTTTTTTTTTTTGTGTCCAGTGATGTAATCAGGAAAAACTCAGCACTGAACAGAGGCGATGTGCCTACAGGATATATCACCCAGGAGTTCTTTGGCACGCACTCAACTTGAGACAAGGCAGGAGCCCCAGGAAAGCCACAGGCACAGACCAGAGACCCTGGGAGCCTGTCATTCCTCCTCATTCAGAGTGGTCTTGGGGTGACCACCCTCTAACCCCCCACCCCCGCTACTGGCAACTGGGGCACTCAGTGTTTTCAAACCCATCCCCTGTCACCCCAAGGTTATTCCCACCCCACAGACGAAGCATCCCTATGTAAAATGAAAAGGCTGTTAACACACGCTGGGGAAGGAAGGGAGAATTCTGTGGTTTTTCCTGCAGTTTGCAAGTTTGATATCACCGAGGCTGGGCACCAGGGCACAGCCACCCCTGGGCATCATACTGAGCAGCAAACATGCTCCTGAGACATCCAACATCTATAAGAAGCTTCCCATCAACTTCAGTAGGTTTTAATTAAGCACTATAAGAAAATACAAACACCCAGCCCTGAAGGATCTCGGGACTTTAATAGATTTAAAAATAAACCAAATCTCTATGTTAAGGAAGAGCAGAAAAAGGAAGCAACAAATAAACAAATAATGATTGGTCTATTAAATATTGTTATCAGATTATGAAATGTTAATCCACGCTACAATATCTTCAGAATCCCTGCTGTTTGAAACTGTCATGGATAGAAATTAATATAAATAAATCCAAACCCAGCAATCAACAGATGAATTTCCTTCCTGGAGCATTCAGAGCTAAGCAATTAGGAGAGAGACACAACTTGGAGCAAATGGAGAAGGATCTCGAACTCTCTGTCCCCAGTAAGAGATTTTGTATGTGCTTCCCAGAAACAAAATATATCAAACCATGTCCTTAGCTGCTATAATGTGATGTTGTCTCATTGATTCTAATAAAGTACAGAAGCTTAAGGACTCTGGGCCCTTTAGCATAATCCTTTCACTCCTCAGTAAATCTAAATAAATTCCACTGATTTCTGTGGACTTGTTGATCTGCCTTCGGCTAAGCAAGAGGAAAGCCAGGAACTCTCTTTCCGAGGGATTATCACTGCCTGGTAATTCATAAGAAGTTATCCTCAGGATGGAGATTTTAACATGGTCTGCAGAAAACAGGGAACTCTCTCCAATTCTTCCCTTTCCAGGTGCACGTTGTCCCCACACCCACGCGCTGCTGACCCTGGCATCCAGCAAACGCTCCACTTGCTTTCCATGAAGCTCCATCTCCCCGTGCCTTCACTGCCAGTTCCTTCCAAGGAGTCAAATTCTAACTTCTTTTCCCTGGATCTGTGTTTCCCTAGATGCCTACCCATGATATATCACTGCTAATCAAGCTGCTGCCTGCCTCCCATGGCTCTTCTGAGAAGTTATTACCCTTCCCATTCATCACCAAGTCAATTCAGGCAATCTTCCTGATCCGTGGCCTTGCACACTCAATTGTGATATTTCACGTGGTATGATATTGCTCTATAATAATAGCTCCATCCTTTGAAGATTCAGAGAAATTACACCAAGATATTTTCACTAATTAGCACTACAATAAGATTCAACATCCCTTGCCTGTAGCCAGGAAGAGAAGAGCTACTCCAGCAACACCATCTTTGACACGTGGAGATTGAAGGGGCACGCAGAGGGGAAACAAATCAGAATTTCCATTTGGCTTCTCTTTTTTTTTTTTTTTCCCCCCAAGTGTTTTGAACCTGAGCTGTAAAGATGTTGACTGCTTTGTTTTCTAGAAATATTGCCTGCGATGAAGGTAGGGCTGTGAAGCCTCTGCAGAAATCTAATCCAGCTTTCTTTGCAGGCTGGGGAAGGTCAGTTCACACCACATATCCTTTGTTTCTTCCATGGGTAGGGGGTGGGAGTGAGGAGGGAGAGCTGCTTCCCTCCCACCCCCACGGAATAAAAGCACAGAAGTCAAGCACTGTTGGTGCTCAAATCTTTTTACAGCAGCCAGAAAGTTGTGTGTTCTTCAGAAGGTACATACTGTGCTTTAACGCTTGGATTAAAATGCATTTTGGGGGGAAAAACAACCCCAACTCATATTCAAAGGCATTTTAAAGAAGTAAATGGAAGGAAATGTAGGCACCTTGATCTGCCTAGGAAAGGGGACAGTCTCCAAATCCATTTGCAGCCATGCAAAATTTTCCACTGCTGACAGTAATGCCGAGCACATCTCACAGACATTTGAACATCCTACAGAACTGCACAAAACTGCATCTGGGACCAAGATCAGGTAAGTGACTTGGGTACATGAGTCGCAGTCTTCTGGTAAGCACCTACTAACTTCATTTTAAAAAAAATAAATTGAAACAGATCCTGTAGCAAAAGTCAAGAAGCCTCTGAGTTTCTGAAAAATCATATGTCAAGGTGACCAGTCAACGATGGGGTGCCTTCGGGAAGCACTGTGATGTTCACCATTCTGCCCTTACACCTTTGAGCTTAAACACACATCGGAGACTATCGGGAATGAAGTTACAGAGTCATTCGGAAAATAATGCATGTGGGAATTAAAAGGAGAGGTCGTGTTTGGGCAAAAACTCAATTAACCATGGCAACAGGTAAAAGGAGAGTAAATGGGAAGAATCAGAAATCAATTACATGGTCATTTATCCAGTTTCCTGCCTTCTGCCCACCCTCAGCCTTTCCTCCTTCATCAAATAACATCATTTTGCCTCTGCAGGGCTGGAGAGAGAGAGATACCACTAAACCCAGATTTATATCCGAGCCAGCAAATAAAACTAGACTCTTTGGCATGCACTGGAACTGCAAGAACTTACCCTAGCTCAACTATTTGCAGGCACTGACTCTGTTAAAAGAGCAATGCTGATGGAGGCTACGCAGGAGATCACCTCCCACATCCCAACGCGGAGCATCACTTTTGTAAATTACCAAAAGACACAGTGGCTAATAGGATCAGGACCCGGAGCGCAAGAGAAGAAGAGAGAAAGGACAAATGAGTGATGTCTAATATAAAGTGCAGTTTTGTTTGCTCTTCAGCACCCGAAGGCAGCTCACTGCTTCACAATATTGCCTGCATTTATAAGGTCACGGGGTTCTCTCCTAACACGGTTACTAGAGTGCAATCGCCATTAATTTCAATAGAAGTCTCAAACATGCAACAGCAGCAGAATAAGGTCTTAAAATTCCACCTGTCCTGCAAGATATTTATTGTTCTAGAGGGTGAAATCTACCGCACCACACAGTTACTGTTAAAAAGCCAAGACAAGAAAGAGATTCTGCTTTATCTAGCAAAGTCAGTAGAAACGTAGCCTTTCCTAGAGTACTGAATAGGAGGTTTTAGAGAAGGGGAATATTAGTGTTGAAATGAACTCACCTGACCTAAGAAAGAAAAGATAAATCACGTTTTCTACAGACTACACTTTCCATCACTCCCTCTGGACAGCACAGCTTCCTTCCCAGCATCATTGTCCAGGCATAGACTCTGCGTGGTGCTCCCTTAACCATGCCCAGCCACCCAGTTAAAAAGACACAGTATTAACCAGTCCATGGCTCTTACACAATGACATCACTCTTAGACTATGTCATCAGGAAGATTGAACGCCACAATTTTTGTCCTAATCACAAGCAGTGCCTCTGACAACTCGGAAGCTCCAGGCTCAGGTCTGTATCCTCCCCCTTCATTTGCAGGGCAAAAATGCCAAATAAACATTTTAGGCTTCTAACTTCTATATTGTGTAATTAACTAACTACTATGGTTTTAAAACTGGGCTGGGAAACATGGTTCAAAAGCAAACTAGGGGGTAGTGCACTAACTCTTAAATATGTTCTTTGGACCTGTTATTACACTGTACAGCTTTTAGTTACTGTTTCAGAAAGGAGTTTGTTGCTGTACTCCGTATAATCTGCTAAATCCCATCCCACAGCAGCACTGATTTGCATAAACACCCAAAGCATCACACATTCCTGGGTCTGTTTAGCTAAGAGAAGAGAAGCCTAAGATGGGATCTAATCAATGCTTATCAATCTCTATCAGGCAGGGAGAAGGATGATGGGGTGCTTCAGAGCAGGAACATGAGGATGACGTGCAGTATGTATGCTGGGTGACACTGGATGGAGCAAAGTTGCTGGTAAAAGGTGCTGGTTACAAAAGGGCGATAGCAAAAAGCCTTTTTGTCCTGCTTAGGAAGGTCTGTGGAGCACATTACCCCAACTTTTCCTGTGCTCAGCAAGCCTTTGAAACCAGCCATGGGTACATACAGCCTCGCGATCAAACAAAAATAAAGAAAATAAAGCAGACCAAATGCACCGACCACTAATAAAAAGCCAGCTAAACCCAAACTACATACAGTCAAATGCCAAGATACCACCTGCAGCTCTGAAACCAGAGCTGCTCTCAGTGGTGGCACCACAGGAAGATGGATTTGGGGACCTCCAGTTCAGAGGAGGAGAGAAAGGTGGCTGCTATGTGCCATCTCCACAGCCACAACCCACAACAACCACAGTGTTTAATCTTTGAGCACAGTTACTACTAGCACTACTCTGATATTTAAGATTAGGCTAACATTCAAAACCACCACTCAGCCAGCATTTCGCCCAGAAAATTCAGTTACTTTCTTTTACTATTGTCTGTCCTTTCCCCATGAAACAGCCTTGCAGTGAAAACCACAACTAACTCAGCCACGAGACAGACAACAGTGCATTTATCTGGTAACAGAAGAAATTAGTTTATTTCCTGCCCCATCACCAAATGTGTGATGCGATATCACACTCGGATACCGCAGTGAGCAAGAACAGTAATGGAATAAATCACCTCTGTGGCAGGTTGACTTTATCCAGATTAAGGGTCTCACCCACCAGCTGTAGCTTTATTGGTTCAACATCCAAGTAGAACCCAAGCCCATCTACACACCTATGTTGCTGTCAGAGGACTAGATGATCTTTAAGGTCCCTTCCAACACAAACCATTCTATGATTCCACCTTGTTTTAACCTACAGGCCCAGGTACCAATTTCCATGATGCTGAGGCTGCATGTTGGCATGGATAAACAAGTAGATGTGGACTGGGGAGCACTGGGAGGGCTCACAGAACTGACTCCCCCCAGCTGCAGCATCCTTGGCAGCCAGGATGCAGCTCTGGAGATCCAGCTTAACTGGAGGCAATCGCATCCTCAGGCTGAGGCATCACACTGTTACTCAGCAGGGGCAGTAGGAAAATCCATTGACACACCCCAGATCAATGGATTTACTGCTGCCAGTTATGACTAACAGAGCTGAATCATGCTGAGATAGCGTATCTGGGAATCAGATGGGAGATCTCCACGCAGAGGGTCATACCAACCGCATTTGCGTTGCCGTTTATTACCAGCTCACACCCCGCAAAAGTCAACGGGAGAGTTTCCAGCCATCAATACTGAAGTTTAAAACAGGGCCAGCTGGAACTGGGATGATGCAGTGCCCTGGGAAAACCCAACGCGGCCAAACCAAACCCCAGACGAAGGGTTTGTTATCGCCAGCAGGGCATTACAAAAGCTGTCAAAGACAACGAAAATACAAAATTCAAATAGACTGCCTGTTTTCCCTATGCACATGAAAATCACTCCAGTCCCATTTTTAATGTACTCGGGCTCATTTGTCCAGACTTTCATAAAAAATGAGTTCAAAACCAAGAAAACCTCCAGCGTTTTTATGATAATGCTGGTAAGTCTGTGGGATGGAAGATTAGGCTACACACTGTGCTTCTTTGCAGAAAAGCCCTCCCCACCACTTTAGATTATTTTAAATCAAAATGAGGAGAAAAATGAGCTGTTTAAAACATCAGTAAACAAACAAAGGCCTCTTACTAGTAGGCCTTTATCCTCAATTTATGCTGCTTTTATATTTTGTTTTATATGAAAATGTAGTGCCTTTAGCCCTCCAACTCTACTACTGCTGCTTTTAACACTTTTACCCATTCAGAATCATTTATTTACCATTTCTATTTTTGTTTTCACTTCGAGATGAATGTATTCTTTTATCAGTTAGTTATTTAGGATTTCAGTAAATTGATTTTTCCCTTATATGTGTCCTGCACAGCTAAAACATTCAAGCAGATGAATCTGCTCATTTGTTTGATTTTTTTTGTTGTTTTGTTTTTTTGGTTTTTTTTTTTTGGTCTCCCCACTCATCTGAGTTTCCAGATTCTCCCTCTGCACTTGGCAGCTCTTCTGCAGCACCTCCAGATGCCAGGGTGTGCCCTGTGCCATGCAACACCAATCCAAGCTCTTTGGTGCCAGCAATAAGTTGTAGTAACAGAGAAGATGGATAAACTCAAACCTGCATGGTTATGACCCTATCAGCCCTGGGGTGCCGGGAGCATTCAAACAGCCCCACACAAGCCCATGTTCCCAGCAGGATGCCCAGTCCAGGTCTTTCACCCTGGTTTGAACCTACCCCAAAAGCTGAGTGGGATTCTTCCCAAAACCCCACAACAATCTGCTCTTTCTCAGCCCATAATAAAACAACAAAGTGCTGTTTTGCAGCCTTTTTCCCCTACCCATTGCAAATGCAAACACATATGTGCTCATCTCTCTCTGCTTTCATCTCCCCAAGCCTGGCACGTACCCAGGAGACCATGAGGAGAGAGACTTTCATGGCATGCTGGAGGGGGAAAAAATAAGTGCATTAAGGAAACGGTGTCATAAATCCACACCTGTCAGGGAAAGGTGCCCACAGAAACACACCACACATGAACAGATTGTTTCAGTCAGCTTTACAACACTCGCCCCAAAGTGATAGAAAATGAGACAGAGATGGGGAAATTGCAAAGCAAAATCAGAATGCAAATGTCCTGACAGAGTTCTTCACCCAAATTCTCCTATGTTGTTGGGGTTTTTTTCTCTACAGTCTCAGAAGAGCTTGAGGAAAGGGCTGCTGCTTTCTTTTCCTTTTATCAGCTCCTACATAGGGTCAAGCAGAGAAGTTCCCATACCTCACAGCCTGTACAGACGCACCGAACACAACGGAGACCTGATGGGAGCCCGAGCCAAACCAGCGCTTCTTCAGCTCCTTTTTCATCATCCCCAAGTTGAAAAACAAGAACAAACCTGCATGGTGTGCACCAAGCAGAGCTGGTCCCTCTCGTTGCTCGAGCCTCCTCCGTGACGCGGGGTTTAAGTGAACTCCCATCCCTTGCTGGAAGCACTGCGTCCTCCGCAGCACTCGGCGCCCAAGAAGCCAACAGCATTTAGTGTGCTCTGCAAAACCATTAAGTCACTGTAAAAAAAAATCCCCTTCGTAATATTCCCCACTGAAGAGCTTAAATCTCTTCGTTCTATTTAATGGAGTAATTTATCACCCGAGTCCTTTTAAAAGAAGCAACTAATATAGATAGATTAGATAGTAAGACGTGATACGTAAAGAATAATAGTCCATTATTAATAATAAGTTTCCAATATATTATAATTCTGTGTGATTGATTAGAAAGTCCGTTGTTTTACTCTAACATCTTTTTAAAGACTTCTCAATATCAGTTGAAGATTAAAAAGACAAAGGAAGCTTAATCATCAGTTCTAAACGTAACTTGGAAGAGCACTGGATTCGGGAGCACTTGAAATTATCATCTGGCTTCTTGAACATCAAAGGGGGGGAAGCATTTTATCCCCCTCCCATTTCAGTATCATTGCATCCCAGTTGTTTAGTCAATGCAAAAATCCTTCCCAGAGAACAGAAGAAAGAGTCAGTCTGAGATAAATAGGTAGGACTGAGCCAGCTGCTTGTGAAATTACAATTTCTCCGTTATTCTTTAGGGAGCAGCATCTCTCCATGAACTTCAGCAGAGCCATGCTCTTGGATGGCCAAGAATCTAGTTTGTAGATATCCCTAAAGCACACATTTGAGTGGGATCCAAGCAGCATTCCTGCCCCAGGACAGAAACACCAGTGCAGCAGTAAGCTATCATGAAACATGGGAAAAATGACAAGTGAGTCTTGACAGGAGAGGGGGGAAAAACCCAAACAAACCAAACCAAATAACCAAAACAAACAAACAAGACAAACCCACACACACACAAAAAAAAACACCACAAAAAACCACACACACAGTGGGAAAAAAAAGATTACTATTACTAGATTAATTCACACCAAAATAGTCACCTCATTCACCACACATCTGCAGTCCAGAGACACAGCTTTCCACTGTCTTACAGAACTTTATTTATTTATTATCGTGCAAGAAGCCAGTTAATCTCTGTGAGGCCTCAGCCCAGATACTCAGCACATGCTGCACATCTCTGTGAAGAACCTTGCAGCAGTTTCTGCTTCCAGACAGAAAGATTATGAATAAATTCAGCCCTGGTGCAGTTCTAATGACCTTGATTAAACCTGAAGGAAATTGGCTCTCCAGCAAAACTAAACATATATTACAAGAAATACTTTTTAACCTCTATTCTAATTCAGGCACTTTAAAATTTCAGCCTGAAAACCATCTCCAAACTCTTTCATGAATGATAATTCAGCAGGATAACAGTGCAAAAGCAATCCTGCACCTGGGTTCAATTATCTCTCTAAAAAAAAAAAAAAAGAAGAAAAAAAAAGAATAAAAACAAGGGTATTTTCAACCAACAACTTGCAATAAAAATCTAAGCTGTAAATCACAGAGTAGGCAGAATTTTAAGGTCAGAAACTTCAGATAAATGGTTTCTATGGGAAGTAGCAGTAGTTTGACCACAGACATCTCCTGCCCTCTTCGACATGGGATCCTGTTCACCAAGCTGCATGCCTCTGGTCCTGCCAAGGGACCAAGGATGGTCTCCAGCCAAAACACCAATGAGCAAATCATTTGGTTGTCTTCCCTCCTCTGCAGGGTCAATGGCAGAAAATGAGTTTGCATTTCAAACGATGGAATTAATACACTGGCAATAGAATATGCAATTTCCTTGTTTATTGCCTTTCAAGCCAATCCCATTGCCAGAGGTTGTCACTTTAACAACAGGGAGAAAATTAATTTGTCAGAATTTTAAAGGGACCCCTGTTAAGCCACGAGAACCTCTCAGCTCCACTGCTGCATCCCAGAAAAGGACGAGCCATTTCCTTTTCCATCCATTTCCATTCTCTCTCTCTCGCTGCAGTACCTTTCCCTGGACACTCAAGAAGCAGGGACCAAGTGGAGCTGCAGCAAAAAGAGGCTCTCAGGCAGGAAAACCCTAATGTGATTGAGAAAAATATTTATTTTTCATCCTCAGGATAATCTAGCAGATTTCTCTTCTGTCAAAGAATAAACAAAAGCATTGTTTGCAGTCAGAATGTCGCTTTTAGTTCCTCTGATTTAAAAGAAAAATCTATATAGCGACTGGCTTTACTCCCAAATCAAAATGAGGAGCCAAAGAGAGAAACACTTTGTTTTAGAAATGTCAAAATGAGACGTATATAATTACCATGAGACATACATTATAAATGATATAATTAAATATTTCAATACTCCCCACTTTGGCATTAATTCATCATTTCATCCAAGACTTAACTTCACCCTGGCACAGCACCGCAGAGATCTATACAACCTGTCTGCACACAGGAGAAGCAGCATCACAGGCACCTCTTTCAATATTAACACCCCTTTCAATCAGCACAGGAACGTCCTCATTAGCACCAAGCAAACGCAAACGATTACTCAGCTGCCACCACAGCCCCGTGTCCAGCCAGGCTGCCCATCTCGGGCACCCACCAGCAGCTGTTAGAAGAAGGGCACAGCTGGACAAGAGCCCTGTGTCTCAAATCAATGGCTAGATAAAGAAGTGCCCTTTCTTTTCAGGTAAGGGCACAAATTACATTTCCACCGTCCTCATCGGCAAGGAGAAAAGAATAGGAGCATTTGGACAACAAGCGCCTGCTGAGGAGCAGGATGAGCTTAATCAATAGCCGAGCACAAAATTGTCTTAGCAGATTTTGGCTCATTTCCACAGAAAATGTAAAATAAACCCCCCAAATAAATAAATAAAGCAAGCTTCTCCTTGCCAGCTGAGAGAGGAGGGGGGCTCAGGACCCGATCCACTGCCCCAGCATGGGAAGGTTCTGCTCACCGCTGCTCCGGCTCGCAATTTAACATCAAAGCTGCTATGCAAAAAAAACCCAAACCAAACAAACAAAAATAAATAAAATAAAAAAATAATCACCAAAACAAAACAAAAAACCCAAAAAAGGCAACCAACACAGAGATGAAAGCTTCATTCTGAAGAAAACATCCTACAACCTTTGTGGCCTGAATTGAGCAGATTACATCTAGGCTTTATTCTGCTCTCTGTCACAGGGGTGGCAATTCAGAGCAATTTGGCCAAGCCATTAGCCGTATGCTAAGCAGGGCTTCTCCTCCTCCTGCCTTCTTTCAGGTTGTCTGGATAGATACTGGTTCAGTCCTGTTTGTGACTGTTTTTTCCTTCTTCTTCTTCTAAACCACCGTAGGGTCTAACATCATTTCCCCCTACCATGCAACACAACCCTAATCAACATTTCATGTTGTTTCCCTAGATCTAGAACAGAAAATACAAATATTTCACAAACTGTGTGATGAGGGAGGTTTTCTAGAAGCGACCAGTGAGCAGAAACCCACCATCAGGGATGTGGAATTTCCTGACCCGAGCCCCTTCTCTGTGCACAAAGTCTCGGTAGCAGCCACGACCAGCAGCAATGCCCATCCTTTGCTTGCTCCAGTTGCAAACATCAGCCCAGCCTGGCTGCAAGCATTTGGTCCTGGATCTACATTCAGTCAGAGCTCAGGCTTCTCTTCCTTCCTATCCGAGTCCTATTCTGGAACCAAAATTTGAATTCATCTGTGTTCAGACCAGAAAGCTCCATCTTGAGCAAAACTTGAGATACAGGGCAGTATTTTTCCCTGCTGGCAATCACGTTCAGTGTGCATTTCTATCCACCTGTTTCTCCTCATTACAAAAACAATAAAACCCAAATGCTGACAGAGCCGAGAGCAGGGGGTTGCAGTTCCTTATCAAAAGTTGAGCTTGGCCATAATGCTATTCATATGAAATCTGATATGAAACCTCCTGGGTGTCATGATGTTCTTTATATTACAGTAAGTTCAATACATTAAGGATGCAGAAAAATCTCATTTGGGACTGCAAAGCAGCCAAGAGCCCTTCCAGATTCCCCAGGAGCTGGGCGAACAGCAAATCACAGCAGCTCTCCCAAGCGGTGCAGAAGTAAAACAATCCCAAGTCCTGGCACCAGCATCCGTCTGAGGCAGCACAGAGTGCTTTACAAACTTTAATAAGTGTAAACCTTACAAATCTCTCTTGTTTTCCGGAGGGTTTGTCGTTCCCATTCCTCACAGCGGACGAGGGAGGGGCAGGGGGCTGCAGCGCTGCACAGCTGGATGTGGCATCGCCCCGGGCCAGCCACATCACCTTCTGCGGGGGCCGGGAGCACAGCCAGGACACAGACTGGGGAAAAGCTCTGCAACAACACCTGCACTGCCTCCACATTAGCTTGCAGCCCTGTGAGACCACCAAGAACCCTGGCACAGCCAGCACAGAGTCAAACAACCTCTCTGCAGAGCAGCTTAAGACCACAGCAACCAATCCCAGCCCGGGACCCTCTTGACTAACACCAGCACAGCAAGTGTGAGGACATGCAGCCCCAGTTACCCAAGACCTAAACAAAGAAATGTGCAGATCTCCATGTGCAGCTTATCAATATTTCATTACCTGTGCACAACAGGCTTGTAAATAACTTTCTGCAGCGCGCAGGAGCTTGGGCTGCCTCTGTGCTGCCAGCCAGGAGCATCTGTCCCTGTCCCCTGCAACCGTGTGTCCCAGCCAAAGCAAAGACACCATCACCATTGCCCTGTTATGTGTGCTGCAGAGATGCTCGACAGCACTACACTCACTAGCTCTGGTGCTCTGGATTTGTTCACCTTCGCAAGAATTAGGGAGCCCCTGCAAGAGGCTTACTGACAGAACAACAAACCCGGGGCTGGCGGAGCCAAGCGCCTGCCACGAGATTCCTTAAATCAGCTGGCTTTTCTGAGGCTTTACATGCCGGGCAAACGCGAGGCATCTCCCCTCCTAATTTCACCCACAAGCAGAAAAGCTGTGTCTGCTTTCCCCCAGGTCCCCACTCTACCTGTGAACACCAGTGCTCAGCCTCTCGTTGCTGGTGGGGAGGAGGTCCCTGGCAGCTGCCACAGAGGTGGCTTCAGCTACAACAACCATTCTCTTGACATACCATATTTCTTTGCATGAGGCAATACCTCTGGGCAGAAGGAGCCCCTGGGAAGTGGCTCACCCAGGGAAGAGACCCAGCACACTCCAGCAGGAAGGAATCACTTGTCAATGGGGTTGGCACAGACCCCACCATCCTCCTCCACTGCAGAACCAGAAAGCTGTTGGAGCTGCTTTCAACTCAGCACAAAGAAGGTAGAACACCTCTCTAAGGAGATGTTAAGAAATCCCTGGATGCTGTTATCATTTTGTTTCAGAATACTAGGACAAGATTTATTTCTTATTCCACTCCAGCGTGTGTCTGCCACATGTTGTGCCAGCAAAGGCCCATTGCACCAGTTACAACCCACCAGAAACACATGCTGCATCAGGAAGTTTGTGGGATATCAACAGCATCACTTCAGATGACATGGACCACATTTGGCACACAGCAGGGGAGAGGGGAAAACAGAATCGGTCCAGAAGACACTTGCCCCCAAAAATGTATTTTCCACTGTTTCTATCCTCAGACAGAATCCTGAAGAAATGGATGAGCCGTTCTCAAAGGCTAAGGAAACGTGTTGCTCTCAAGCAGAGGATGCCACCACCACCAGTTGTCCATTAAGACGCTTTGCCTCCATTTGCCAGCCATTCAAAGGCAAGGAGAGCTGTCAAAAGCATCCCAGACAAGCACAACTACCATCATTATCTACAAGAAGACACACAGGGGGGAGAAAGCTTCCTTAGTTCCTTTGAAGCTCATTTTTCACCCTGGAAATGTTCTCAAAAAGGACAAATTTTCAAGCCAGCAAGAGCAGCTCTTTCCCTCCACTCTCACCCCCCACGCCGAGCTCTTCTCTGGACTATAAAATACTAAGATTCAGAGAAAGATCTTAAATACTAGATCCAGGACCAAATGCAGCAGTCCCTGCCTCCAATTCAAGCTGCTCCATTTTTTTAATGCTCCAAAGAGAAAGCAAAGTTACCACCTCAGGGTTGTCGGGACAGAACCACAAGAACCACACTGTGAGCACTGGGCAGGTTCTTGTTATGATGTCCATGTTCCCATCGAAGTTTTTGTTCTTGCCAGCACAGACTGGAAATACATCACCTAGTCAAGCTGACTATGACAACGGGCATCTCTTAAGATACTGGTTTCCAGCCCTTTTTTTGTACAGGTCAATTCAGGAGCTGTTGGCACCCAACCAGGTCTGCTGACCACACTTTGATGGAGTTGCTTTCCTGGAGAAGATCCATGCCTGTAGAACTGAAACCATGTGTAGCAATACATTCATCCTGGACAAACTGAAAAAGGAAGTCAATGAGAAACGTGGACTATTCTCACTGCGTTCTGAAATGCAAAAACTTGCATTTTACCTGTTATTTCAATTAATTTCATTTCAAATTTTAAATCATGCAGAAACACTAGTTTTGTTTCACTTATGTTTAATGTATTGTAATATGTTTTCAAGTAATTGAAATAACATATCATATTAAAACTCCAGAATTATAGGAAGGCAATATTTCACTCTTACTGAAATAATAAAAAAGTTGTGAATAATTCACACGCTTTTCTTTAGCAATTTTCCTTCTTTGCCTAATTTTGTCTTTTCATTCCAGTTCCGAGGTGAAAAGCTTTGAAATGACAGAGTTTACAACCAAAAGAAAATTTCAGGTTCTGACTCTTTCCAGTCCTTCACAGAAAATTCACCTTCTGCTAATTTTTAAGACAAGATAAAAGTGATAATGACAGCACTGGCAGCGTGGTGAGGAAGGGAGATGAACCCCGCAGTGAAACCCAGTCCCACAAACAGGCAGGACCCTGCTGCCAGTCTGAGCCCCCCCTGCCTCCCCCAAAACCAGCTCTTGGTGTTGAACATCACGGAGTTCTCCATAAGCAATTTGCCTCAAGGCTTTCAACTACGTGTTTTATGGATCATCTTGGAAAATACTACATGTTTGCACTTACATTCCTTTGGCATAAAAAGCTCCACTTTTCAGTCACTCAGCCTGTCTGCCCTGCTGAAAGTGATTGTAGCTGAAATAGCTTTTACTCCAGCTTTTGCATCAGTCATTAATGAGGACCTTCTCACATCAAGGGGGTTGGTTTTGCTGTTAAAACCCCACACTTTGTAGTGGGGGAACAACCTCTGCAGCACAAATCAAAGCAGGAGCCTCTAAATTGTACCCTTCTTACAAAGAAAAGAAATTTATAATTAATGATCTAACATAATCCAGATGATTGTCGCTATGTCCATGAAAAGGACCATCAGTCCCAACCCAGAGGTAGCAAAGGGACACTCATGGGAATGGTGGCAGAGAACAGAGACGAGAATAAAGCAGTTCCTACAGTGCAAAGGAGAGCCCAATGTTCCTTTGGCACTCTGCATCCTCCTGAAGCCCACCCGTTACCTCACACCTGTAGGGTTCCTTGCCACAGACAGACATCACCACCTCCATCAAGACTGGAGAAGGGATGATCCACCTTGAAAGCCTGGCCATGGGAAGCTGCTCTACCCATTTATTTGCCTTTCTTCCATCCTCAGACTTATAGTGAGAGTCCAGGAAAAACAAAACAAAACAGAAATAAATAAATAATAATTAAAACCCCAACCAAACACCAAAAAAATGTCAAGAGACTATAAGGCTTTATACAACATGAATCACCTGAGAGATTTAACATAACATTATCTAGGAACTGGAGGTAAGACTGAGAAATGCCTTTTGTTTGGTCCCATTACCCATTGCAAGGGAATTGATCCTCTCCAGGAACAAGTCGATAAAGGTCCAACTTCACCAGGATTGGGACAAATGAGATACCACCCGAGTGGGTCCCAAGGAAAGAGCTGCATCAGAGCCACCATCCCCTCAGCAACTGAGCCACTTCAGATTTCTCATTTTATTGCTTTTTTTTTTTACCTTTATCAATGGAGGAGACTCATCTAGAAGCAAGGCACATACCCAGGAACAGCCCACGACACGTTAGCTCAGCCGCAAAACCAACAAGCTGTAAAGTGGATGTGTTAATGGCCTAATGCATTACAGAGCTTGCTGTGTAATCATGCCGCGTACAAATAGCAGACTGCAGAGATCATTAAAGTCAATCAAAAGTATAGATTAGCACATAAAATCTCTTAAACGTCACCAATATTCCGATACACGGGAAGAGCAAACCCCAGTCAGCAAGTGGATGCAGCAACGTTGGGCTTTCAGCATCTCCACCTAGGAGGCTTGCGTTCACTATTACCACTGCCATTTTTCTCAGGGTAGTCCTGCACGAGGAGAGGTGTAGCTGCTGATCATAGCTGTATTTCTGCCCTAGGCTCCCAAAAAGGCCAGATCCAGCACAACTACTCTGCTAGTCCCAATCTCAGCACCTCGGTCCCATTTCATGACCCCACCAGCACAAGCTGGCACCACCATGGGGACTTCACCCACCCCTCAAGGGGTGCGTATGGGGCAGGGAATGGTTATGGACACACAGCTCTTTCCAAGTCACTTGGATACAGAAGGAAAGTTCCCGTGATAAAGCATCCCTTTAGCAAAAGTCTCCATCAGCCAAAGGGAAGAGCAGCTCCTTCTTTTCTCCACAACAGCCAAAGGACTCCGTGCTCCCCCGGGGCTCTTTCTCCTTAACCAGCCCAGATACATTTTCTCATTTTTGTCTTTTCATAAAAGCGCTTCATGCTTATCTACCGTGTCTGAGCTTTCCATTTACAATGTTTCCTAATTAAATATGATTTACTTAAGTTTACCTACAAAAATTCAATTACAGTTTTGCTTTAACTAGCCGCATTTACATTACACGTGCGAGAAAGGTAGATGGGAGAAGAGGTGAGGAAAAATCCTCACCTACCTCAGTGTTTTGCAAATCACCTCCATCCACAGAGCCTGCAAATATGGGCAGGGTTCCCGCTGAAGGGCAGGCACCAAATCCCAACCCACAGAATCACAAGGGTTGGAAAAGACCTTGAAGGTCCTCAAGTCCAACCTTTACCTAACTCTGCAACTACTACCCCCTGTCCTTCAGCACCATATCCAGACAGCTTTTAACTACACCAGGGATTCAACCACTTCCCTAGGCGCCTTGTTCCAGTCAACCCAAAGGGCATGTCTGTGGTTTGACTTCCCATTTCACAGCAGAACAAGCTTTACAGCCAGCAAACTATATTCCGTGCTCATATATTCCCTAGATGAAGAACAGGGTTGGCTTGTCGACCATCTTTTGTAAGAGATTCACTAGCAAGGAGGCTAAAATGAGAATCTTCCAGGAAAGACTTAATTTTACCTTGCAGATGACCAGACAATTTCAGTCATGTCGTACACGTTGAGAAAAGCAATTCCTTAAGTTGCTGCTTAGTATAAGAAGTGTCTGGTACTGCAAGTAAATTCAGCAATTAATTATTACCCATTAACAAAAAAGTGTTGTGGTAAGTTTAAGACTTTTATTTCTCTTTTTTTTGAAGAAACACAACGTGCTGAAAGCACATTTGCATTTTATTACCTCTAAATACTTAACTACCATAACTAATGCTTGATTAATAAACAGCTATCTAGTGCTGCTACTTTAAACCTTTCAATTTATATGCAATTCTCCCTCGCCATCGAGTGCTGCTCCTTCGTAAGAGCTAACATAGGAAGGAAACGATCCAAATTAGGAAGAAAATGGTCAAAATAAGGAAAACAGGTTTAATTCATGGTGTCTCACAACCCATGGTTTATTGTTCCAGCCAAGCTCATTAAATGCTGGGTAAAGCAATGAGGTTTATAGGTCTTACCTAAAAGTGAAATTGGGGGACAAAAATCATTTCTTTGGCCAGTCTCCCAAACTGCAAATCCCTGCTGGCCGCATTCATTTCAGGGACTTCTTCAAGGCAGCAGAAAATTCTTTATGCTCTTGGGCTATCCTGATCCTATCCCACGTAGAATCAACCCCTAAATGATGGGAGGTGTTTAGGGAGGCTGGGGTTTTTTTTGTTGCTGTTAGACTTTGGGCTTTTTTGTGTTTGTTTTGGAATTTAATGGATCTAGGGATGGTTTCTATGGTGGTTAGGGGTTGGCCGTTTTTTTGGTGGTGGGAGTGGGGTTGTTTTTTGTTTGGTGGGGTTTCCTTTTTTTCCCCCCTCCTTAAAAGAGACACTATCTTTCCTATTTTTTATTGTTCATTTATTTATTGAACATGGCAGTAACTCATCGAGTTTGTAGCTACAGAAGCATGAAGGCTTTTGGACTAATTTGAATTAAAATGAAACAGTGGATAATATTTGTTTGCTTTCAGGCCTTCAGAGTGGAGCCTTCAGGAGAGAGGGGAAAAAAAAAAAAAAAAAAGAAAAATTGCAGAAGAAAATATGAATTGGACTTCAAAGCTGTTAAAAACCAGACTGTGGCTAGAGGCCTTACCTGAGGTGGCTGCTTTTTCAAATGCAAATATCTAAGACATTTAACCGTGGATGAAGCAGACCTCAAGTGCTTTCTATTGCTTCAAACATTCTCTCCCCAAATCCCATTTCCTAAATGCCTGGTCCTTTCAGGTGGCAGCTGATTTAGCAGCTCCAGCTCGCTTTCCTAGGAGATAAGTGATGCTCAGGATGGGAGATGCTGCACCGCTCCCCAGAACTGGCCCTGTTTGCTTCACCTTCACCCTCGTGGTGGTCCACAAAGCCCCAGAAGGTAAATCTTCTTCCCTGGCCCCAATTCTGCATGCTGTACCAGACGCCAATAAATGTGGTTTCCAATTCCATGTATTTCAGCAGAGCTACATTGCTGGGACTGATAACACAAGAGTAGAAACCCAGTAAGAATAAATCTTCCAGTCTGTCTGGTTTTAAAGGAAAACGGTGCAGTCAACGGAGATCTCAAAGTGCAGCCAAAAGGAGGAAAGCAGAACTGACAGCAAAGAATCAACTCTTGTCCTGCTTTGTTCCAGACATCAGCAAAGGTTGGAACCTGCTGTGGACGCAGCTCTCATTACGGATTTAATTTCATAATATCTGCTTTTGAATTAGGCAGACTTCAAAGCTGATGAGGAACAGGCTTTTCTTCTCCCAATTCTTATAGCATGAAATGCTTTCTCACAAGTCATGCAGCCTTCTAACCCTTTGGTTAGCTCTAGAGATACATCAAAAAAATCCACCCCCATAATCACAGCCTTTTTATCTTGGCAGGTCCTACCCAAGTGCTCAGTAGTCTGAATTTTCCACTGCTATCAACAGTGTTAACAACTAATACTCGGTAATTTTTCATCACTCCTTTCAAGCCTTTCAGGAACTTACTTGTATGAAATATTAACAAGAAAAGTGTTGTGCAGCACTAATAAATTTGCCTCTCTCCAGCCTCTAACGGAGATGAAGAGCCGTACAGCAAATTTTCCCATTCTCTTTTGGTCCTGCAGGTCTTCAGGATGCTGGCTGGTAACAGCATCCCAACAAGCCAGCAGCCCAATCCCGCTGCCCCACAGCAAGCAATGGGATCACCAGCACAGCCCTTCAGACATCACAAGTCACAGCCATTCCCCATCCCAGTACCCAGGGATATCCCATTTTGGTGCTGAAGCAGACAGACTCTTCTCAAAGACAAGCAGTTGGGTTGATAAGTGTATTTAGCTGCCTAAAGATGCAGAAAAGTACCCGGAGAGAGCGGCTGAATTGAAGTAACTCCAATTTACTCTCTCATCTGCATGCATAAGCCCCACCAAACACAAAATTCTTGCATCTGGTAGCAGAACTGGTGTGAAACTGGGCAAAAAAAAAGTGTTTCTGCTTGTGCAAAATGTTATCTTTCTCCTGCAGGGCACCTTTTTTTCCAAGGTTAAAAAAAAAAGCAGGCAGCATCTCCATATGGAGGCAATGCACCTTCAGTCATAAGTGTGCAATAATAGAGACCATCCATTTTCCATCGTCAAAGAGCACAAAGCTGAGGTGTCTGCACCTCATAATTGAGATTATGGTGGGAATTAATTATAAGATTAACAATCCCCTAAAGTGATATGACAGCACAGGTTTCAGAGGACTATAAGGTCATTAAAAGAGGCTATTGAAGTACACGTGAACGAGAAGAAAAATGACACTCCCGGCACGAGATGCTCATCAAGTATGTTTGTATGGACCACAAAATTTCTTTGAAATTCTCAAGTAGAAGAGATATTTCAAACGTGTACAAAAATAAAAAAAAACAAAATTAAAAGCAGAGTGAGATTAATCCCCAGCAGGCAGAATGAAGGAAAGGGAAGGACTCCTCATCTCTGAAGAGCTAATCCTACCAGAGCAGCGACAGGAAGGTGTAAAATTAACACATCAAATTGCTCATTGTTTGGGTAGGTTGCCTGCTGTAATTCGGCACGAGTTATTATACTGCAGAATTTCAGGGGATAAAAATCCATTACAGCTCTTCCGTATACCCTGCTCCGAGGGTCTGGTTTTTTATCTGGAAGAACCATATTTTAATCTACTCGCCAAACGTTTTCAACACAGTCCTTTAATACTACGTTGCGTTGAGCCTTGCAGACTGAGAAGAAGGTCGGGGCATTATTTCTATTGTTTGGTTCTTCGACTCGTGTGCCTACACAGGGAAGATAGCCCCACCGTATGAAGTGTTAATAAACTTTTAATAATAAAACTTTTCTCCAGGCATCAAATCTTGCCCCCACCGAGGACACTGCAGTTCTACCATTAACTTCAGTGGAACTCAGACAAAGCCCCTGGCTACATATTTCGTATAAATTACACTGCTATTAGACTCGACTCCCAACAGAAATTACATTCGTACAAGCTCCAATCCAACACTCACGACCTCCAAAACACTTCCAAATAGTTGTTTCTTCCTTCCACTCGCAAGCACCAGGTCTTTTTTTCCCTCTTTAAGTACTACAGCAATTAAGACAGACTATTGAGATGAATTTTTTACCTTTTAGGAGCACGTCTGGAGTTGCATGCAACAGGTCTATTTTAAAAGCAAATCTTTGGTCATTCCAAACTTGGCACCTCCAGACACAAGGCCTGGAGCAGTAAGGTGCATGGACACATGAGACTGGTGGTCTTGTAGCTGCACTGGAGAGGCCACATTCATCCTGGAGTATCCTTCCTTGGAAGCAGCTGAGCACATCATCAGCTGGCTTGGTATCAAGTGGAGTTAGCTCCAGCTTCAAGAGACGCGCTAAAAAGTGCTCTTTGTGCACAAAGATGAAGTGTATAATAAATCATACTTCAGTTCTGCCAACAGGCCAGAAAGACCAGGTTTCTCCTTCCCCAACCCACTGCCTTGGCTGTGCCCCACTCATGGGCAGAGAGGGGAAGCCTGAGTTCCAGCAAACTTTGGGTTTGAGGCCACCTATAAATCAGTGCAGGCTTCTGCATCATACGAAGCACTCAAGTTCAGCCATGTTGAAGTCACCAGCCAGGACTTGCCCAAGACGATGGCCACCTGCATGGCCTTCTGTCTAAGCCACCATCTGATGCACCTTGGCTTCAGCATAAGAAACCTCTTAGACCTCTAGTAACTCTCTGGAAACCAAACATGCACAGGCTTTGGGAGACCAAGGAGCATGTCTAGCATCTCCTAACTGATCTTCATAGCTGAAAAACATTTTAAGATGTTTTTAATTGGATGAATGATAGGTCTACCCGACAGAGAAAGCCAGGAATCATGACCAGGATCTGCCAGGGCTGCTTCCCATTTCTCTAATGCTGCTATCCAGCTCATGATAGAAGCAGCTTTGGAAAAGGTATTGTTTAAATGTAATTTTCCTCAATAACTGTTACTTGTAGGCGAATCCTGGCCCCCCCGACAAGCTTCAGCATCTCCTTTTTACCATAAAACAAAACCTCTGGTCTGTTATTCTAAGTTTATATCCAAGCCACACTAAGAAGATTAGATCTGGAAAAGAATGAAAACCAGCTACCCAGTAACAGGAATTCGTTTCTCTGCATATGAAATTCAGGGTTATTTGGCATTTCTAAACCCCACTTCCCTCAACCTCCGTTCTCCCCAAGTCAGCCAAGACCACATTCCAATCCCCCCCAGTGCTGAATGGTTCTTCATCAAGTAACCCAGGAAGGGAGCCGGGCAGCGTATCTCTATTGCAGGATGCCATAGTTACCCAAAGCAGCTTTAAACAAGACACCAAGTGCTAAAAAAAAAACACCAGTGAATTAATCTGTGTTAGGCTCCCTGCTTTACCAGCTCGACAGGTCATTTAAAGCTATTGGGAGTATCTTTACACTCCTCTGCAGACAACAGCGGGGATGTTTTCACAATCCATCCTCTACAGCAGTGTGTTCTAATTATTATTTGCTTTGTCTTCTCTTCAGGACTTTTCCCGTTAAGTGGTGGAGAATCAAAAGGATATACGCAATAGTTATTCTTTCATCTATTAAACAGCTTCTCCAGCTTGTGTCACTGTAAGTAGTTGTGCCAACGTGTGAGTATTTATGTGCTTAACTAAAAAGAACATTAAAAAAAAGGAACATAAATAAACAACACAGGCTGTTTAGATGCCAGCTAGACACATGGTGGTCTGCAGACATTTTTCTGGTAGTTACAAGCAAAGAGGCATCTCATTTCTTCAGGTTTTCAGATAACCTGCCAACCACACCAGTTCCCTGCATTCCCATCACTGACAGCCCCTTAGTGCTACAACTTCTGGCTCCTGGGGGATTTTCCGCCACTCAACAAATCCACCTTTATTCCGTGTCAGGGGCCAGGTTATGCTAACACACACTGCAGATGGACCTAGCTGATCAGAACAGCTTTTTCCTCCCTCCACCTCCTGCCTCTTAGCAGCACTGGCACTCCAGCAGCCAGGGACCTGCAGGCAAGTGGGACATCTCCTTTGCTGTGACAATGCCCGGGCTACGCACACGGAGCAAAACAAGGAAATAAAATTTGCTCGGCAAGTTTCTTGCCTACGCAGCTGAAAGACACCCACTGGGGCAACCTGCCGACTCAAACAAAAGCCGAATCCTCCTTTCCCCTCCTAATGCTGCTCTGCTCTCTCATGCGGGACACACCTTTTTGTGCAATGTGCCCCCGGGGGGCTGCGGTGATGGGTTAGCCAATTACACCCAGGGAAGAGGAATTTGATGAATGGATCATTTTTGGTGCACTCTGCACTTTTGACTCATAAATTCCACAGAAAACAAGGTAAATGGAGCATAACTTATTAATGAACAGAGCCCTAAATATCAAATGATCTGCTGTGAATCATCAGCTGGAACTGTTGAGCCTTCCTAGCGTGCTGCAGCCGCTCGGCAACGGGCAAACTCCGCAGCACGGTGGTAACTCTTCCAAGATAAAGCAGGATGTTATTTCCCAGGTTATTTAAAGCACAGTGCAGCAAGGAGCTTGCCAGACCTTCAAACTGACCTCTGGAGAGGGTGATCTTGCAAGCTTCACCTTGACTTGAAAGCACCATTAAGCCCGTGATGTATTGTAAGCCTTGCGAGAGGACCACAGAATCATAGAATGGTCAGGGTTGGAAGGGATCTTAAAGCTCATCTGGTTCCAACCCCCCTGCCATGGGCAGGGACACCTCCCACCAGAGCAGGTTGCTCAGAGCCCCAGCCAGCCTGGGCTTCAAAACTTCCAAGGATGGGGCTTCCACCACCTCTCTGGGCAACCTGTGCCAGTGTCTCACCAACCTGTGCCAGTGTCTCACCAACCTGTGCCAGTGTCTCACCAACCTCATGAGGAAGAAATTCTTCCTAATGTCCAACCTGAATCGACCTATCTCTAGTTTTAATCCATTCCCTCCAGTCCTATGCATCCTAAAATCTCATCAGGAAGAGGCAGGGAATTCAGACAGATCTAAAAAGAGACTCCAGTGAAGTCTCTGTATAGTAACCTGGGGGCAAGAGCTTTTCATGGTGCAGCACTTCTACCCCTTCACTGGTGGGTAAAAATGGACAATCCTACCAGGTTTGCACGCCTGCTGAAATCCAGATGAAGCCTGAAGCACCACATTGATTATTCCCAGAGCGCACGTCAGGGCAAGGTAAAGAACATGAAGGACCTTCATTTTCCACCCTTCGAAACGTTGTGGTGTTTTGGGGTTTATTTTTAAGTGTAGAAAAAGCATGACAAAGAATGAAAGAACAAGAAAAAACCCAAAAGAACAAACAAAAAACAAACAAGGAAGAAAAAAAAAAAAAAGCCATGAAAGAAGCTTCTGCTCAAACGATCCCCATCAGCACAAGGATCACACGTAGGGATCAGCGTGAGCACAAGCACATCCACACACTGGATGTTTACAAGTCACAGTGAAAGACCCCGGTCTGAGAACTTCTCTCATCACTGCCCTGGTTTGAACTCACTCACTTCTGTGCTGCTGCTTCCACAGTACAATGGAATTAACATCTCTGGATCTTCTGCAGTTCTCTTTTCTACCGTTTTCCAGTTTTACTTTTCCACTTAATCTTAGGTGTTCTCCAGCATTTGGCTACACACCTCTGCCTCCTGGTACTGAGCTCCAGATACCTCTGTGCTGTGGAAATATCTCCAAAGAAAAGGTTTTCCTTCACCTGTATTGAAAGAAGTAATAATAATAAAGAGTGCCCGCTTACGCCCTAAAAGCCATTTCTTCTTCTATGTGTATGAATATTGTCATTTTTCAACTGTCATCCCCCTAAACAGGCTTGAAGTGAGTTTCTCCTGCAAACTCATCTCTCCTTGCAGCAAATACCCTTTTGTATTCTCCTTTGGTTCCTACCCTCGTGCACATCCTTTTGTTCAAATAAACCGTCTGCCAAAATTTCAACCAGCAGACAGCAATTAGAACAGAAAAGCAAAATAAACTACCACGGCTTGACGCTGTGCCACAGGCAGGAAAGTCAATAGAAAATTTCTTTAGATGAAATTGATATTTAAAAATATACTTCTATTAGATCGTTTTTGCTGAAGTCTCTCAGAACACCCTCTTGTCGACCAGCGATAAGGCTTCAGCTGCACCTGCCAGGCAGAGCAAGTTTCTAGAGTCTATTAAGTAAAGCAAAAAATAACTAGAATCACTATTGCAATCTGACCGGGAAAAAAAAAACCAACAAACTGGAAAGAAAAAAAAAATAATTACTAAGTCAACAGAAAGAAAAACTTTCTACCAGCCAGATGTGAACTCATATCAGAAGGAGCTGGGAAGCACCTTCTTAAATCAGCAAGGGAACAGTGTTCCTCAGGCAAACCTGTACTTCCCCCTTGCTGATATAAAGGAGCATTAGTAACTAATAATTAAAAAAAAAAAGAACCAAAAGACTGAGCAGCACAAGGAATTTGGAGATTGACAACAATTAACTTTGTCTAAAGGAGACCCCTTACTGCCTGACCTCGCTATTTTAACAGCAACTGACTGACTTCAGGTAGATCTCCCTAGAGATACTGTCACTGCTAAAAGGAAAAAGGTTCTGCTCATTTTGTCATCTTCAAGTGATCTTTTCATCAGTGGCCTGAGCTAATACATGGTGTTTACTTAGCCAGCGTACGACCGACAAGATTTGCTGCTAATTCCCAATATGGATGTGCTGAAAGTGCCTTCTGCTGGAAACATAAGGGAGCAGAGTAAGGCTAAAGTTACCCGTCTACTTGAATAATGTGAACTGGTTGCTGTGGTGTCCCCTTCCAGAGCTGTCCCAGCCTCTGGCAGCATCGCCCCAACAGAAAGGAGAGGAGTGTTAATGCATTAAACTGACCGGTGAGATTACATGGGCTGCCTCTCCCAGACAAAGTGTATTAACCACTGATAAATTCCACTCCTCTGCAAAATTACAATTAAAAAGTCACCAGCCAATACCTCCAGAAAACAAATTACAACCCTGGAGCTCTCCAGTACCTGTGCTTTGTCCAGAGATGCCATTTAGAGCCAAAGCCAGGAGTGAGAAACTAGATGTTGTGAGCAGCTGTTTCACAGAGGGGAAGCAGAAGCTCAGGGAGACAAAGTACTCCCAACCCCAGACAAGAAACCTCACCTATTTCCCTCAAAACCATCCCTCTTCTCATGCCTCAAGGTGAAATACACTTGTTCAGTTGAGGGGGGAAGAATATGAAGGAGGCAAAAAAAAAAAACCAAACAAAACCAAATCCCCAGAACACAACTGATCTTCTCACAAGCAATCAGACATCTTAAAGATCTCTTTGGAGCTGCTAAATTCTCAGAGATGGCACCAGGGACAATTTGCCATCTCTCCTCATGTATATTTTGGTGATTTCAGAGTGGTCAGGTATGCCAAGGTACATCTTTCTGCTCCGCTCCGACAACTGCCTTCATCCTTCGTTTGCTAGATCCCATCCAACACAGAAAACCAAAGCAGATTTCCACGGCAGCTACCTGGATAGGTCTGGGCTGGCCAGAGCACTCCTCCCGTGGGAGAACAGCATTCCTCCCCACTTCCCTCCAGTATTGTCAACAGCTTCAAGCAGTACCACTGGACACAATGAATAAACCACAGAAAAAAAAAAAAAAGCAGCAAAATTATTTTTTCTTCCCCTTTTCACATTTCGAATAATGGCTTCGCGAGAAGCTGAGTGGGGAACTGCGTTAATGTGTTTCCATGGGCAAAGCTTGAGAACACTGTAAATTGCCTTGCTTAATGGACTCAGGAATTCAGTTATCCATTTGGAAATTCCAGACCTTTAAGCGAGACCGAGTAAAATGTTTTAGTCCTTGGGAAGCGCACGCACTCGGCTTGGCAGCTCTGCGGGTACCGCTGTTTACGCCTGGTGAAGTCGACGGAGCAAATGCCTTTTGGAACAGAGGGGCACCCGCATCCTCCATCCCTCTGGCAGAAAGGCACCGACAGCCCTGCTCACCCCGAGGGGCTCTGCGGACTCGCCATCCTCCAGAGCTCGGCAGGATTTCTATCAGCGCAGACAAACCAGCAATCAAAAGGCCCAGCGGGCACTCGCATCTGGCTCTAAACGTACTGCAAGGGCCAGCAGCTGGAGCGGTGTGGGGTTGAAGATATTCGTGAGGAAAAAACAAACAAAAAAGAAATAAAATCAACTCATTAGACTGTTTTCCACACCATGGGCAGCGACTGCCCAGGAGGAAGGAGGTGGAGGAAGGACAGAGCTGTCCGCATCACACCACCACCTCCCATGCTCGTAGAGCCACCACCGAGCCAAGGAGCCTGATGAAAGCAGCAGTTGTGCTGGGTCTGGAGGATGCAAACCGTGCACAGGAGTGTTCACAGGCATCCAACAACCCCCCCCCCCCCCCCCCATGGTGCTGTGAGCTGAGCT
The DNA here is from genome assembly GCA_025345505.1 of Todiramphus chloris collaris. NCBI lineage: Eukaryota > Metazoa > Chordata > Aves > Coraciiformes > Alcedinidae > Todiramphus > Todiramphus chloris. The sequence continues at coordinate 2,267,165 of JANVCC010000135.1, read as the reverse complement.
TGCTCAGGAGCAGAAAGCCCAGGCAAGAGCCTGGCCCCCCAGCCCAGGCTGGCAGATGGGCACAGCCCCAGCCATACTGATACCCTGCTCTGGGCTCCATCCCCCCCATGTGATAGGGCTTGCACACAAGAGCTGGGAGTGAAAAATTCAGCCTACCCAGAGGAAAGCAGAAGCCAAAGGTGATGCTCATAGTTCTGTTGCAATTAACTTTCTCCACTTAAGTGTTTTTTAGACACGAAAGTTAAAGTGAGAGCATAAGAATGGTCACTCTGGCTGGGACTGACTGCTGGCTCAGGTGAGGATCTTCTCAGCTCTAGACACAGTAGAAAATGAGGGTATGAACTGGTGTCTGGGGCACAGGACTTCTTCCCAGTCCCCTGAGCTCATGGCTTTATCTGCCGAGACATAAGAGGAGATTTCACATCAGGTACTACCTCTGCCTCATCCCAGGGCAGCCAGGCACACACCAGCCTCAACTCTCAACCCATCAGATCCTGGCTCCAACTGTGCAACTAAATACATCCAAGAGGCACATCACCAGCCTGTGCCAGCAAGAGAGGTTGCCCAGAGAGGTGGTGGCTGCCCCATCCCTGGCACCATCCCAGGGGAGGTTGCCCGGGGCTCTGAGCACCCTGCTCTAGCTGCAGATGGCCCTGCTCCCTGCAGGGGGTTGGACCAGATGAGCTTTAAAATGCCATTTCCAACCATAAGCATTCTCCAAACACCACCCAAACCTTCCCTCATCAGGACTTTGGGATCCCACAAACAGTGCAGGAAAAGCAAGTAGGTTTCCTTGTTCTTTGGGTTGGTTTGTTTCTTTTTCACGCAGAAACCCTACATGGAAAGGAGCAAAAATAAAGGAGGAAAACCCCGCAGGCAAACTAATGTTCTGTGCAATTTATGTAAAGTATAAAATACTCCAGAGAGCACAGGTTCCAGGTCTGATTACTGCTAATTTGTGCAGAAATGTGCAAACACAGGTATGCACGCACCCTGCCAACATTAAAACACACTTATCCACAGCTGGGACCTAAAGCAGAACTAAAACATCCTGAAAATACTTAATTCTTTCCCCCTCTGTGTACCTTAACTGTTCAGAGAGATTTATTTATTTATTTTTTATCCCACCCCTCCCTCCTACTCAGAATTGAAATGATGGGGGGGAGGGGAATAAAAAATTAAAAAACATAAAAATAAAAAAAAAATCACTTCTAGGATTAGATCCTGAAAACCAGATTCCAGCTGGGAGCTCAGGCACCTGCAGAGCAGTTATTTATAAATGAAAGCACTGACATGCTTTTAAATACCGTGTCGTCAGAAACTTAATTATACAGCAGCGAGTCTCTAATTGGAAGTCACGGAGCAATATATTGGCTTTGTCGTGTCATTTGATGCTCTCCAAGCCGCTTTCCCCGGGTTGTTTGTGTTATCTGTCTGGGGTTTGAGCAGTGGTGTTTGTTTGCAGGCTGCAGTGGGATTAGCCCTATTTATCTTCATGGGCTGTTTCCTTGAAAGCAGACTCAATTTGCACGGATTTGTTTCAGGGTGCCAGGAAAAGCCTTTTCCCAGCCCAGAATCATGTTTGCTCTGCACCCAACAAACACCCACCACGTTCAAGCTGGCACATGGACATCCCACCAGTGAGACGAGCTCCAAAACACCAGCTTTGCCCAAAAAGTCTTCAATGCTCCAACTTCTCCAAGCTTCACGGCACAGGGTTCCTCTTGCCTCTGCAAGCACAGGCTGAAGAAGCATTGCCAGACATGGGCAAGAAGGAAAACAAGCTGAAGAGAAATGAGACATTTAATATCTGCATTTCAGGGCCTGGGGAGCTCATTCCCCCTCCCCCAAATACAATTGTGTGTGCCCAAACCCTGTATTCCTTGTTTTCATTCTACTTCAGGAAATGGGCTCTTCAGTAGCTTCTCCACTTTGCCTGTCTTGAGGCTGCTGGATCCTGACCCGGGAGATCCCACAGCATCTCTGCCAAGACTGAGAATGGGAGTAAACCGAGCTTTGCTTTCTAAGGATTTAACATCCACCTCCTGATGGCCTAAATCATGCTCATATACTGAGTCTATCATCTTCAAGCTGGTACTCTTCATGATTCAGTTTGAAGGATGTCTCCTCATGTGCCTCAGTCACACTAGACATCTCCACAGCTTCCCAAGTGACTGGGGAAAAGTCAAAATAATGTTAATTACCATTGTGTTTCTGCTTGTACCTCCTCCTCCGGTTGCTTAGCCTGATGCACCTGCTGCCTGGGACACCTTCTCCATGTTTGGCCACCCTTCCCCTCCCCTCCTGACCCCACTGCAGATGCTCCATAGGATCTCTCCGGTCAGGACCTGGCAGTGCCAACTTAGCTCCTGTTATTCCCATATGAAGCCTGGAGGTTGGTATCTGCAACACCACGTTTTGCAGCAGGAGATTACAGAAGTGCAATTCCTTGAGCTGGAAGCTTCCAGCTCAACTGATTTGTCCCATCATTTAAAAAAAAAATATATATATATATATTAAAAAAAAATTAAAAATCTACTTGTTTCCAAACATAGCTGGGAGAGATAGAAACACACAACCCTTTGGCACGGGTCCAGCCGGCATCGCAAAGAGGGATCTTCCACAGCTAAGGGAAAAGAAAGATAACAGCGAAATTGATATTTCATCTTAACCCAGGGGGGTTATGAAAAGCTGAGACAATAAATCCACTCAACCTCAGACGGCCTGAAGAAATGTGACCTTTTCCCTGTCGTTTATAACCCAGAAGGCTGAAACGGGCACCCAATCCAATTAAGTTTTTTTGGGTTTTTTTTTATTTACCTCATCTACCAGCTGATGGCCTTTAAATTTGCCTAATTTTGGAGATCTGCTCAGGCAGAACTGGCAGCAGGACTGACATCCCCTCCGTAGGGAAGGGTTTGATGACGGCCCTGCACGAGCCATCGCTTGGTTATTGCTTTCCCAGGCCTCCGCTCATCAGCCCCTTCCCTGGTAATTAGATACATCTATTTTCTTTGTCTTCCTATTGGATTATGAGGTATTTAAGGCAAGTATCATCTCTTTGAGCTATGATTGTATGGTATCTAACACAACCAGAGACTAACCCTTGGCTAGAGCTCCTAATCACCGCAGTACGGAAAATATTTCATTTTCAGTTACAAACTGAAGAGTCGGTTCTCAATTAGCTGGAATAACCAAAGGATAAATACCTAAAGTAGAGCAAAAAAAACATGGTTAAAAAGGCATGTAATTTAACCTGAACACAATACGCTTTTATAGCTTATATAGCTTATGTATAAAATTAAAGTCTTGAATGAAAGAATTCGATTCGTTGTCTCAGCTCTATCAGCCACATGCCCCTCAAGCTCACACACACAACTGGAAACATTTCTTTTAGTTTCCTTTCTTGAGGAACGCTTTTGGATGGGATCTTGTGCCTTGTTCCGAGAGGAAACACTCGCTACAGCCAGAATACTTTGGGTTATTTAATAAATGTAAATCAGAACTTAACTTTGCAGAGAAAGAGCTACAGAATTTCGTTCTGCAGCAAACTTGGGCTTCTCCTGAAAGATTCTCTTCCCATAGGAATGGCATATTAAGTGGAAAAAAATAATAGTTTATTGAATCAGCTGTTTAAAAAAATAAAAATCCCAAACCCCACACCCAAGGGTCTTGAACAACTAGTGGAGAAGGGGTACGAAATCAAGCTAAAATCCCCCAAACTTATTTGTATGTTTATGTGCCAGCATGAAGATGAATTCCCATCTGTTCAGGCCTAGCCAACATCAGGAGTAGAATTTCCAAGTTATTTCATCCTTACCATTCACATCAATTAGTTTATATTACCACAGCAGCTACAGGAAGATCCACAAAGCAAAGAAGTTGATGTCTAATAGAAATGTAATAACTGCCGTGATGGGACCAAGGAGTGCAGCTGAACCATGGTGGGTAGATGGGCTACACCACTGACAACATGAAATCACCCATCAACTCCTGCACAGCATCCTATTGTCACAGCTGAGGGGTCATCTCCTGGGCATCAGCTCCCTGAGGTGGTAGGGTAAAGAAGTGCCCTCTGTGCAATAAGTCTTTAAGGCTCCTTCCCTCTTCAGGAATAAACCCCAGAAGCCTTTAAGCAACATTAGGAGCTCATTTATTGCAAGAAAATCTGATCTGTAACCAGGCCACGAGGTACCAAAGGAGTTTCTACCCTCGTCTTGCAGTGTTTTGACAAGCTTCATCTTATCCCCACATAAAAGGATTCCCTGCATATCCAAGGGTCTTGTTCCAGACAGTTTTCCTCTACCTGAGGCAGGCTGAAGCAGAGGTTTAATCGTCCCTTACACCTAAGACTGAACTGAAGCAGAAAATCCCCTGGATGTCAGGCAGATGTGCCAAGATGTTTCCCATCCCATGAAAGGTTCAGGGGCCCCTTAACCTCCCAAGACCACTGCAGATGCTTTTTGTGAGCACAGCCTGGGGGACCACATCCACCTTCCAGCCTGGTCTGCAGAGCCCCAGCATCTCCAGGGGCTGCTCAGCTGCACTGCAGAGGATGAGCAAGTCGATCATCTTTCCCCTCCCCACTGCCCAACAGAGCCTGACTGGAATAAAGGACCCTTACAAGTAAAATACACAGACTTCAACAAATCAGTATTTGCATAAAGCTGTGGTTTTGGTAACCACAGAATGTAACGTAAATTACTCGGAGACAGTTTCCCCTTTTCCTTGCCTTTTAGCAGAGCAAAATACAATTTACATTCTGTTTGCAGGCAAATCAAGCAAAATGCTTAATTATAAATAGCGCTTGTAAATATAATCCTTTCAGCTGGAATATTTGTATAGTGAAAATGAGCGAGACCTTAATAACGATTTCAGTTACAAAACTTAATTAGACCTGTTTCTCATTCCGGCTCAGGCCCTGTGCAACACTCCGGTGTAAATCTGCACTTACTCGATGGGGCCATGAAACACCCAGGAGCAAACCCTCGGTAGGTCTAAGGCCTCCACGCTCCACCCACCACAGCGAGGCTGTGACAACTCACTGAGGATCTATCCCTAAGTAGGTACAAGTGGTCCCTAGACAAAAAATGAAAATTAGACCTGTTATTTTTTTTTTAATGGAGAGGTGGAAAAAAAAAACCCAAAAACCCACTCGTGCTCAAGTCAAGTCTGCTTTCAGCAGATGAAATATTTGTATAACTTGCCACCAAGGTTATGGAAAGGTAGAGGAGAACGTTTATCAGTGTTGGTAGGAGTATTTATTTTTTTTCCTCAGATATATTTACTGGGATATATCATCTTCTACGAGTAATTGTGTACAAGACATTCTTTTACTCCTGGTCTAATTGCTCAAACATCAAGAGGTGCTACCAAGTTGGAAAGCGCTAACTCCAACCGGTCAAGCTGCAGCCTTGAGGCCACCAAAACCTGCCAGATGATACAAGACTGGAATTAGAGATTAGTTTAGACTAGATTATCACTCCACAATAAAGAGCCGAAAAAATTTCAACAGGAAAGGATTTTTTTACTACATCTATTGTGCCGGGGCTTGGCCGTTCAAGGGAATCAAGTGCAAATTACCAAAGAGAAAAGGAAAAAAGAACAAAACCCACTGATTTGTGCAGCTAGCTCTTTTTAAAATTAAGTTCTGAGGTTCAATCTGTTCAGGAGAGTTCATTCCTCCTCCTCACTCTTTGGGCGAAGCCCTCTGTTCACCATCACAACTCAATGTATGATAATGAATGCAATACCATACACAGAATTGTTCTGACATCAGGCTGAGAATAAATAGAAATGGTGTTGGCACAAATTCTCTTCAAAAAAATAAGCAGCGCTTATTATTATGACACTGTCCTTTGTCATCAAGAACAGAGAAGGCGCTAAGAAACAAAAAAACCCAATAATAATAATAAAAATCTGAGTAAAAGCTAAACTGAATCTTCATAGCCCATTACAGGCTGCCTTGACTCACCCATGCAAACAAACTTCACCTGGACAAGTAACTCCTGTGAAGTCCCAACTGATATCTTCAAAGGGGGGTATGATAATTCACAGATGGGTGAAGAGAAACCACAAAAGGTTTTGGGGTTTTTGGTTGTTTTTTGTTGTGGTTCTGGGTTGAGGGGTTTTTTTGCTTTTTTTTTTAAGCCTGTGAATTCAACGAGGTTCAATATTCATTTCAATTTATTTTCAGGGAGGCTCAAGCACTCTTGGAAACCCAGCTGGGCCAGTATCTTCACCAGGGAGCACACAGCTCATTTGGAAGTCCAAACCTTCATCCTTTTCCCTAGTAAAACCAGTAACGATGGAAGGCACACCAAGAGGAGAAGCACCTCAGACCCACGTGGCCTGGGATTACAAAGAGGCTTTTTGGGTCCCCTGGGCAACAAGTTCTGCCTTAACGCATTAGGGAGCGGCAACTCCCTAAAAGCTCCTCTCCATCTCCTCTGAAATGTCAGAGCTGTACATGGCTTAACCACGAGCAGAGGGGACAAGTCCCAGCCCTGACAACGGTCATAGTCTGAAGGTTTAACCCCACCATGAGCAACACCTTGGGAACAATCTCCCTTGATTTTAAGGGGAGGTATTTTAGACTCAAGGTGCACAGATGTTTGCTCTGGGCTAAAGCTCTGCCGTACCAAATAGCACGTGAAAGAGCATTAAAGATGCACTGAATCAGAGATAACTCCTGATTTCACAAGACCCAAGACAACTTAGAATCAATGAAGCAAAAACGCAGGCAACATTTACAGCAATGCAGATTAACTCAGGGTCAGCTACGAGTTCAGATGCACCAGCACAGCCATCGAGGGGGTTGTCCCAAAGAGCAGCCAGCAGCAGCTTTGCACAGGTTTTGGCTTTTTTTTTTGGTCTTAAGGGCAACTGTCAAAGAAAGTCTCATGAAGGACAAGAGATGTCAGGGCTTGGGAGCTTTGCTGAAGCAGGGACTCGTACCCGTTCAGCTTGGACAAGCTTTGAACACCTCATAAAACACCCCAACAGCTTCAGATACACGTTTCAGCTTTGGAAAAGAGAAAGCACAGGAGATAAATACTAATTAGAAAAAAAAAATAATTAAAAATGTTCTTTCTGCCCATTAGACCAACATATTCATTAAATAGCCAGACGAGGACAGTGAAGGTAAACAAACAGAGACCTTTTGATTTGTAAGTTAGGAAAGAAAGTCCACCATGCAGCGATTACACAGTTGATTAATTTTCAGGAGAAACTTCATCCTTTTATTAAGAAAAAGGAATGCAATTATAACTTCAGTATGAAACAGTTTATCCCATACTTGGTGTTTCTTTCTCGCTGTCAGTTCAATGCCTCAAAATTATTTATCTTATTATTTATCTCTGTTTGGTTTTGAAGGACATCTTTTGGTGCCTTCGAGCCACTTTATTCATTAGTTCTTTGGAGTTCATGTCCTGTTTCATTATGTTTTAATCTTTACAGTTGTTAATTTGCATTTCATTTCCTGGTGTAGCACAAAATTACTAACAAAAAAGTTATTGTAAATATTAATACAAGTCAAATGATAATCATCCAAGAAAGCATTTTGCAGCAATAACAATTACCTACATCTAAGGCAGAAAATAGCAGTTCGAGTAGTTACAGAGACAAAAACAACCCCTTAAAAGAGCAGGCTGGGTCATCATGAAACAGCACTATAATTAACAACTTGCTTCAAAGAGAAACTGCCTGGAGAAAGAACAAGACCTGTTTGGTATCCAGGTATCGAAAGCCCACCAGAAATTGGGCTACTTTATCTTCTCCACAGCATCTAAGCGCTAACAACTGCTTAACTAAACACCACGGCCATGACACTGACCTACAGAAGCCTGGAAAACAGTAAACCAAACCAAAAATAAAATCCTATACTAGGAAAAAAAAAAAAAGAAAAAACAAACAGACCAACAAACAACAAACCAGGCAGGTCAAAATTCCCCCTCCACACACCATCTTTAGCACCAGCTCCCTGCCTCCTGCCACTGCACCACAGCAAGATCAGTTCTCACTTCAGGAGAGGAATACTCAACTCAATTTACACAACAAGACCAAAACAAACAAACAAACAAACAAATAAATAAATAAATGTCATCTTCAACTTACTGATATCTGGCCCATCATCCCACAGGTTCTGGGCTTTGCTTTTGTTGCCCCAGGCCAGCTCACCACCAGCCTGCTCTGCAGAAACCAGCAGTAAAACATCTTCCCCATCCCTAGCAGGGCTGCCTCGGCTTAAATGGATCATGCCACTTTGGAGGTGGATAATTATCCTCGTTAGATAAATACAAGGCAGGCTTGTAACTGCAAGTTCATTTTAATAGAAGCAAGCACTTAGGGACTCGAAATGTGCAAGTTGAGAGCCTCGGCTTTGCCTGGCTCCCTAATTAACCTCCTGCAGTCGCACAATGGGCTGCGGAGGAGTGAGGGGGGCAGCGGGAGATGCTCCTTACAGCACCTCCCCAGAGAGGAAAAGAGAAGCTTAGGGACCACCACTGAACTCACCCCTTTGGGACTCTGCTCGGTGGCCTCTGAATGGGATGTCTGGTGGAGTTTCACTCATCTTTGAGCAAGCAACAATAATAAATGGGTAATTGTATAGCAGGGACATACTGAGAAATTCATATCCTTGTAGACAGTGATTATCTCCAGGAATAGGACAACAAAACCTCTGAAGTCACCCAAGCATGCTGAACAGACAAGAACTGGCAAGAATAAGGATTTTAGGCTTCAGGTCACTAAAAGAACACGGTGATGAAGAAGAGAAGATGGAGTACATGTCCATCAGAGGTCATGGAAGACTACTGAGAGGAGAAGAGACCCTACCCCTAATTTTATTAGGCATGCTCGGGCTACGTAAATAAATTCCAGGAACCCATTAGCATAATACTGCCCTTTCTGAGAAATATAATCAATCCATATGTTTAGCCTGCATATAAACTATGTACCCAGCTTGCTTTGGGACGCGCATTTGGAGGAGTGATCCCCTGTGCATCCAGCACTGCAAAATAAAGAATGCCTGCTGAATAACTTGGGTTATTGTGTTTTTCACTGCACCACCTCGGACAAAGTCATTTGTCCCGCAGAAGTCATTTCATCCCGCAGAGCGTGTTTCTTGGCTGGGTTATGGTTACGCGTCCCCAGTGCAGGGATATGGTTTGAAGTAAAGAAAGCAATGCTGAGTTTGAGCCAAGCTTAGAAAAGCCTGGTTCCAGACAGTTCAGCTTCCCGGTGTTCGCATGAGGGCTGCCTCTAATTCCTATCGCTCGGGCCTTTGTAAAAGCTCCAACTTGTAGCGAAGGTCCCAGTTCTCCCAGCAGCTACAGGTCCTGTCCCAGCGACCTGCTCTCCTGGACCTGTTGCGTGCGGGCAAAACACGACGGCTAATACGGGCTTAACACACGGGGGGAATAAATGAGCCTCGTTCCTTTATGGCTTTCCTCCCTGGTTACTCAGCTTTTCTGCGTTTTCACAGCTGTTTTGGTAGGGACCAGCTTTCCACTACCCACACGGGCCTGGGGGACTCTTGGTAGCTGCTTTTATCTGCAAGGAGCTGTCAATGAGGACAAAATGCCCTAACTCGACTTCTGAGGACCTTACAGGATTGAGGCTCACAAGAAAAAAATTAAGAGCTTCAACCTGGGAAAACAGAGCCTTCCCTGGTGAGACACCTGAGGTAATTTTAATCATTAACTCAGAAAAAAAACCTCAGAGCTGACCTTTTAGAGAAGCACAGCCCTCATGGAGATCTCTTGTGCAGGAACAGGAACCCGTTCCACGGGGCTTTCAACATCAAAGTCATGCTGTGAACTTTTCCCACCATGCCTGGGAGAAAGAGAGATGGAGGAGGTGGGCAAAGGAAGGAACCCCACTGCCCCGTGACCCCGCGGAGGAGAACAAACCCGCCGTGCTCTGCCCACAGCCCAAGTTCCCAGAGAACTGGGAGAACCAGCGCTGACCCAGCTGGGCCAGAGAGCGACCTCCCCTCGAAGAGCCCACGCTGACCACCTCGTCCCGCTCAAAGGGCAAGGAGGGAGGGGACTCTTTGGGATCCCCCGAGAGAGGCTGTCCCTGCACGACAGGGCGGCCGAGTCGCGACAGTGACTCCGCAAGCAGTAACAAAACAATTGCTTAGTTCTCCCTGGACAATCGACAGATGGTGCGGGGGTATTTTCGGTGGCGGTTATTTCAGGGTGCGACTGAATTTCGAGGGAAAGGAAGAAAGAGTTACTAGAAAAGAGGAAAGAGAGAGGAAGATGAAGGCTTCTCACCAGCCCTGGATCCAGCGATGTCTCACTGGAGCAGTCCCAGCCTTCAGTTCTTCGATGGTGGGTGCACCCCGATCAATATTTTTCTGTCCCTTTATACCCTTGAGGTATCCGGGCAGCATTCCCAGTTCCCACAGGAAGCGGTGTTGATTTGCATGAGCTGGAAGTAGCCTGGCTCCTGCCATCCACCTCCCCCATGGCACAGTCGTCAGCAGCTCTTCACTCAAGAAAAGACCAGAGCCCACCTCTGCAGAGCTCAACCTCTTCCTTTTGTTCCAGCAGGGCTGCCAGGAGCCGAAGGCGGGGCACAGAGACCTTGGGAAGCAATTAACACCTCTCCCCTCCAGGCAGGGCTTTCCAGACCTTACCACCAGACAAAGTTTGAGGCACACAATAGCCAGGCTCTTACACTGGCTTTAGAGGAGGAAGGGTTGCCAGCCACCCAGCAAAAGCTGGTGCTAATGAATTCCAATAACAAAGCACCCAGGTTCGAAGTGGAATTTTGCAGATGCAGATTTCTTGCTAAAGAAACTGAGTGGGGAAGACAAGAAGCAGGGAGAATCTCATCAGCTTCAGTGAATTTTCACAGCCCCTGAAACAAATCCTCTGCTTCCCTTCTTTCCAGAGGAACAGGCCAAATTCTGCTCTCACCTGTCTATAGCAACCTCTTTACAGTCACTTGAGTTTTGCTGCGTTTTGGAGTGACCCGGAAGCAGAAAGGCTTTAAGCTGGCAGATAAACGAAGTTTGGCAGAAGCCACCCCCGGGTTCTGCAGCAGCTGCTCTGATTCGTAGGTGATAAAAACACACGGCGAAAGTTGAATCCAAAAAAAAGTAAACACACCGCAGAAGATGAAGCAAGGACTTCAACAACAGAAGCACCCATCCAAGGGTTAGGCAGCAGACAAGTCCCATCCCTGCTTTGTGATGTCTAATCCAAGACGGGTTAATTCCTGTTCTCTGTCTTCCAAAACCCAATCAAGAAAATCTGGCACAAGAGATAATTTTGTGGCACCGTGCACAGACAGCACTGAGCAGGAAGCCAAGGCCCCCACCCTGACCAGCTTAAATGTTAAGCAAAAGCACAACACCCATCTTAATTTAATCGCCGTCCTTTCTGCTTTCTTCATGCCTTCCTCTCTTTTTTTCCTCCCCATCAAATCTATTTCCATGGCTCCTGAAAACCATGGAAACAGCTTAGGTTTTTAAGCTGTTGAGACCACTCCCAATCCTTCTTACCCCCATCCTCCCTTTCTTCCCTGCTGGACCCAAATTCATTCCACTTGGCCACTGCCATTTGTCTTCTTGTTAACTGCAGGCTCTCCAAAGAGACTTTCCTGGGCTTAGCAGAGTCCTGGATCATGGCCAAGGCTCCGAAGCACTGTGGGAATCTCAACTAGAGTAGATTTCTGTAATCATCACTTTGGTGACAGAACCCACCTATTTTATAATCATCATTAATTTCTCCTTTTTCCCTCTTCGCCGCTGTGATATTGTCACGGCGCAGAATTAAACCTAATCAGTAGTCTGCTGTACTCAGGGTCAGACTCTAAGTGGTGTGGAAAGATGAATTCCCTCCAAACCATCTTCCCTTTAAGCTGGTGGAACGGTGTCCATGATCTTCAGCAGACAAGCGTGGTCACCGAGGTGGTAGGAAAGAGCCGCCGTTCCCTCCCCATCAATAACAGTCAAGCAGAAGGCTCGACTTTGGCTCCTGAAACGATCATTAGTAATGATGCATCAAAAAGTTTTTTTGATGAGTGAATGATAAAAGTAAACAGGACACAGTAATAATCAGGCTTTATTTATAGCCAGGTAAAAACACCGCTGTTGTCAGTTTTACAAAGTGACTTTGAAGGAACTTTTTAAAGGGGTTATTGAGAACGTTTTCCCCCCCCCCCCTCCTCCCTCCCACTTGCCCACAACCGTAACCGTTATTGATAGCGTTTCGAAACTGGCAGGTACAGAGAAACAGAGCCTGTTATTTTGTGTCAAAATTGTTTTATGGCGCCATATTTTTCCCTTGTTTAAGGCAGCGCCACTCATTTACAACATTAAACAATGTGATTTATGTACTTTAGCGGAGCTTACTACATTTAAATGTTTTAGGCATTTCATTTTTACAACATACCTTGTTCCAATATAATCAATGTGCTTTTTTTTTTTTTTTTTTTTTTTTTTTCTTTTTTTTTTCTTTTTTTTTTTCCCTTGGGCTGCGATAGGAATGCAGTTTGTGTTTTATAGCAAAATCAATATAAGAATTAATGGGTGACGAACAGAGTAAATTGTAAAAAGTACAGAGAGGTTGTGAGATCTCTTTGGCTCTATCGATTCCATTAGCATCAGGTTGCCCAGTTGTACACAGCTTCATATTCCAGAAGCGAGCAGCAGGCGTATTCCACAGGAAGACAAAAACGGGGGAAGTTCAACGCTGAAATAACCACGCCAAAGTCATTGGGGTTAAAGCAAGAGTGGAGACGAGCCAAGGTGGACGCCGGAGCACAATGCACTTTGGAAGCAGCAGCCGTAAACATCAGATGGTCACGAGTGGTGCCGCTCTGACTTTTATTAAAGACTGCGATACTGGAGAGATGACATTCTCAGCTCTTTTATACTGCTGGGGTGTACGGGGTTTAATTAATTAAAAAAAAAAATTATGAGAATGCTGCTCCCAAGTTTTCTTGCTAGTAGATGAAAAGCTAACTTCCTTTTTTTTTTTTAAATGTGTACAACCTAGATTTCTTGTTAGAGACATAAAGAGCGAGGAGCTCTAGCAAGCTACAAGCAATGTAATCTGGAAAAGGTTTTTCTTTCCTTTGCCTTTTTTTCTTTCCTGAATCTTGTCAAGGGTACACGTGGTAAGGCTTAGAAACCAACCCCCCACACCTCTAGAGTCTGTTTCCCCACTGGAGACTCCTGGCAAAGCTGATGTGGTGCTTTCCAGGGCATCCAGAGACAGAAAACATCACAGCACCGTGTATCTGCCAGGGCTGGTGTCACCTGAGAGCAGCCGGCGAGGGGCCTCGTGCCCAGCGCAGGGTCCCAGGCTGCGAGCCAGCACCCCACGCATGCAGCACCCACGGCACGAGCCCACGGCTTCCACAGCTGGGACATACAAGCTGCTCCCAGCAAGACTCACATGACTCGGATTTATGGAAAACTAACGGGGTTTGGGTCAAACACCTTTGCAGACACCTTTCCAATTAATTGTTACTCGGAACACCGACTCGTGTTTCGGTTTCACAGCTCCTATCAACAAATTGCAACAGTGGCTTTCCACGCTTAGGGGCATCTATGATCGTTCTTGTAGATGAGAGTAGATGCATCTGTTCATTTTGCTATGTCACCTTTCCAAGCTACGACCCAATAAAGCAATTACTGTTCAGATCAGGCTCTAGATCTCTCCCCAGCCAACGGTAAAGCATTCTGGGGTGCTGTAGCATCTGTTACTATTCTCATCTTCTCCCTTTCCTTTGGGAACATCCTTTTCATAAGCATCAACAGGTTTTAATAGATGGCAGCGAACGGGTCCGAGACTGGTAGTCGTGACATACATTTTCTGCAAGAATATTGTGCTCCAACTGTTCAAAATCATCTTTACACGGCACCATTTGTTCACTCCATTACATGAAGTCTGAAAGTTTATTGCTCTTCAGGATGTACTTGGAGCAAAAGAATTTAATTATATCCTATTTCAAAACAAATTGTTGATACAGACTCGAAGTGTCAGTAATTAGATAATTCCACCGTGCACATTCCATTATCACTGTCACACCGTTGATTTGAATGGTGTTTATTTGAAGAGTCCTTCTAGCATTGCAGCTACCCCGGTACTAAATGTAATAATAATAGATGGCGTGATTGGCAAGGCTCACCCATTGCTCTCATGTTTAAAGTAATGAGCTCTAGAGAAATTTCTACTCAAATGCGGAGATTTAGATGGCAAGGATTAAAATGTTGGCCTTAATGAAACTGGTAATAAAATACTCATTGACTTCCCGGGGTTTAAATATCATCAGCTCCTTGAAAGTAAAGATGATTAGTGACATAAACTAAGTATTAAATAAACAATTATTAAGAGCTCCAGCCTGAGTTAGAGTGCCAAAAGGGCTGTTGTTGAAAGACCCTGTTTCTTAAAGCATGGGCGCCTCAACCCAATTAAACACGTGTGCTCCAGCCACCAAATTTGTATCACAGCCCTCAGCAGAAAGCTCACAGCCAGCAGCACCCTAGATCTGCCAGCCCTGCCCCTTTCCCTACACCTGGAGAAGAGGATGGGGTCCCCTGACCATACCTACCACGGAAGGACAGGGAGTGGGAGAAGTAGTCTTCCACCTCACACACCACATCTTCCACCAGTTGCAGCACCGGCTGGGAAAGGACAAACCCTGGCCACCTCCATGGGAAGGGTGATGATAGCCAACGTGAGCTGCTTCTGGGGCTGAGCCAGGGTGCTCGTTCCCTCTCCTTGCTCCTGAGTCTCCCCTCTCCTGCAGTCCTGAAGTTACTGGCATTTTGGGTCATTGAACTTCCACCTGGCCATTACTGCAGCAAAGAAAAATAAATTCCAAGGCACTTTCCAATTTAACAGAAGTAGGACTTTTAGAAAAATTTTCACTTTCTGCTTTCTTTTTTCTTCTTTTTTTTTTTTTTTTTTTCCCCTTTGGAGACCAAGATATGCAGATAAATAAAATGAATTTTTAATGATTCTATTAAAATGATGCATAATTATATTTTTTGTCATAACTGATTTTGATTCCTTTTTAAGTTGTTGATGATTTGAGATCCAGAGAGTACTGCTTAAAACACGCACCACCAAGCATAGTGATTGCCAATCTCATAGCATAGGATTTTACGACTCTGCTGTTATTCAGTAAGGCATGGATTAAATTTAAGCTTGCTTAGTGAGGAAGCACCAGCAGAAGTATCCATCAATATGCAGTGATCTCAGCCCCGAGCAGCTGGAGCATTCAAAGGAAAGTGCAAGCATCATTATGGGTTAGATATTCAAGATGGGTAGCTTTCAGCACGCTTAGCTTAGCAAAGCGTTGAGTAAATAGAATTTTCTGTTGAGAAAAAGATACTGCTTTGTTAGTGAAGGGGTGTTCTACATCTAGAAATTAGAGGGAACTCCAAAAAAAAATCTTTAGTTTTAGCCTACTTACCAAAATGGAGGCAAAGCCAAGGTCTTTATCCTAAACAGAGTTATTGAAGGACTGTGTTGCTATTTATTAATAGCAAAATGCCTTTAACGACCATCAAGAAGCACAGGCAAGGAAAACACCCTCTGCTTTTTCAGCTACAGCTCTATAAAACTCATTAGGAGCCATTTTTGCTCGACATGCCAAGGTGTCCTTTTTATTTTAAATTAGGCATTGATTTGGGCAAAAGAGCTAATTTGCTGATACTTCTGGTCAGTGGAAAATATAACGCTAGGGGATAGAGGCTCAAACTCCTTAACGCAGAAGGAACTGTTCTCCCAACACAACATCTCTCATCACCACCATCTCTGTTAGCACCACAACATGTTCAGAAGGGCCCTTGCATTTTCAGTGGCTTTGGGGTTTATTTTGGCCCGGTGCACAGTCGAGGGCACGTGCTGCGGCCAGTCCATCTCGGATGCCAGATGATAACCCACGTGTTATCAGCAAAAATTCTTAATAACCAACTTCTCCCTGGTTTTGCCCAAGAAACATCTTTGCTTCACCACCAAGCAGTACAGCACTTTCAGAGATTTAATATCTCATGGCCAAGTTCAGGTGAGGCTGGTCAGGGGATTCATAAGTGGCTGGGCAGGAGGTGATGACGGCAGGCAGAAAGCACACTCTCATAATCTTCATTTCCTTTGAAAAGAAAACAACCCCAGGCCTGCAAGGGAAAAAAAAAAAAAAGGATTAAAATATAAAATACATAAAGGAACATTACAGTAACAGCTATTGGAATATGCAGGATGTCATCTGTCCTCCTTTTCCCTTAAGTAAAGAAACTGTCAGATAATGGCCAAATAAATCACTCAGCGTTACCAGCCACGGCTGCTGCCCATGCCTGTGAAGTGCAGAGTAAGCTCTGCCCCAAGACTTATGAAGCACTCCAAAATTCAGATTGTTCTCCACGAGGCGTGCTGAGATCTGGATATCATATTTCACTTTTTTAATTAAAATATATTTTTCACTCCCCATCTACAGAAGGAAAAACAACATAAAAGTAATTGAGACTTCACGTTTCACATGTCAAATCATTATAGCTTTCCTTATTCACTGGCATGCCAAATAACTACTTATAACAAGATTCACCATCAAAAGCAAGCACCCTCCTTTCCAAGGATGACGGAATCAGGCTCAGATAAAACAGGAACCAGCTCATGCTCAAAATGAATCCTAGTGTCAGGCTGCTGCACCTTTGCAAAGTCCTTCATCTCTCTAAAACCTGCCATACTTCGTTACAGTGTGTGGTGAAATGCACCAGCCTCTCCAGGCATCTTGCAAAAATCACCTACTAAAGCAGACGGTGTTCAGGAATTAATGCCTTTGGTACCCACGAGCTGGACTGAGTCAGATATCTATTGCAGGCTGTAATTTCAAGGTCTCATTCGTGCCTCCCTGGTATCAAGTATTTTGTCTTAGGTTTTGTTTTTTTTTTTTTTGTGGAGAGCTTTGATTCCTAGTGGCTTCTCTACCACTAATACACCATTAAAGGGAAAAGCATAGCATTTCCTGCACTTAGAAGGTGCTGCGAGTCAGAAGGGATATGAAACCATGGGATTTGCCCCCAGTGATGGAGAACTGTGAGTGCTTGACAGCACAGGGACCACTCCTGAGGCACAGATGGGTTGTGGTCCTTAGAGGGATGGATTTTTTAAGAGGGCATCTAGGAAGAAGACAAGGGGTCATGGCCTTAAACTGAAAGAAGGTAGATTTAGATTACATACTAGGAAGAAATTCTGCACTCTGAGGGTGGTGAGACACTGGAACAGGTTGCTGCAACCAGAAAGGCTGTGGATGCTCCATCCCTGGGAGTGTTCAAGGGCAGGTTGGATGGGGCTCTGAGCAACCTGCTCTAGTGGGAGGTGTCCCTGCCCAGGGCAGGGGGGCTGGAACCAGAGGAGATTTAAGGTCCCTTCCAATCCAAACCATTCTGTGATGCAATGATTCTATCACTTCATGGGGTCCTGGCCAGAAAACAAGGCTTAAATGCCTTGTCAGCTGCAGAGGTAATTTGGCAATGTGTGCTATGCAGAGCTAGAAATACGGGACTGAACGGTGCAGAAATAACAATTAGTGCTGTAAGATTTGGAAGAAACCCGCGATCACCCTTGAGGAATGCTGAATTTGCCCATTCCCTCAGCTTAATGGAAGACTCTCAAGTCTAAACAACTAATTTTCTGGAGATATTCTATAGCCTCCTGAAGAGCACGAACTCCCACCACCAGCCCAATTTCCTCTCCGTTGACATCTTCCCAATTAGTTTAGGTAGAGTAAGTACAGGAAATGCAGCGCTTGTAGCAACCTATATACCTTTGCAAAACTTTTCAGAAGCAAATTAACTGCTCTCAAGGCTGGGTAAGTAGTAAAGCAGTGTTATTGTACTGCACCTAAGACATCGGAAACCTTTTCAATTACTGTCATTTCCTCGTTGTTTTCATTTGTTAGTTCCAGCTCCTTTTGGACCTGCTCTTTTATGTCTACACTAAATCTGAGTAGTTCAGAGCTGTGATCTGATCGGGCCTAAGGTCTGTGAGTAGCTGGGACATCAGATTCAAAAGAAAAGTGATTAGAAGCCCCACTCTTACCATGGTCTGTCATATCTACTGAAAGGTTGTTACAGTAAATGCAAAACCAATGTGGCCTGACACTGGTGAAAGTTAGAAGACTAGGAGACATAAAACGCATGAGTTATTTTTTACATTAGGTGGCAAACTGAGTTCTCCTTTAACCACTTAATTACCTTTGGCTGACAGGAAAAAACATTGCTGCGAAAATTAGTATTATCTTTATTATGGATGTGTCCCTGAAGATGCTGATGCACTGACTTATATATCCACGTACAGGGCCTGGAAGCAATGAAATAATTCTACCTTGTGAGCAGATGCGATGGTTTTGTACTATCACCAAGGATTTATTACGTAGTTTAAGGGTCATTACTTAGCATCATCTGCTCTCTTTATATATTCTCTATCACCATACTCATTTTCCTCTTTCAGCCTTATTATCTTATGTATATGAACAAAGAGTAGAACGGGGTGATGGGGAGTGGAAATGTAAACCAGCCCCAACTGGACACAGGCCAGTCAAGCTCAGCTGCCCTGAGGTCAGATGGCAGAGCCTCAGCATAAGGAATGTTGGGTAGATGACACAATTCCAGCGTGGTGCCCAAGGGAAGGACAACCTGATGCTTAAACAAAGCAGGATCTGCTTTGCCTTACCTCTTTGGTGGTTCTTTGAGATGTTTTACGGAGTAGACATTACTGATAGTGGGTCAGAACTATCTCCAATAACTTCTGCAGCCACTGTACATAGAATAAATCATTAATATTTCAGAGGAGCAGGTGAGGTATCACAGTGTCAGCAGCTTCCTGCACCTACACAAGATTTCTTCTTGCAGTATTTGCTTTTCCATCATTCCTTCTACCCATAAACTCTGTGGTTAGTTTAAAAAAAATTGTTGCCCTCTCCCTATTTCAAAATTTATATGGCATTTCTACTGCTTTTAGACATATTAACGGAAACTTTAAACATTCCAGGTCTTGTGACTCATTTAGTGATGAATTTTTAGATTGTTTTTTTCAATGCAGCCTGCTTAGAGTTATCAATAGATCTTCAGGAAATACACCAGAAATACCTGTTCTGAAAATTTATGAACTTTGCAAACTTTGCCACTCCAAACAGGTTGCGAAGCATTGGCAAGAGCAAAAAATGGCATGAACATCTTCGGCTTCACTGTGGTGCTGGGGGAGTGGGTGTTCTCCACTGCTCCAGAGCTCCTGACAAATACAAATACAACAGGATGACCACAGAAATCTCCATCCTTTGGGGCTTGTCTGTCCATTTCATTGCATGCTCCAAAATTTACCTTGTCTATAATTCGTATCATTCGACAGGAATCGTGCAGCCAAATCTCTAAAAATTTCATTATGCAAAAATACTGAAACAAACAAACAAACAAATAAGAAGAGCCTTGACTTCCTCTGCCAAAAGAACTTAGCTCAAAAGCTACCAACTGGTTACTCGTGATTAAGTTCTGCAGTGTGCTGATGTTTGAGCACTTGGGTTGCTTTCAGTTCAACCTACTTCGTTTCCTTCTAAAAGAATAAATCCTTAAATTGAGGCTATGCCCTAAGAGGAACCTGCATTAGGCTATAATCATAGTCATCTCAAAGCCTACTTTCAGAAAGGTGGACTTCCCAGCACCGGGGGTCATATGGCCTAATTCACACTGCACTGGACAACAAGGATTCTGAATTGAGATGTTAAAGGAAAAAAGAACCAAAACAACCAAAAAACAATGTTGGTGGGAAGAAAAATTCACTGAGCTGACCACAGAGGACACTAACCCTGGACACAAAGTCTTGCACAGGCTAAGAGCCTGGTTGGGACCAGGACACATCTTCCCTCTGCAGTTCATTCGAGTTTTTTGAATTTGATGCTGTTGTGGAAAAGCAAATGCAACCACAGTCACGCATAGTGGTGTTTCCCTATTGCTTGTAGGATCCCTGCAATCAGGGACTTGGGCACTCAGTCATCACTGGGTGCTGGTGTGCCCATGGGCTGGTTGTTCCCCTGCTTCTGCCAGGCGTCCTTCTCTCTAAACCCCACAAAACCAGTCACGGCTGAAGTTCAGCCTATGACAGCAAGTTCTCACATCGTGACCTGGGTCACTGTTGAGCCTATTGCATTAGGATGGAAATAAAAATGGAAAAAAACAGAGATTAATCTGAAATAAAAGCATAACTAAATGATGTGTGAAAACTAAATTGCCATATCACAGCTTAGTGCCCAGCCCAGATCTGGGTATTATCAGCACTTATGATACAACAAGCCATTGACTCATCAGTGGCATGACAGTTAACTGCTCTGCTGACTACCATAAATCTATCCCACCACTATTTTGTATTATTAATTAGGAGAAGGGGGAGCTGCCTTTGTAGCACATACAAGCGGCTCATCTCCTGCCTAATGCGAAAGGTTTTATTTAGCTTGGGAGAAAAAAAATAAAATGAAAAGAAAAAAAAAAAAAAATCATCTATTTAAATAGTGCATCAAGGTCATAACACATGGGTAGTTTCATCCACCGTGGCATTTTGATGGTGGCGGTGCAAGTCGGGAGCTTACACACCATATCATTATTTCCCACGTATCAACCAGAGAAGCAAATAAACTTTTGATTCATAATGGGAATACAATGGAAGCAAGCTGAAAGCCTGCCCTGAACAGCTCTAATTAAACGCATTAGGAGTTAAGGTACAAGCTTGCAGGAGGGATAACAATATAAATCTGCTCAGTCTCTACAGAAATATTTATCACTCTCCCCCAGTATTGCTACCTGTGTATGTATTTGATCAATATTCGGTATCGCCTCCACTTTACCCCGTCTGTGCAATATGCTAAATTAGCTTTTTCTATTACCTTATCAAAGGTATGTTTGAAATTGAACATCACTGTAATTGAGCTGGAATTACAGGCAGACCAGGTCTGTCTTGATCAGTTTGCAAACCCCTCTACATTAATCATATTAAAGACACTGCAGATGAACAAATCAGCAATGCGGGTAGAAAATGGGCTGCCTTGGAGAAAGTCCTCACATGGTCCTGACTCGGGAGACGCAAGGACGTCTGTCTGCTGCTGCAGGTAGCTGTGAGCCATGCCAGCACATCACCCACCACGCCCACCCCCTTCCCCACCTCCCAGCAGTGTTTCACCATCACCACCAACAGCCGTCACCACCAACAGCCGTCACCCGGCTGCTGAAGACTGGTTGTGTATTGAAAACACCAGGGTTTCCCCCAGCTCGTGCAGCAGTGAGTTCCTCCAGAGACCTGCCAATGGCTGTAAGATGCCTGGCATTGTGCAGATGGCTTCAGGCAGCATCGGGGCTGGCTAGCTCAGACCCACCTGCTGGTATCCCCAACACCATGGATGTGGGTGGCTGGAAGAGCTGGTGGCAGGAGCCTCCATGCATTCAGCTGAACTCAAGTGGCTTCGACCCTCGAGGGATGAGGTAGGTACATCTTGGTGCTCTTCCTGACTCTGATGGGTGGTTGGCTCCCGATTCTTTGTTAAGAACAGGAGCTCTGGTCTTTGTCTTCTCCAGCTCCTCCACCCTTGCCTGCCCATCTCCTGCTTGGCCTCAGAAATTTATTGTTCAGCAGGAATTTCTCTTTTTTCTTTCGGTGACTTGCTCTTGCTCAGGATCTTTCTGATTTTGACAATCTTTAAATGTTATCCTTAAAATAAACCTCACAATCAGCAATATATAAATTATAATTTCCTTCTCCACATGCTTCAACTATTATCTTAATCAAGCAATCATATCACTTCACATATAGCCCCTCATTATCCAAGTCGTGCCCTGTTTGTATTATATCATCCTTCTCTGATGGCACACCAAACCATCTGGCAAACCCGCAGAGCTAACGTGATCCTGAGTCCTCAAACATCTGCCAGTTCTTTGGTGCTGCAAGAATTGCTTCCAATGGAGAGCATCGCCCAGTAGATGATCTCCAGGTAATAAGATGGATTTCTTTACACGTCCACCACATCATCTGACTTTTTAAACAAAACTTGAAAGAAGGAAAGTGTCACTCTGCTAAGTACCGAGTGATCTAGGATACTACTTTGTCTTCAAAAGGAAACTCTAGTATCAGTAGGTCTTTGCTGGGATCGCTTGCGCAAGTGAAGCTGGCAACACTTGGACTGCCATTGGAGACGTTTTAAGAAGTGTAAATTCTCCCTGAGATGACCACATTTGCCTGGGACATGGTCCTTCAGCTCAGAAGTACCCTGAGCACCAGGCACAGAATAGCCACCCAACTCAACGCAGATCCCTGCTTCTGCAATCACACCCAGCCGCTCAGCCAGCAATGGACCCAGCGACGCTTCTCCAGGGAACTACTACCCAGGAAGAACATTTCTAAGGTGGAAACATCCCATTTGTATGCTTGGAGCCAGCCCAGCCGCTCACCCAGCACCCGGCCTCCCTCTATGCATTATTAATGAACGACATCAGTCTCCAGTTTTCAGTCAGCTAATTTGTTCCCACAATCATGATTCCAAATATCGCATGAATAATTCAGCAAGTTATTTTAACTGTAGTTAGATAAGCCTGTTAGCCGTCATAAATTTAAATAAATTATCTGCTCCTCACACGTGGAGGTGCAAAGGCAGAGCACCTTGTCAGGTGAGGTACACCTCTCTGCATCCCAGGTAACGCACGTGGTACCTGGTGACTCAAACCTGCAGGGAAATGCTCCCTAAAAAGTCAGTCTCCAGTCTTCAGGAAGGAAAGGGAGAGCCAACCCTGGCCACCAGCCCTGCTGCCGTGCCAAGGGCCATCGGGGTCACCATGAGCACCTCAGACACATGCGGCTCTGAGATGTCAGCGTCACAAATGCGCCGAGATGAATGATGAACAAACCCCAAAGCTGTCGAGGCTTGGGTTGGTCCTACACTTCGGGAGCTATTGGTTTTTGCTCTGACACCTGCTTCCCTTTCCAGAAGCCAAACACCACCTTCTCTCACTCGCTCCACTCCTTTGAAAGAGCAATTTTACCGTAACTCAAGACGTGTATCTCTTGTATATCTCCGTATATCCTCCCCTAGGCTTCTTATTGCAGGATCGTGTTCGGTGCTTTGAAATTCTTCCTTCTCCTGCATCTCTGAGAAAAAAAACAAAGTCTGCCGCTGCCAGCACCCCAGGGCGACGACAGGAGAGCTCCAGCCAGGTAGTCTTCTGTCACCATCACTGCTTGCTTTGATCACAGGGACTCACCTTGCTCGAGGGAAGAGGAATAACTCCATGCGACCCCCAAATTTCTTCATTCCTCTGAGGCTCAGCCTCCCCCAGCAGAAACCAAGAGGGTGAGATGCTGCAAAGAAACCGCAACTCAGGTGAAGCAGACGTTACCAGCACGGATTTTCATGATGGTAACCTTGGAGGTAAGTGACACTCTGCAGCTGTAAATTGCCTCTGGCTTTCTACACGCCGTGCGAGGAACACCCCGGTGCCAGCACACCAAGTCGGGCGAGGGAATGCCACGGTGAGCTGGCTACAGACTTTTGCAGAAAAGCCACAAAGCCGTTGTCTTTATCACAGCTGGGCGGTGGTAAACAACTGTAAATAAAATATCTAGGAAATCTAATTTGGTAGGCGGCGGAAAGAAGTCACAATACCAGTCTTAGGTTAAATTGCTGGTAAGCGGGCTTTTTTTCCCAAGGATTGCAGCTGTAGGTGAGGAGATTTAACTGAATATTAACAAATAGACTGAGATTTATACTCAACAACAGGAGAAAACATAGTAAAGAATATCAAATCTTGTGGTTTCTAGGACTAAGACTGTCAGGGATTAGGATCAGATATTGAGAGGCAGAAGACTATCTCACAGCTCCCTGTGATGGGGTTCTTAGGATGCCTGGTACCCACCACCATATGAAACACAGGCATCAGACTCGACAAGGGCTGGAGTGGGGTCACTCAGGCAATTTTTAACGCCCTTGCCTCTGCACGGATGCCACTACCTATGGGTGATAGATGTGTAGCTCCTTAATAGCACAGATCTAAAGAAGCAGTTTTAAATTAAATCAGCACGAGTGCAGAAGGAGCTTGCTTTCAAATATTGCTCAGGAAGCCCAGAGAATAAAAAGATATTTCTCAGTCTAGTTGTCCAATTTCTTTTTTTAAAAAAAAAAAAAGCAACAAAGGATATGAAATCTCTGTGAAAGGGAACCAGCCTGTGGGTTGGGATTATTCTGATTTCTGAAGCAAATGCAGAATGTCAACTGCCTCGTGTCTGCCAGCTACACAGATTCAATAACCTGAGAAATGATGGACTTCTTCTTTCACATTCTCTGTGACATACAATACGTGGCAGGTACGCACTCGCATCAATCACGGCAGTCGTTTTCTTCAGCCTGTCTTTTCAAGTGGCACTGCAGGGCTCTGGTTTCCCAGCGAGGGGCATTGCTGGGGTCAACACACAGCCCTGCCTGGAGCTCCAGGTGCCAAAGCCGGGCAGTACAGCCCCCGATGCTGGAGGATTTCAAACAGCTTCAAATGGAAATAAGAGCCAGCGCCGCACTTTAACTAGCTGGGGAAAAAAAAAAAGAAACAAATCCGACACTTACAACTCTGTACAACTAGGGAATGTGTAAGGGATTGACTCTGTCACTGCCATCCTACAGCCAGAGGGGCACAGGAACGCTTACAGATGCTTTCTAATCCTTCCTGGTAACTCTCATTTTCCTAGCCTATTATTTCTGTCCTTCTTTGAATACCTTTTTCCTGTTCCTGTTGCTTGTCACCTTTCGGCTCCTGCCTTTGTCATTCCCTTCTCACTCAAGTCTGTCCTACCCTAAATTCTCTTGCTTGATGTCCTGCCCTTTCTCATTGGTAACCTTCTGTCCCAAGATACTTCAGTTCCCTTCATCTGCTCCAGGAGTGCTGAGAAATGGAACATCATTTATTTTTGACCTTGTCCTCCATTTCAGCACCCATTTTATCTTTTCACCTCTACTCACAACTCTGTTTAATGTTGCCGAGCTCCCTCATCTTCTCCCCTCTTAGGCACAAGATCCAGATCTTTCCTTTTCCTTTCATTTCCCTGATGTTGAAGGCAGAGGAACCCCAGAGGTGCAAGTAGTTCTGTTAGCAAACCCCATAGCACCCTGGGGGTAGCAATGGGGGTGAGGAGTCCAAAACAGGGTGCCCGTGTCCTCACACAGTCATCAGTGGAAGCAGGAGTTGAGGTTTTACCCGAACCCTGCCATGGACTCACTGCACAGAGCGAGTCCCTCGGGTCTAAAATGAATCTCAGACCCTGCTGGACTATTGCAAGACTCAGTTAATAAATATTAGTGAAACGCAGAGATCCCTGGATGAAAACTGTAGTGGAGGTGTAGACTGCCACGTTTCATTAATTTCTTATTATCTTATAAGGGCTTCACTGAAGCCTAGAGGACTGCATGAATAGTGCATGAATCTGAAGAGCTTGTTGTCAGTCTCACCTTCAACTTGAAAATGTGGCTTGTTGGAAACTGGACCTGAAGGATCCCATGGCTGAGGGTGGACAACATGCCCAGGAGCTGACCCTTTAGAAAGACATCATGAAATGCAAGCTGCTGTCCCAGGGTGGAGCCTGTAATTGTTGGGCAGCCCTTCTCTCGACTCCTCAATGCAGTTAAACCAAATTAGTTAAATGCTGATGCTCTAGAAGTACAACTCTGGCAGCAATACTGTCCAGTACGTCAGGTTGATGGTCTCTAAAGCTTGGACAGCAGAGCCTGTGTGACTCCCACCAGTGAGAAGACAACCAGAGTGATGGTTCGAATTGCTGGGAGAATGGCAAAGTGCAGAGAGACCTGGAAGGAGAATTAATGGAAGTCTAATAAATGACAGCGGGTCTGAGGATCTATGTACCATATACACCCACCTCCCAAACCTCTGTCCCTGCCCATGCAGCTGCTGGGCTGAACACAGCTCATCTCCAGATGCTTCCTATTAAAATAGAGCAGGAGGTGAAAGCAAACACCAGCAGCACAGATGTGGAGCCTGGGGGATGTTTTGAGGTGATGGTGGCACTGACATCTTGGTTTGGGGCTTGGAGGGGGGGCTGGATGTAAAGGTGTGGCTGGAGGAGGTGCTGCCTTCTCCCCAGACATCAGTGCACAGATGCTGATAGCGATCTGTGACCACTGTGCTAATTCCAGCCAGAAATGTGTGTGCACCCCACTACACAGCCCTTTCAGGTGTTGAAGACCCAAGTATCACGGGGCTGGTCTTGGTTAAAGTCTTGTGATGTCTCCTTCCCTCACTTCACTCCCTGCTCCTGCTCAGCCTCCAGTTCTGTTCTGGAATTAACATTGGCCTTGTACTTCAGGACAAAATTTCCAGCCTTTTAATAAATCCAGAGGCCCTATAAACCTTGGAGCACTGCAGTCTGTGAAGTACAGCCATCAGTGAACTTCACATTAGCAACAAGGACAAAACTTTGATTTTCCTGCAAAACCACGGTTTCTTATGACCCTGAAAGAAACTCTCGTGGGTGTCAACAGAGCAGGGCCAACAGCACACGGTGGAGCTGCTCTGCTCCCAGTTGGCAGAGAGCACCGATTCCAGAAGAAAGCATCCCCGAATGGCACCCAGAGCCCTCACATCCTTGCCTGGACTTTGGCGCACGCGGGGTGAACTCGACGCAGTTTGCTTTCCCGGCCGACATTGAAATAACTTTGCAGCAAGCAACCCACAGACTCCCTGTGCTCCATTTACCTCCCCCGAAACAAAAAGACTGTGCAAAGCACTTTTCTCCATCCAAACACATCATGGAGATGCAGTAAGCATCTTTGCTTCCTAATTGAAATCATACATCACTTACTTAAGTGATACTAAATCAGACGCAAACACCACTGGCAATTCAAACATTAATAACCAGTTCCCCGCTCTGGAGACAACAGATCCTCTGCCAGCATAAACCTCATGGCTTCCTGCAAAGCCAGCCCCCAACCCTGCTCCTTCCACCCTGTCCCACACCACTGCTGGCATGTGCATCAGTCCTACAGACGAGTCTTTGTTTCAGTTGTCATAAGCATTTTAATTTTAGTGGCCGAGTGTAACAGGAAGGGTGCATTTTGCAGCAATGGCCCCTGTGCTGGAGAACAGCCAGCACCCATCCTTGTTCTCCCCAACCACATTTTGCCCCATATCTCCAGCTCGGCTGGTGGTAGGTGCTGGGAGATGGCTGCAGCTGAGCTGTGCCTCCCGTGGGACCAGAGGGATGGAGCAAAGGCACATCTCTGCTTGCTCTTCCCCAGGGCCAGGGGCTGCAAGACCTCCTCCTATCAGCCCCAGGGCAAAGCAGACCGAGCCCACCCGGATCGATCATCTCATAGATGCAAAACACAGCCCACCCCAGCAACCTCTTGTGCAGGAGACAGGGCCATCCCAGCTCCCTGCCCCACATGAACCCCAGCCCTGCAAGTCGCACCACCTCTAACCCAACTTTGACTTGCAGAAGCCATTCAGGATATTTTTATGCAGGCCAACGACCTGACCCACAGCTCTTGGAAGCAACAACACCAAAAGGAGATATTTTACAATGGATTTTTAACTCCACTTGTGACGGAGATACTCCTTTGTGAGAATCAGAAATAATCTCTAACTCAGCTGTTCGTGTGCTGCTTTCGTGCAGCTCCTGGATCTCTCTTGTAATGATTCTCCCTCGCCGCTGCTTTTGACAGATCCGAATTCCTACTCCACACAAAAACTCTGTGCAGGCTTTAAACATGAAGGAAAGATCATCTCAGTCCCATAAGAAGCTTTTGCATTGCTGCATTAACTCAACTTCTTATACCCCAGTAAAAAGGAAGGGGAGACCTGCACGTGGTTATGAGTGTAGCTGAGCTAATATGCAGCAAGTAATTAACTTAACAAACTTTTCCTCTTCAAAGAGGTGTAATCCCCAGCCTGGCCAGTTCAGAGCTCGGCTGACGCTGGCCAGTGGGAACAGAGAGTTAACATCTTTCAGCTCTCTTCTTTCTCTCCCTATTAAGATCTGCTAATAAAGATGCCTATTTATTTTACCTGTCCTAGGTGGCCCTCTCTGCTCAAGCCTCATGCCAATATTAATAAAAGCTAATACGAATAATCTCCGTCAATTAATGAATTTACAAGACCTTACAAGCAAGGTAAGCCCACTTGACTGTCCTGCTCCTATGCCAGAGGAAAACCCACTGCCTAATTTCATCTCTGCTTCAGAAACAAGGTGGTTTTCCTCTTTGATTTTCATTTCCCATTCAGCTATTAGAAGAAACCCATTCATCAAAGCTATAGGTTTTCCCTCTGAAAACCTTCAGCATCTAAAAGCTTTTGACTGAAATATAACATATTAATGGAAGCCGTGATTGCACAGCCCTCTGCTGACCTTCCATAGGCTGAAATTGCTTATTTTGCTAAATTTATTTGCCACCCATTTATCAATCTCAATGTAAGGTGGTTTTAAAGGTCATAAACCAAACAGCCGCTGAAATATGATTAAAGAATATGGAAATAAATTACAAACTCATAATGTTATCCCTTCCTGTGACTTAGTGGCAGAAGCTTGGATGAAGTATGGGAACTTGTTTAACATCTTACGTATTTGGGGATTCACCCACCTCCGGAGGGATGCTCGAGCTCTGTTAATTCACGGCGCTCTGCTTCGTGCTTACCGAAAGGAGGATTAGAGGAGGCAAAATATGGGTCAGAAGCAGAATAAGAAAAAGCTTTCACTTTCATTCTAGGGAAAAGTCTCTCTTTGGTGACCGGAGAGCGCTTATTGTAACACCATGCTGAGAAGTTGCTTCCTGGTGAATAAGCAGCGCGGTCGTTACCACGGACAGTTCCCAGACTGCCTCCAAAATAATTAACGGAGCATTGAACTGCCTTAACGTTGCAGGATTAGCACCAAACCCGCTGAAGGTTGTAGGAAAACCGAGCAAATCTTTGTGTTTTGTGTCTGGAGGGCAGAAGTAAATATGAATCTTAACAGGAAGCTTTGAAGCACGTAGAGCAAATTTGGTTCTAGTAAAATAATGGGGTTTGGGGTTGAATTGTTATTCAGTGGAGAACTGTGGGCAGGACGAGTTTGTGCACAACGGAAGCTGGGGAGAAGAAGCAGCATTAAACCACCCTGCACGAGCTGCTTGAGGAGTGTCAGAGGCAGCATCGGGTCTTAAACAGCACTCAGTTGGGAACGATCAGATCCAAGCACAACAGCAGTGGTCACACTCTCTTCTCCAGCTGCCACCCAGCTGCTATCCATTGGATGGTCCTACCACCAGCTATGGAACCCGAGATGCAGAGAGGGGATCTGTGCCCAGGTCCTGCCCTGGCACAGGACAGGGCTTCTTCAGACTGAGTGAGACCAAGGAAATCTCGCCCACAGACAAAGCCAAAATCTCCCTTCTCCAAGACTGAAAGTAACTGGTAAATGATATTGGCTGTAAAAACAAGCTGCCTGCTCAGAATTAGACATAAATTCCTGCATGTCATCGAAACAGTTTTGACTTTATTACCAGAAGCTTCAGTGAAATGACTGTGCAGTCACTGGTGAATTTTAATTCTTGATGAACCGGTAATTGCTTTGCCCAGCAGACTCTGGTAAGAGCACACGCGACTGTCTGCTTCCCTGCAAATATCAAATACCAGCTCCAGAAACACAGTGCCATTTTTACTCAATATCAATCCATTTCCCAGGGAACATTTTGCCATGTAACAAAATAGAAAACTTTTTTTCCTTTTTTTTTTTTTTTCTTTTTAAAGCAGATCTACAAAGCCAGACCTCCAGATATCTCTGGCAGGAGTATTGCAGGTAGTGCTAGCAAATGATGCAGCCCGAGGTGCAAAATATGCACAGCACAGTTCCCGAGCTGTGATCACTTCTAGCTGTTGGTTTTGGTGCCTTTTCCTTTTTTTTTTTTTTTTCTCTTTTTTTTTTTTTTCCTCCAGTCGAAATTGATTAATGAATTATTAATAAACGAGAGACGTGCAGAGCAGATAGACCCTGTTTTATAAAGACCTCTTTAGAGACAACAGGATGAAGATAAAAATAAGCGAGGCAGTAAAAAGGCAAGATGAAAGCAACCAGCAGCCTTGCGAGTGTGTTATAAGTAACAATAAACCCAACAGATGAACAGGAGGGTGAGCAACTGCCTGACACAGCCCCTGCAAGGGTACTGCACAGAGGGATTGTTGAAAAAAATATATATATATGTACCCAATACACTGTTGCAGCCAGAAATACAACCTTGCACATAGGAGCAGGACTATTAAAGGTGTGCGCACGTGTAATCTCTCACGTTGCTTTAGCTCTGGATTGACTCCAAGGCAAAGAATCCAAGGATAAAATAGAGAGTGTGAAAGATGTCTGGGAGCAATTAAGAAAAACAACAGGGCTTGTGACTTGGTTAAAAAAAAAAAAAAAAAAAAAAAGAAAGAAAAAATCCAGTCCTTTTCCTCCTTTTCATCTACACCGGCAGTTCTGCAAGAGCCAGCACAGCTCCTGCTTGCCTTCAAAAGCCTGAGCTTTGGAGAAGCTTTCTGCTCACCCACAGTATCCCTGTGAGGTGATCCCTCTCTGCTGATTCCCTGGTGCTTGGCAAGGGGCTGAGGTAACACTTCAGCTTTTCCCATAGTCTAAAGCTCTGGAAGGGTTTTCCTCTGCCGGCTGTCGGTTTGCACTAAATTTGTAGGAATATTATCTCTTCAAAGCCTCTGCTATTGGAAAATTGGGTTAAAATGGGTTCAAAAGTGGCAAGGAGCAAGGACACACCTTCACGCAAGCACATTCGCAGGCAGCCTGGTAACACAAGTGTCGTTTCTTTAGGAAGCCAAGCTAAGAAAATAAATTGGTCCATGCTGCGACCTGTATCACCAGTGTCAACTCCCAGCCCGTTTTTAATTCCACGCTCTGCAAATCCAAGCTCTACGGAGGCTATTCTGGGCTGAGGGAATTGGAAAGGGACCAGATGTCAGGCGATTGATTGTACCGACACAGATCCAGAGGAATGCTCCGGTGGATCAGACCCAACGCTCATAAGAGATTTCAGCAATTTCTCCAAGTCCAATTAGCAACTGATGTGTAATGCCTTGAGAAATCCTGTTGTTAAAGAGTGTTTCCCTCTGAACGCTCTTATTACCTGCAGAGTTTGACATGTTGTCAGCTTAAATAAATAAAAATGAATTGTAAAAACCTGTATTTTAAATAAGGGTCAAGAGAATGAATAGGCATAAACAGCATTTTATAGCTATCAATAATAAAGCCACAGCAATAAAAAAAATGTGAGTTAGAAAGAATACACAGCCACTCGGAACTATATGATCACAAAATTATGTCTTGATTGACTCTTTGCCTTAATGCTTGCAGTGGCTGGCACAGTTGGATCACAAAACTTCCTTTGAATATATTAACATTTATTAAAAAAAAAAAAAAAAGATCAATTTTGAAGTTATGAAATGCCTCTCTAATTTACTACAGTGCAATTTACTGCTAGGGAGCCAACCACTTCTCCAGAGATACACCCTGGGAGTTCATTCTGGCGTGTCATTTCTTTCACGACAATTATTTGTTTGAGTTTTATAATAATGTTGCTGGGGGGTAGATGGTGGGGGAGATGGTCGAAGGTAGGCAGAAAGATCGTAATGGTTGTAAGGACTTCTCTGTTTCTCTACCTCAGCTCGAACACTAAAATAAAAAGATTATTTCGGTGAGAAAGTTGCGTACGAGAAAGAAATCTGAGAGCAATAACTTAAAGTAATTTTTGAGACCGTTACGCACAAGCAATCAGAACCTAGGAGCTAATCCTGACCTCACAGACATGTGTACGGAAGTCATCCAAAATAAGGGTGGGTTTTTTCTGCTAAGCACCTGTAATGCTCATGAGCTGAACTGGACACACATGTGGAGCATGCTGTGCCGCCGAGTCCAGTCCAGTTTCTCCAAAATAAAATAAAAACCCCATAAGTCTCCACCCTACCAGCCTTCTGAGCCTCCTCCTACTGTCAAGGGGATGAAGAATGCAACTCCCATCCAAGACACCATCAGAAGAACTATGCATCTCACCAACTAGCCCATAACAGTCCAGGAACAATGGTTCCTATACCTTGTGATACCAATAGACGTGAATTAAGCATCACCACCACGAGCAGATGGAGACCCAGCATTCCCTTCCACCACCTGTACTTTGGGCAATAGCTTCCCTCCAGCAGCGGAAGAAGCTCCCATTTTAAGAAGCTGCACCCAAAGCTCAGCCCAAGCCAGAGGCATCCAGTGTCACTGCCTAACCTAGCTCTTCTCAGCCTGAAGCCCGTACACAGGCAGGCAGCTGCTCTGAAGAGAAACAGCCCTCAAAACGTGTGTTTGGGGCTCAGCTAAATGAATGAAGGCTGTAGGTCAAGATCCACACGGTACGTGTTTCTTTAGATCTGTGCGAGACGAGAAGTAGAGAAATTCAAAAGGGTCCTGGCTAAAGCCACAGCAAAGGATGTTTAGCTGGGGATGCACCTTCTTTCAGCTGAAATAATATCCCCATCAATTAAACG
Organism: Todiramphus chloris collaris; assembly: GCA_025345505.1. NCBI lineage: Eukaryota > Metazoa > Chordata > Aves > Coraciiformes > Alcedinidae > Todiramphus > Todiramphus chloris. The sequence goes on along the minus strand of JANVCC010000135.1, from coordinate 2,234,605 downwards.
TACATCTTCAGAAAATACAAGTTGCCAAGACAAAAGATCTTCAGCTTCGCTGCTGAGATTTTCCCCGCTGCCAGGGACTCGATTGCCAAGATCTCGGTAGGAACTGAACAAATCAATTATTGACGCTGCGATCCGGTGCTTACAACAAAGCTGGAGACCTGGCAGCCAGAGAAAGTGCTTCACAGCCCCACCACACATCTGGACGGGGAGCTCCGCTCCCAGCACCCCGCTTCTGGCAGCCGCTGCCCCGAGAGGTGCCACCCAGCCAAGGGGGCACGGGGAGGAACGGGGCAGATCAAAGGGAGACTCTCCAAACCACACGCTCCCGGGTTAATAACAGTTAAGCAACTTGCGACGCGTTCGGCTCCCGACCGTATCCCTCCCAGTTGTCTCGTTCACCGTTCCGTGGAAGTTCGGAGGCTCGGTTTTAGCGCGCGTTACTGCTCATCGCCTCACTCCTCAGCTGTGCAACAACAAACCTCCTGCTACACAGTTCTCCATTAGCGCCAGACAGGGATTAACTAATTAGCCAAAAAATAAGATTTCCTTGAGATACCATTACGCAGATAATTAAAACGGAAAAGCTATGTCCAAGAAGGACAACCTTTTTCTTAAGCTGAGCTCCAGCTTTTGGCTTGGTTATTCCCCCGTCACGCATTTGCTTTTCCTTTGCCATGCCCGAGTCACAACAAATCATTAAAACCAGACAGGCATCCAATTAAGTAACAAGATATTATTTAGTCTTGTCTTAAGAGGTAAAGGAAAGTTACCTTCCTCAGTTGCCTATTAACGAATGACTAACCTGAAACACCAACTGGCTGCGAAGCGCTCGCACAGCAGCAGGTGATGCTGTTTCTGTACCTTTTGGCTTAACTAAAAAGCTCCCAGTGTGCAAATTGGCTTTAAAGGAGAGGAGGAGAGGGGACAGAATCTTTTACCTGGGACAGACCCCCATACTTTGCCTAACAATAGGTCCACAGGTCAATAACTAAGAGAGAGAGAGAGAGAGAGAGAGAGAGGACAAAAATAGAAAAAAAAAAGAGAGAAATAAAAAAAGAAGAGAGAAAAAAAGAGAGAAAAAAGAAAGAAAGAAAAAAAAAGAAGAGAAAAAAAAAAAAAAGGAGAAAAAAAAGATGAGAAAAGGTGTAGAAAGTTAGAAATAAAGTAAAGGAAGAGCAAAGCATCAGCAGAGGTGTTCAAACTGTCTCTGAAGCTACCATGCTACCAACTTAGGAACTTTCTACAGGTGTAAGAGTCAGTTTGCACAGTTGGAATTTCTGCAGCAATGCTCAATAGGAGCAGTTTGGCAGAGCAAGGCTCTGAAAGCCTCTGATCAAAACATTACTGCTACCAGCAAGGCAGGAATTTCTATTAGATCCTGGCACCTAACAAAGCCTCTCATGGAGCAGAGCTCCAGATGGAGGCTATAAACACCAGCAACCATCACCACTGCCTGCACAAGACTTCCCCTTGGAACAAGCCTGGAAGTTAAATGCACAATCCTTCCTGGTATTCTAGCAAGGAGCAGACTGAAGTGATGATACAACTGGCTGTGGCCATCTCCTCCACGCAGGTCATGGCATAGTCTGGACAGGCACATTCCATACAGGAGGTAGAAATCCTGTCCTGGAAAGCAGAGGGATGGTTTGGTGAGGCATGAGGGTGTCCCTCCAAACTTAAAAAGGAGTGAAAGCTAAAGGGTTATACTCTGACCTAATGAGGATTGCTCAGAATGAATGAGAATATTATTGATCTGGACCAGTAATAAGCTTTGGTGAGTCCATAACTGTCCAACTGCAAAGCCTCAGATCCATGAGCGACCATTCTAGGACTCCTAGAGTGTTCAGGATTAGGCACGGACTCTCCATGCAGTCCCTCACATTGTTGAGCCATGAATCCAGTTTCACACACCCCACCAACTCTTCAAAAGGACCTTACTCCTATTTTCCTTACGCCAGCTCCTGCGCTGAGCCATTTGCAGCAGCTCTCGTTTTGCTTCCCAGTTTCATGAGGTTCAGAAATAGCAGCTCAGGAAACACGTTAATTCAAACGGACCAAGAAACGTCTTCCCAGATAGCAGATTAATAACTTTTTCCATCATGGAAATTACTAGCTCACATCCATAAGATATTAGAACATGTCCACAGACAGGTCTGAGCACCAGGCTACCCTCAGAGGAAGACAAACAGTTCTCCTGGCTCACATCAAACTCACCCTTTTGGTACATTTGATAATACTGGTTCTTTATGCACAGACAGGAGGAGGGGAAGGAAAAGTATTATCTCATTACTGACACTGCCCGCAGTTCAGGCACTAAATCCTGCCTAAGAGAACATGCATCAAAATATTCATAGCTTGATTGCATGAGAAGAAACTATTATCAGTCTGCAGCCTTGAAAGGCACTGTCCTATGACATTCAGGAGAAGACGACCAGAGAATGACCTTCAAGTTTTACGACCGAGACCAAAAAATTTGCCAGCATTTCATTATGATCTTATTAACGATATGAGATCAGGGGAAGAGTGTGGCAATAATAAGTAGTATTAGAATAAGTATTATTATTAGAATAAGTATTATTATTAGAATAAGTAGTATTATTATTATTTCAGCTACGTACCCATAACAAATCAGCTCTATTATGTCCCAGGGCTTTCTCTTTGGCTTTCCTAATCTCTTTGCCACTACACAACCTCCAGCTGGTTTGAAATCTGACTGCCATGTGCCACTTTTTCAATCTCCTTGCTTTTTAATCGGCTTCCTTTTTTAAGTAGATAATTTGCATGTGGTTGCCAGTGGCTATAATAAAATGTTCAAGTGAGTCATTCTCATTGTCTTGCCACAACATGAGGAAATCCCAAATGATGCGATTTCTTCTCCACTCAGCCTTGAGTTACAGGAGACAGTAAAAGCCAACTTACCCTGGCTACATCAGAAGCTGTAGCACTTGAGACTAGTTTGTTCTGAACAGACTGTGGGTTATAATGATTTTGCATCTGTTCAGATCATGGATATTGGACATTTTTCCACTAGAACAAAGCACAGGTTTCCAGACCATCCTTTTGGCTGCTACCCCCTTTGAGGGGGACTAGATGATCTCCAGAGGTCCCTTCCAGCCCCCTTTCATTCTCTGATTCTGTGATTCTTGCCCTAAAGCATGGCCAATACTTCTGACCTGTCCATGCCTGAACATTGACATCAACATCTCCTAATGCCTGACCATGACTCAGTAATGCTTCTCCTTCACTTTCTCCCAATAAAAAAAAAGAAGGAGCGATGACTCTCCTGGTACAAATCACTTGGCAAATTACATCTATTTTCCAGCAATTATGGGATTCATTCAGTAAATCCAGACACTTTCTATCTCAATCCCCACGCTCCAGCTCTTGAGTTGAGAACGACCACTGCAGAATGGGAACCTGCCATGGCAGTTTCTTGCTACCTTTCCAGAGACCCAAATTTGGGAAACAAACAAACAAGGCCAAGAGAGGACAGAAAATGCTGGGTTCTGCACAACTCTTGGGGAGTTCCTGGCAGAAGTTCTTCTTGGGGGTCGATAAGAGACCCATGAACTGTGTCACCAAGGAGGAAGATGTTGCAATTTATTCTGTCCTCCTTGATGTGAATCCTCTTGGGTGCAGGAAAAGGTGCCCAACCTAAAGTTCCAGAGACCATGGAATAAGTAAAACTACCTCAACAGACAAGTTCCTTCCCTGGATACTTTCAGAGCACTATTCCTAACAGACGCCACAAAACCTCTGTCACATCTTGAGGACAAACCTCGTGATTTCACCTGGGAAAGGAGTGATAAGGTGTCATTGATCCAGGAGAAAGACATTTGAAGACATCATTTGTGCACCCTGGCTCCCCAGGTGAACCGTGCCACTTTACAGAGCTGTTCAGAAGAGGTTTCTGAAGACGACTTGCTCACGGTTTCCATCACACTGCCAGTCTCACCCAGCCTGGATTTAGTGCAAGCACACGCTCTTCAGGGAAGAAGCACCAAACCAGTAACATACGCTGCAGCTGTTAACTGGAACCAGCAGCCTGTGTGGGGCAACGTGTTCCCAAACTTCCTAATTTTTGGCAATCTGTGACAGTTTGGGCTTTTTCCCTCCCCTGAAGAATTTAATTATTCACTGCCCTGTGAAGCTGTGCAGCCACTTACATACCCATCAAACAAATGCAAGACCAACTCGAGGACTTGCTGCTGAGGCTGCAAAGCCCCGTGAGGAATTGAACCATTTAAAAATTCCCCTTGAGCCCTTGCTAATATTCCAGTATTTATCTAACACCTGGGCTTTGTTAAGTTTTCTGGTAGCGTGGCCTTCGAGAGTCTATTGCTACATGCTAGGGTATGATTAAAGTGTTTGGCTTTCCATGGTAACACGACCCATCTATAATCGTGTTCCTTAGCGAGATCCAAGCTGACTGTACTAGTAATTTCCTTTAATAATAAGTCCTCAGGAATTATTCTGCCCTTTAATCCTGAAATCTGAGGCAACACGTGATTGACAGATACCACAGCCTTCGGCTAATTATTCTTGGATGCTCAGCCGTGGGAGAGTTTTTAGAGGAAATAATTATAGGTGCCAGACTCCCTGGAGCAGTTCTGCCACCACCCAAAGGTCCGGCACAGTCCCGAGGTGACTCTGCTGAGCATGGAACTGCTCTACCTCTCTACAGAGGGGCCTCACCAGGCTTCCCTCCATCTAACTGGAGGTAAATGGCACACCACCCTCAATTGCACAAAGCAATTAAGCATGCTGTGTTAATTAGTTACAGCAATGATGATCTTCTAGACGAGGAATGTGCCATCCCTTGTAAATGATGCTGCCACAGAAGTGTTAATTTCCTTTTGTGATTAAGCTGCCCGAGTATAAATCAGATGCTGCAACCACCCCAAAATACAAATTGCCATGCAAAGATCAGAGTCAAAGGCAGGGAGAGAGAAGGGCTGGGATATTTTGCACAGACTAGATGGCCTTGTAACGCCTGTCAGGAAGTCACAGGGATGCACTGTCTCGTAGCAGATTAATTAATTATTTTTGTTTCCCCCTGGTGTGAACGCACGTTTCAGTACATCACAGCTCTGAGCTGGGCTTAGGCCTTTGGACAGCACTGTAATAAAATTATTTGCAGGCAATTACAGAACTGCAAAGGAAAAGCTCATCTCCACTTTTCAAGGGTCGCAGAGGATGAGCTCTTCTGCAGTCTGTCACCAGCTCAGCCCCACTGCTGTGACTGCTGCTCTTCAGGAGACAGCCCGTTCAGCAGCAAAAGGTGTTTGAAAGCCCACCTCCAGCAGAGATGATTTGTTATGATAAATCTCAACCAAATCAAGCGTTTTGCCAACAGCAGTTGGAAGGCAGCCATGCTTTTATTGCGTGCACATTCCACATATCCCATTGCTATCGTTCAGTAATAAATATATTCATAGCTCATACCAGTTGCCTGCCTCAGATTCAGACGGTGCTACAGCCAGAGAAGACACCTGTGTGGACTGGAAAGCACTTCCCTCATTTACCAGTCTCTCTTCCCCTCTGTAATACAGAGTTAAGTCAGACGTTATGGACAGTTTTGCTGCAAAGCATCTCATCTGCTCTGGGGCCTCAAGGTCAGCTGTAACCCAGGGTCACCCTCAAGAGTCCTTGGTCTGAGATTTGTGTAACAGGCTCCCTGGAAAGAGAAGCAAGGCAAAGGAGAAGAAAATAATAATAAAAAAATAAAAAGGGCAAAAGCTGCTTTCTTGGGCAAAACCGAAAAAACCAAACCAAAACACTTTCCAACATTTGCACAACTAAACCTGTTCACTTGGCAGCTGAGCCTTGGGAAAGCTTCATCCGCTTTGCGCAGAAGGAAGCATTCACATCTCCCAGCCACGGGATGCAGGTGGCGATGTTCTGGAGGAGATTACAAACAGCGTGTAGGCATCTTGCAGAGTTATTGCTGTGCTGCTGTGAGTAGATCTCGGCACATAACGGCACATCCAAGCCCAGACTGGCCGTCACGAGGCACAGAAGTCAGAAATAACCCCCAGAAGTCAGAAATAACTCCCAACGGCAGCAGCGCTGCTGGGATGGGGCTGTGGTCCCAGCCAGAAGACCACACCAGGCTATGTTCCATGCAGGGTTAGTGAAGATCCTGCTGCTTAATGAGGATGTGCGGAGCAGTCGCACGGACAAGGAGAGGCTTGTCTTTCCGTTTGGCATCAAATAAAATCCCCGTCGCATCACGCTGTTAATGAACCCACACATCCCTGGCAGGGCTACTGTATAATTTAGCACCACAAATCTCATCCTTCTACGGAGTCTTCATAAGTCCCTTCTCTTTATTTGTAAAGTGTTCCTCTGCTAAAGAAGAGAAAGACATTGACGTGTAAGCCCTAAAATACTGGAAACTGTAGCTGGAGAGGAAGAGAATCGACTACCTAGTTTTGCAACTCCCAAATGACACACAATCCTGCAGTTCTGAGTTTTGTGGCAGTGGCACTGAGCGGGTGGGGGTCTGAATCCTGCCCTGAGCTGCAGCAAAGAGGAGGAGGAAGAGGCTCTGAGGTTAGACTGCAATCGAGATATGCTTTAGCTGTGACCAAGGGTTACATTCCCCACTCTTTGGGTCACTTTGCAGCATTAAAGGCTCAGAAAACCCTTTGGGGTGATAAATTCAGCAAGATAAGGGTTCTCATTTTCCTGTACAACACCTGCACGCTTCCACATGCTGCTGTAGTAGCTGAACATTATATATATTATATATATAATTTATATATTATATATAATATAATATAGCAATATATATTATATATATAATATAATATAATATAATATAATATAATATAATATAACAACCATAATAACTTTGAAAACTGTTGGCTCTTGCATTTTTCTTCTGGGGTCAAAACTCTGCCAGAAGCAACAGGCTTTTGTGGATCTTCAATAAAGGAAAATATTTGAGGGCTTGGCTTTTTCTTCTTGGTTTCTTTTTGAGGTTTGATGGTAATAGAGATGATCTTTAAGGACCCTTCCAACCCAACCCATGCTATGATTCTATGATTCCATATATCATTTTGTAGCGAAGATCTCCATCTGACCCGTGATTTCCACAACAAATGGTAAATGCTTGTATAAAACCCTGTGAACGTCCCACTCAAACAGATGCAATTGTGACATTCAAATATTCTCACCCAAAAGCAAAAAGACAGGCTTTAGCAGATCAGAGAGGAAACAAGATTATACCCCCAGAGATAAGAGAATACGTTTGGAAAATCTTTTAAGTACCTCAAGAACAAAGGGCTGTTTGAAAACCAACATGTCAGTTGGACATTTTGACACGAACATTCTGGTTCCACCAACACCTCTATTGTAAATATTTCAAGATAATCTTGTTCTGAAATAGAAAAAGTGGCTACTTTGTTTGAATGCCCTCATCACTGCTGGCTTCCTAACAGCAAACTAAGGCTCAGAGTGATCAAGCTGGTCGAGCTCTATAATCCTGGGGATAAGGTAAGATGCAACCAGGTTTAGGAGGGTGATGTCAGGTTGGGGAAGGTTTGCTGGTACTGCATCAACACTCTCAAACCCAGCTGCTTGTTGAGCACTTCTGCCAGAGCTACCTGCCCATCTCCTGCCCTGAAGCCAAGAAGGCTTCCCTAATTTGAAGGGGAATGCAGCCAACCCCGAGCCAAAGGGGCATTTTGCTTCTTTGCCACAAGCAGCACGAAGAGACAGGATTGTTCACTTCTAGAGAAGAAGTGGCATTTTTTTCCTCCTTTCATAGTCAGCAGCTCCTGCCCATACCCCTAACAGGGCATCCCTCCCCTTGACGAGGAGTCAGCAAAGCTGCAGCCACCGACCTTGGAGAGAGGGTTGGAAACCACATTCTCCCTGCTCCCAAACCAGGGCCAAGAAGCCAAATCACCCCCCGATTTTCTGCCTTTTCTTTTCTCACATAGAACATTTCCCCTTTGCTCCTCATCCTCAGCAGATCCTCCTGCAGAAACCACTGATACTAATCTCAGAAAGAATTCAGAGAAAAGGGGAAAGAGCACTCTAAACCCAAACAAGAATGAGACCATCTGGCAAAAAGAAGCCAAGCCTGTTAAAAGCCCACTTTGTCCTGCCCCTATCTCCAGCACAAGCTGTCAGTGGCCTTTCAATAGGAACAAGTTTCATTTACAGTGCTCAGTTTAATGTAGGCTTTTGCTTCAGTACAGACTGGTTTGTTGTACCGGAGCTGGTGGGATTGTTTAGGAAGTAAAGGTATAATTCAGCTCGAGTAACAGCATCAGAGCCTGGACCATCATCTCAAAAGCCTCAGCCCTCAATTACTTGAGCATCTGTTTGCAATTCAGTGCGGAGAGGGAATTAAACAACACTCAGCAGAACAAGAAACTTGACAGAAATATGTTGGCTCGTTCAATCTTGCTGAGACCACGGCACCAAACCCTTCCTGCCATAGTCATTTGCACTCTTATCCTGCCTTCTGAACGTAGCTTGTCTCAAGTGAGGTGTTAGCACCACAGCTAATGAGTTCTCACTCATTACCACTATTAGTGGAAGGACTGGAGAAGCTTTACACAGCCTTACAATCATAGAATATCTCAAGGTGGAAAGGGACACATAAGGATCGAGTCCAACTCCCTTCTCCTCACAGGGCTACATAAAACATTAACAACTGTACCGTGAGGAAGAAGCACCACGTCACTCCTGCATCCCTCACCACCTCAACACGAGGAAGAATTTCTCTGCTGTAAGGATTACAGAGCACTGGGACAGACTCCCCAGAGAGTCTGTGGAGTCTCCTTCTCTGGAGACTTTCCAGACCTGTCTGGATGCATTTCTGAGTGACCTGCTCTAGTTGTGTCCTGCTCTGGCAGGGGGGTTGGATTTGATGATCTTCGGAGGTCCCTTCCAACCCCTAACATTCTGTGATCACTGGGTGGAAACCAGAGAAGCCTAAAGGAGCTACAGCACTTTTATTAAATTAATAATATAAATTAACTAAGTCCACGCAGTTCAGTCCAAAACTTCTAAGAATATTCAGTTTAGGCAAAGCAAATGCAAATATATAAGACGAGCATTAAAATAACAAGTCATCACCCAATGTCACTCTGGTGCTGCTGCTGCTGCACCACCACTTTATTAAATGCTGTGTCATATCCAAACTATCCCAAAGTCTCACTAGCGTACTTTTAATGAGAAAACATCTATGATGATGACATTTCCACTTCTGGATCCTGCTTTGGGTTCTAGGACTGGCATATTAGAGATAAATAAGGCAGGAAGACAACCAGAAGGCCTGGTGTGGACCATGATGGTCTTTTTCCTTCTTTTTTTTTCCTTTCTTTAATAGTTCTGATTAACCATTGTTAGGAAATCAGTCATCTTAATTTTGGGAAAAGAGGCACGCTAACGACTGCTGCAATTTAGTGTTTTCAGTATTATATTCAATTTTAGTTTTTGCATGGAGCATAAAGAAGGATAGCGTGAAGAACTGATGTGCTCTGGGGCTCCATCAGAGTCCTCTGAACATCAGCAGAGCTCTGCTCTGAACACTCCCTGTTGGGAGCTGCAATTGGCTTTCAGAGAAGTCCATTACTGCTGTAAACATGAAAATCAATCGGGTTGGCTTTAGTCACTCTGGGAGTGGGGTTCTGAGGGCGGGGTTTGGTAGACTCTCTTCTGCTCTCAACTGTTACGCACCAAATAAATCATCTGTTCATCTCCTACAGCCCTCAGAAGGGTTTGGATGGCCTTGGATGGCTCAGTAGCCATCGCAGGACCCATACAGAGCATCCTGGGACGTGAAGAAAGGAGGACACGTGGATATTACAGAAAATGTGCAATTCCCAGTGTTTTTCATTGGTCTGGGGGTCTTTTTCAGCACTGGGGAGGGAAGGAGGACTTAACCAGAGGTCACTCAGGATAAAGCAGATGTTCAGCAGCTGAGGAATTTTTATGGCTCTCCCAAACGGAGAAATGTTTCCTCCCTGTTCTGAGTCTCTCCCACCTCTTCTTGCCCAACATTGCAGCTCCACAGGCGTCAGCAGTTCCCACACGATGACTGCACACGTGTGTAATTGGAAGGAGAAATGGCTAAGCAAGTAATTAGGCAAGCAAACTATTTGCAGATCTAAAATAACCACTTTTCAGACACCAAGTTCAAGAAAGAAATGGGTATTAGCAGCATGCATGTAATTAATCTATTAACTAGTGTTCTGGTGACGTGTTTCTAAATCCATATTTACTCAAGCACATAGAAACCATTTATATATTGCTCTGGAAAAGGTTAGGTGCTGTCAGGTAAAATTCATCATATTATAATCCCATGATTAGCAACATTTTTGGGGTTTTTTTAACTTTGCATTTATTTCTGTTACCACGCAGTAACATTTAGGGAGATTGGTGTCTTTGTTTTTCAATGTTTTCCTCTTGCACAATAATAGAAATGTAAGTTGGGTTGAGGAAACAGATTTATTTTCCCCAGGGTTTGAGGAAATCTCTGTGATTTCAAAGCTGGAGGTTATTTTGCAATGTCCCACAAGAGTAAAGACCATTTTCAGTCATATAAACATGTTATTACGGCTCCAGTGGATTAATATACAAGAGCTTATGATGCTAGAGCCCCATATTTTTCAGGAAAAAAACAATATAAAGAGTCTGGGGATGCCACATAAGAAGATCAGAATCATTTAGGTTGGAAAAGACCTTTAAGACCATGGAGTCCAACATGCTGAAATGAATAAAACTCCATTTCTTGATGGGTTTTTAATTAAAAAAAAGAGAAAATTAGGTAAGCACCCCTTGGCATCTCCATTGCCCTGGTGCAGAGGATATAAGCAAGCACCCAGATTCACCTTGTCCTTAACATCACCACTTGCCTCACTGTGCAGAGGGGCTCCCAGAGCCTCTCCAATCTCATCCCAGCATCGCACCAGTGCGGATCCAGCACCCGCAGCACAAAACCTTTGCTTTCGGGCACTTGCTTGGGCGATGCGGAGGGACCGGGCTGCAGCTTCGCTCTGAAAGGATCCCAACGCTCATGTCCCCAACTTCTTTTGCACTTCTGCAGCTTCTTGCTGGCTGCACGGTGCAGTCACACTCCCCTCTGCTGGCTGCTTCTCCGAGAGCAGGGTTTGTAAAAGAGATTATTTTCATATCTCAGGTGGGTTTTGTCTGTCTCTTGTTTGTCTTCTGGGTATTGCTTCGAGAAAAATATTGTCTTTGGCAATGACGGTTACACTTGTTAGTGACAGAACAAGAGGCAATGGCCTGGAGTTGACCCAGGGGAGGTTCAGGCTGGATCTCGGGAAGCATTTCTCTCCAGAAAGGGTTGTCAGGCACTGGAATGGGCTGCCCAGGGAGGTGCTGGGGTCACCATCCCTGGAGGGGTTTAAGAGATGGGTAGGTGTTGTGCTGAGGGACAGGGTTTAGTGGGTTTGATAGGGCTGGGAGGTTGGACCTGATGCTCTTGAAGGTCTCTTCCAGCTGGAACTGTTCTACGATTCTATTCTACACAGCAGCAGCAAGACAGGTTTGACTGCCAGTTAAAACACCTTCCTTCCTCTGCCTTGCCACTGAATTCTTTCTGTGATTTGACTTTCACCTCATGCTTTACCTGCTCACTCACCAGCAGAGTCCCAGGCAGTGCTCCGGGCAAGTGACAGCAGGATCCTTCTGTTCTCACAGCCACCCCCTGCCCAGCAGCAGAACACCTCTCATTTGTACTGTGATACCCATAATACACCGAAACGAGAAGGGCCAAGCGTAGGGTTTTTCCAGGAGTGGAGAGGTAAAGAAACCACACAGTTCTTTGTCCTGGCTTTCTTTTAAAAATAAGCCCCTGCAAATCAGTCCCACCCAGACCGTGGATGTTGAGGAAGGACCAACCTCCTCCTGAGGCTCAGCCTGTTAATGAGCATCCCCAGGGCACTAAAGGTGAACCCACCCTTCCCATCTTCCCCTTCCCACACAGGGGCCTCTGGGACCTTCTGACCTGGATGGGCAGGAAACTTCCTGAGTCAGCAAAACTCCCCTGAACCTGTTGTCCCAGTGTGTGACTGCCAAGGAAGCGAGAAGAGGGAAAGTCAGGCCAGTGCATCCAACCTCTTACACTTGCTTGACTTTCAAAGTGAGAAATCAGGCGTGAAGGTAACAAAAGTAGCAAGGCTGGACTCCTGTAACATCACATTCAAGAACCACAGAATCATTTTGGTTGGAAGAGACCTTTAAGATCATCGAGTCCAGCCACAGGTTGAAGGGAAGTGGGAGAAAGAAAACAAGACTTAACTAGGAGCAATTGGGGCTTAATTTCTGTGTGATGCCCTTATGACCTTTGCTTCCACCTTCCTTCCCTCCCCGAAAAACATGGAATATAGTTCTCCTTTTCTGAGCATCTGGCATTCCAGCTGTTAGGATTTACAGTCAGCCTGCATTAGAAATTAAAACCTATGCTGGATTAACTGGTAGGCTTTTGTCAGCTAATACCAAAAGGACAATTTTCAGATGCTGAAAACACTCTGTACCTTTATGAAGGATAATCAGCTGCCCCTTGAACAAGCAGCTCAAGAACAGTCACCCTGTTACAGCTAATTTGAGAAATTCACAGAACTTAACAATAAGCCTCAGTTAACCTTAAAGGATACATCCTAAAAAGAGTCATCACGACTTGTTGCAATGCAAAAACCATCCAGAGACTAAAGGGACTTCCACCAGGTCACCACAAGTCACGCCCATGAAAGGCAGTTAAGGTGCTTAAGAAAAGCAACCAACATCATTTCAGAGCCACCTGGAAACTACCATCAGCTTTGCGACCGACAAAAGCAAGAGTCTCCCAGTTCATGTGATGGGAAGTGTTTCAGCATCCTTGGTACATCTGTGAAGTTCAGCACTTCACCCCCTCAGCTTCCTTGAAGAGTTGCATCTGTTTCACCATTGTTTACAGAAGAGTAGAAAGGGATTAAATCTGGCTTCACTTCATCTTTAATGAAGCCTCAATGAGTGCACCTCAGTAAGGGTAACACGACCTTCCTATTTCAGCTTAATAAAGATAGGGAATTGCCAAGATTAGTGATTTTCAGTGTTAATAACTTAACAACTCAATAGACCTTGTAATTAAAAATAAGCTTAAGGAGGCTGCTAAATTATTTTGATAATGATTTAAGGACCAATTACAGAAAAGACGTCATTCTTCCTTTTCTAATTAGATATATTGGAAACGGTGAAGCTGAGAAGATCTTACAGCCACCAATTTTTATTACAGTAAAGACATTCACACGCTCAGGATCAGAGAAGTTTAACAAAAACCAGCACAGGGGCTGCTCTTTAAAGGACACTGGACTGTGAAAGAAGAGGTGCTAAGAATGATGTTCTTAATTCTGCTGCTTTGTGCTGGCTGGGATGTACGGCCTTGATCACTGCTCTGTCAGCCTTACAGGAGGATTTAGAGCTCCCCTGAAGCTCCTCGGCCTCACAGGAACACAAAATGCAGCTGCAGTTTGGATTTGGGACAAGAGAGGGACCCTGACATTAGGGGAACACACGCATGACCCCTCAGGCTCCCCGCTGAGGCTGCTCAGGGTTCTCCCCCCAAGAAAACAAACCACCAAAACCAACCCAAAACAAGAGAAACCTCAAATTCTCAGGCCAGCCTGGGCTCTCAACAGAAAAAAAAAAACAATATTACAGGGAGACCGCAGTGCCCAGGCATTCATGTGGACTCTGCAAGGTGAAACACTTGTGTTTGGGCTTGGATTTCCAAGACAGCTTAATGAGAAAGCAAATTAACAGTTTGCTGCTGCCGAATGGGGAACGTTCTCATCTCGGTCCAAACCACTCCCGTTGCTTGCCTTGAGCCAGCTCTGGCACTTGATGTGGCTGCATCCTAAACCAGCTCAGTGCCCCAGAATGACTGAAAAATCAAACCAAGAAGAAGAAGTATTAAAAGAGGAATTGCTTTACTGGGTTAGGAACCCACTTACCTTGCAGCGTCGGGGAGCGTGGTGTGGTGAAGCAAGAGCCTCAGCAACCCAACCCCACGGCTGCTGATAGCCACAGGACCACCACCCTCCTGACTCAGGTAGAAGAAGGTCCTGCCCCTTCCCTTTCAGGGCAAGAACAGCTGCCTGATGCCACCAGCACCCTCCTCCTCCCACCCCTCACCTCACTGCCTCAGGATTTAGGCAAAACATTGAGAGCCAGGCAAGTAGCAGCTGGCAGACAGGTTGCTCTTAGCTCAGCATGCCAGCTTTTCACGGGCAATAAAAGGTAATAGAATCCCCCCCAAGGTGCCTCATCAGAGGTTGTCTAAACCAACCATGACTTGGGAAACCTCTGACCCCTTTTGTCCACCTTGGCTGGTAGCTTTGGAAACCAAGCAAAGATTCCCCACGCCTGGGTTTCAGAGCATCCCACTCCTTCTAATATTGTCTCTGTTGGAGTCACAGAAATATCCCCTTGTTCCTTTCTATTGTTTTTGTAGCATTTAAATTTATTTAAGAGAGGTCCCATTTTTCATCTCCACGTTGCAAATTAATTTCCCATAACTCAAACCACCCTGCTCAGATAAACCTTTCCCCACTCACCCTGTGTACAGCTGAGCAGCAGCCAAGGACAGTTGGCTTCGCTGAGTAATACGCACTGGTGCAAAATGAAAATTAAACTATAAATATTTTAAAATACCTGATTTCCTGGATAGTAAAAGTGAAATGTATCATTTGTTTAAACTATCCTATTCATTATTTCTTTCCTCGTTTCATAAAACCCAACCACTAACGAGAACCTGCGTAAATAGAGCTTCAACTTTCATCTTGAGTTTAATCAGAAAGCTCTTCGGGAATATTTTATCCCTTTTATCAGAGTATTGATGGAAGTCATAATTCACTTTAATGTACGAAAGTTTCCTTTCTTCAGTAAAGGAATTCATAATGACATTTCTTGTTGGCAAGATCTGACACAAATCTGCTTGCTTTTGCCTCTATTTGATCTCAGTGCTTTATGAATTTTTGATGGCCCGCACTTAACTTTCCACAAGCAAATTCAATTAGAGAAATTAAAAACCAGTAGTTCTGTCCCGGTGACCTCATCAACAAATGGCTCTTCTATTGCACAACGGATGACACGTGTCCCACTCCACCACTGCTGCTGGAGGCCTTGTAAAACTGGAGCAAACCCTTCCCTTCTTTATTGGTAATGGGAGGGAACAGCCTATCAACTACCCAAGCCAATTCAGGCGCTTCTTTGTTCAGGCAACAATCCAAAGGCTACTGGGAATGAAAAACCCCAGCGTGTTGAAGTCGTTGTGAGCATTTCAAACCTTCCAACTGCCCCTTTTTTAGGGCCAGGAGGACAGTGACACACCAGGTGCTGGAGAAGCCACTCAGCACCTCTGTTAGCCAGGGCTGGAGGGGAAAGTTCATTGTTTTCTCTCCTACAAGGTGAGCAAGTACAGTCCACGTTGCAGGGACGGGAGGGGACAATGCCCTTGGTAACAAGCTGATTATTGGGCATTCACCTTTCGGGGACACAAAGAACCCGTGTTCACCAGGACTGCAGCCTCTGTGGCATGCTGGCATTACTAGCTGGATGCCTGAGCTGAAGTTTTAGGAACAGTGATATCCCACAAACACCATTATCTAAATCAGATGCATCCACAAACTTTCTGCTCTGCTACGACCACATCTGTCTCCTGGGGCAGCTTGTTACAATCACCATCAACCTGATGGAGTAAGATTCATCCCGAGTACTTGAAATACACGAGCATCCCAGGAGAGAATCTGTTCAGACAATTCCCCCAACAAAACCCACTGTTTAAAGAACTTCAAGGCTTTCAAATTCATGCTAATTCCCTGTGAGTTTCAAAACATTCTAAGAAGCTGCCATTAGTAAAGAGCCTTATTAAAAAAAATCTATTTGTATAAATATTTAAAAGAAATCTGTGTTGCTTGTGAGATAAAGGGGATGTGCACAACAGCGAGAGCAAGGGAAGGATAAAGGCTCATCTGAAGTGCTTGGAGTGAGGCCAAGCTGCACTCTGCTAGAGGAGACACGTGTGCAAGCCCTGATTTCACAACCTCAAACAGCAGCTTCCTCACCCAGAACATTTCCGTATCGGTAAGACCATCAAGAGCAAAAGGCTCCAGGCACGATTTCCCTCCTCGTGTAAGAGCAGCTTCAGAGAAGGTAGAGAAATGGACAGTTCAGAAGAGAATGTAGCATCTGCAGCACGGCCAAAGTGAGACTGTCGGGTGCACCCAAGGAATGCTGAATCTGTGGGACAAGGATTGTCACAAGAGAACACGAGAGCATTTTAAAACGCGATGACTGCAAAGCAAAGCCCAGAGAAGCAGCTTTAGTCATTCAACTGATGTCAGGCCTTTTGAGTTTTCCCCTAAAAAAGCTCCCAAAAGGCAATCTTACCCCTGGCTGTGTGCTGAAGTTACAGGGTTGAGAAGAGTGGGTTTTGTGGAAGGAACAGCTCAAAAGCTGGAGAGCCAGTTACTAAAGTTTCTTTCCCTACAGGGAGTCTTTGCACAAGGACAAACAATTGGAGGGAGGGTAAGGAAACACGGGATTTCCCCACCAATACATTAATGTAGAGTCTTAAAGAGGACGTCGTTATTCCTTCAGAGAGCTTGGAAGAAAAACATTTTCAATTGGTTTGACAGAGCCAGTTGAACTACACTGCAAGAGCTTTGGAAGACATCCCAGATGGAAGGTGGTAACACATCTCTGCAGGCCAGAAATCCACAACATTTGCCTTATTTCTACTATATTGAGGTTAATTTTTTCAATGGTATTCTAGTAAGGTGACTGAAAATATAACACCTGCCTCAAGGGCCTTACTCACTGGCTATGTTTAAGGGAAAATGACATTTGAAATGACACTTTAAATGTGGGTATCATTGTCCCGTGCAGTTGGGCACCTCAGTACCTCATGCAGCATCTGTGTAAGGCCTGTGGCACCAGGCTGGAAGGAAACACAAGTGCTCTGCAGCAGGTGAACAGAAGATTCTTTACTGTCAGAATCACTACCCTTTAGGAATGCTGTTTAAGGAGAAAGGTACTGAACTTCTCAGGTGTGAACAGTCTCCTCCTCTCCAATTCCAACATGTAAACATCCTAAAGGAGCTTTGCAAAGTAACCTTTTCCTTCAGATCCCAACCTCAGCAATGTTATGTTTTATGTGAGTATGTTCAGGTAAGATCCAAGTTTCTTCCATGAGAATTACTGATTATAAAACTTAAGTTCTTTAACAATTTTTTACCTGATTTCTACAGCTTTAAAAGACATCATGTAAGCCTTGCTATCTACCCTACAAACCAGCTACCAGATGCATAAACCAGAACTCCACGCAACCCTCCCCCAGAGTGAATTTAACCAGTAACAGAAAAGATGGTTTTCAACTGGTTGCCCAATCCCAAGCTCTTTATCGTAAACTACCTGACAAAAGCAGCAAAGCAGTTAAGGTAAAAAACACAAGCTTCTTATTGTCATTTATTTTAAAAACCTTTTTCAAAATATTAAGTGATACAAGTCCAAATACGATAAAAATTACTGCGAGAAAAAAGAGTTTGGGGGTATTTTGTTTGTGCTTTACTTCTTGTGGTTATGAAAAGAAGAGGAAGGTTTAGAACTTGTAGCACTTCATTGGTAAGGTGTCATGCCAACAGCTGTAACCTTGATTTATTCCCCCCCCCCCCCCAAGTGTTATGCTACTACTTGAATACCAAGCCACCAATTATGGGGTTCTGATCTGCTGTTATTTACATATTTTTTTCAGTTGGAAAACTAAATCACAAAGAGAATGTACAGAAAACTAAGATTTTATATTTTACAACTCATGAAAACATAAATAATAGAAGTACAAAAGACAAGGTAAAAAAAACAAACCAAACCAAAGCAAAACAAACCCAAAAAAAACTACTGTACCAGTAAGTTGATTTACACTAATGCCTAAATATTTGTCAAAAATTAGAGTGTGCTGTCCACAGACCGGCAGCCCCACACACCATTACTTTCATCTGCCTGTTACCTGGGTCAGAAGAACAAGAAACCAAATTATTCTTTTGTTTTCAGGCCTCTCTCATTCATAATCCAACAAACCACGCAACTGTTTCCCAACTGCCTTAAAATTCAACAGAAAGTTCTGATGTACTGAAAGCTCTGATGTGCTGAAAGCCTGTCAACTATCTATGTTTTAGTGAGATTATTCAACAAGGCTTATTTTCCATTCATTAATTGCAAGGATAATGAAATAGGCATGGATACCATCAGAAAGAAAAGCTAGACAGTCTAGAAGCTGCAGACCTCCACAAAGGTTTTCAGGAAATATATGGTATATAACTTCTGAAATGAAATGGGTTCTACATAATTACTTTCAAATTATTTCCTGCATGAACATATAGAGAAATTAGGAAACTGCCATGCTAGCTATTCGGCCTAAACCAGGATCAAATTATGCAACAGGAAAATAGATCAAAAAAAAAAACCCCAAATCAAGATGAAAGATTTGCAGCATCAGAATTTGAGCATAGAAAAAAAAAAGTAATTATATTTTAAGTTTGCAATATAGTGGGATTTATGAGCCATATAAGTGATTAGCAAGGAGATCATCAATTTGATTTAGTGATGCCAAAGCCATTAATTTCTTAGATCTAAACTATTTAATGCTTATTTTTTGTAGTACCGCTATTAAGATTGCTCCAGACAGAAGGGATGATGCTTAATGAATGGAAAGAGCACTAATTATTAAACTCTGTGTCTTCCAGAGTTGGTAGAAAACCTGACCAAAGTAGCAAACAGATGCATCATGCCCTTGATCTTCCATGAGATTTAATCTCAAAAACCCTCGGGTCAAAGAGAGTGTATCTCATTTCAGGACAAGCAGCATATTTAGAATACCTGAATATCATTACATGACTAGGCAGGCAAAGAGTGATAAGTTGAGCAAACTCAAATCACAGTGCTTTCAAAACACATAGTCATTAGTTATTTTCAGGGAAGGCATTGCTTCGTTAACGTTTTGATCTAAACGATGATATTCTACTGTTCTAGAGCACAGGCCATCCCTCCATCTTCGGCTCTGGACCAGCAGGAAGATCTGAAAGGAAAAAAACCAGTCAATCAGACTTTTAAATGTTGATTATCTTCACACTCGTTAGCCTTGCTTCTTACTGACATCACAAAGAACCCACTTTGCTAGACAGAGCAGCTATACCAGCAAAAGGGGAAACGGAACGGTGTAAGTGGGCACAGGGAAAGAAAAAGGAGAATTTAAACCAGTGAGACTGTTGTCTCACACAAGTACACGCCACTATCTAGGTACTTAAAGTACTTGTGTATTTTCTGCCCCCACAATTAGTTCTAAGTTCTAAAAAGTAACATCAACAGATAGCTGTTTAATTCACTAAACGATACTACAAATATTATTTCACTTATGTAGCCAAGACAAGGCCTTTATTGTCACTGATTTGAACTTCCCTCAAAGTTAAATTCTCAATTGTAAACCAATCTTCCACGTCTTCCCCTATAAAGACTTGGCAAAGCACACTCCAGATGTGCCACTGCATGATAAAGCAGAAGTTTGGGTTTGGTTTGTTTTTTTTTAGCTGCTTTATTTTCAGAGTTCCCCAAACCATCAATCAAATCAGTGTTCTCTACAAGTATAAACACTGAATTTTCCTCCTATCTACAAGCTAACCTACGATTTAGTTGCAAATGTGTGCAGGTATCTGTACTGGGTCTGGTGGGGCTGGAGGTAACTTTCTATGCTGGTAATATATTTTGCAATAACACTAACGAGGCTACTTTTGAGACACAGAGAATTAGTTTGTACTGAAGAAACAGTTGCCTGAAAAGAGCAGCTTTGAGCTTTTCTACGTAAAACTGGGAAGAGTGTGAAAACATTTCCTAAAAGTCTGTAGTAATGTTCTCAGAATATCCATAATATAAAGACCACCTTAAAGCAAATACTTACAAGGATTACCACAGTTATAACAAGAACATTCCCACACCATTTGGGATTAAACCTTCCTTAATTTGCTGGTTATAATCCCGTGAAGGAACAAAATTAGCTAATCATCTTCACTCAACTTGGCTCAGGTCGAGCTCATGTTGTGAGCTGCCAGTGTCCATTATCGAACTGAGTGATTAATGACGTCGTCAATTAACTGATTTTCTAATCTAAAATGATTAAGTTCTTTTTCATTGTACAGAAAAGAGGACAGTAACGATCTACGTATTAGTAGCAGAAGATTTCTTTCCCAAAAAAGTCCAGTTTCTCATAGAAAAAGCATACAAGGCAACACAACTTGGCTCTCAAGGCTAAAGCTGTTTCTCTTCACCCCTCACAGCATACCCACCTTCCTCTTATTGTGATAGGTGACATAAACAACAGCTACTAAGAAGGCAACTACAACCAGATGAAAAAAGAAATGGCTGTCGTCGTCTTCTTCCAAGACAGAAACATCTTTTATCTTCTCATTAAGGGTCTTGATCTCCTCATTGTAATTACTAATGGTGTCAGAATCATCATCTTCTGGAATCTCTAGAAGGTCTGGGTTGTATCTTGAATTCGATGTCATTTCATAAGGACCATAGTCATCTCCTCCATCTGACTCCATGGTTTCTTTTATGATGGGTGGTGAACTATTCAGCGTGTCTTTCAAATCTGTCAGAAGATCCTCTTCCTCAATTTTAGTATCTTCAGAAGCATCAACCTCCATCTGAGACACTGGACTATCAGTCACCGGATGAGAGAGAACGTAGGGCAGAGAATCACCTTTTGCTGGAGGTGGTTTTGATGCAGTCACCGAACTGATTTTAGCTGCTGTTGGGAACACCTCTTTTCGCGTCGGGCTTGCCTCGTTTCTTGGTGGGGTTATACTCTGCAAGCTGTCTGTCAGGTTTTGGGATCTACTTAGCGTTTCATTCTCACTTTTAGAAGAAATATTTTTCTGAAGCATCTCTACTTTCTCAGAGTCTGTGAAAAGGACAAGAAACAGTCAATATAAAGCACAAGGCATTCACTTCTCTTGCGATACTTCAGCTACGAATGAAAATTATGGCAAAGCATTTACTTTACAGACAAAAAATCCAATTATGTACAGGGCATATTTCACACTGCAAACTTTTTAGAATTCATATGCAGAAATACACACTCTTTGGTGACTTCAAAAGGGAAGTCTTGAGCAGGACAGGAATTAAAGCTTGGAAGCACATGCTTTCCAGATTAGCACGTCACAGTGTCCCTGAAATATCTAGCATGCATATTTGCCAGGCTTAGAACTTGAGACACATCCTCCTGCCCTCTGTGGATTTATCATGTCTTGCAGAATCATACATGAGTAGCGTTTTCTCTATCATCAAATTCTTTTTCCCACAGAATTTGCTGAGGTCTACAGAGGAAGTTTCTCAGTAAAGCTTTTCCTGCAGCTAA
Organism: Todiramphus chloris collaris; assembly: GCA_025345505.1. Lineage (NCBI taxonomy): Eukaryota > Metazoa > Chordata > Aves > Coraciiformes > Alcedinidae > Todiramphus > Todiramphus chloris. The sequence continues at coordinate 2,213,172 of JANVCC010000135.1, read as the reverse complement.
AGTTTTAATCTTTTGCCACTGCGTATTTTATCAACAAAAAAAAGAGAGACCATGCTGCGAGGTCTCAGTCAGTCAGGACACAAGGCCTTAGCATCTCTTCCCAGGCACTTAACTGTTATTGAATTTGTAGACACAGAAAAGGATTTCCAGCCTTGCGTTAACTCGAATGAAACTACTGAACCACAGCTTCAAGAGCAAAGCTGGAGAAAGGACAATCTGATATGGTCCCACTGCAAAGCCTTTTGTCGGCAGCAAATGATTACAGCAGTCAGTCAGCAGCAGCACTAGGTGAGAGTGCACCCTTAGGCAACACCATCATCTCTCCAGTGCTAAGACAGCTTTGCAGAGCTACAGAAAAAAACAAGGTGAGCATTAAAACCACGTACAGGGCCCATCATTGCCCTTCTCTACCGAAAGGAAGGCAAAAAAAAGAAGTTGCAGAGGGAGTCTGTAAATAGCCAATGCTTTTTTAATCCTGAAAAAACTAGCAAACTGCACATGTTTACAGCACGTCACTTCCAGACTCAAATCAGGAAGCTCCTTCAAAATGAAGAACACACTCTAGACTTTCAGTACACATCAGACTCTACACAGCTGAACCGCGCTCACCCAGAATTTTGGCACACCGAGCCATTTTTTAATTTTTAATTAGAAAAAAAAGTAACAATACTTTCATTAATCACTCCCAAGGAGCTCCCTGGGTCACTGGAAAATTACAGATTCTAGAAACAAGGTGCTCAAGCAACTGCTTGTGTCAAATTACTCATAAGTAAAATATTATATGGGGGACACTGAATCACGTTATTCATGAAACGTGTATTTGCAGAGGATCAGTTACAACAGACTTCTTGTTTACATGGTCTGCTTGTGCAGCATGAATTACTCTTTAACCAGCTGTAAACCAGAGAAAACTCAGATAATCCCACAAGAACCAGACAGGACAGTGCTTCCCTGCTGAAGTTCAAGTCAAAACAACTTTACATTTAATACACTTGTTGCTGAAGCAACTACCTGTCTGATTTATCGGATCGACATTAACTTGTTCGGTTCTTGTACAGGACAAGTTTAAGGAATTCTTATCTCCCCTCAGGAGTCAAGCCAGCTAATTGCATATGTGGAGATAAATGTGAGGAAAGGCAGCTGCAAGATAGTTTGATATTTATAGCTGGTTGACATAGCAATAGCGAGGCAGGTAAACCTTACTGCTCTGCTCACCAAACAGACAAAAGGTTTAGAAAGTAATAGAGAAACTGTTTGAAAGACAAAGAAGGGTATTTTTCCTGAAGACCTGCACTACATTTTTCCTTACACTTCAGATTACTCTTAACCTCACTGTAACATGAAATTTGTAGAAGGATATACGCTTAAATGCAAGGGACTCCTACCAGCTAATGCTGCAGCTTCAGAGGGAAAAAAGAATCATTTCCTATTACCCCTAAAATAAGTTATTTTTGGTTTAATAGGACTAACAAGACCACGATTGATTTATGATCTCTATCCAGAATTATTTGGCACTATAAACGGTGGTTGCACTGTTTACAGTTACACAACAGTGTCAGATGATGTTAGACGTGGTGCCTGGACTCCAGAGATGCCTCAGCTTCAGAAATAGATATTAATATTCAACCACAGTGACAGAACTGGCAACACAGTCCTCTCGGTAAACACTGTACATAAAAACATGGGACGGGGCAAAATTCACTCCTGGGAAAACTTTTTTTTTTTTTAAGGAAGCAAGTTGTTTCATGATTTTTGAAATTAAAAACTCATGGTTTCCAACAAGTTTCTGTCCAACATCCTGAACCTCTTCCTTCATTACTGCCTACTCATTAGACCAGATGAGGGGCAGAATAAATAGAGCTGTTTTGGCCATATATACCGACGAGCAAGAAAGGAACCACAAGCTCAGAACAGCTCCCGTCACTGCCTTCAATACTTCCCTTTCTCTTCACCTCATCTAAAACAGAGAAGAACTCACTATATTTAAGTATGCATTTCTTATCAGCATTTGGTTACAGTCGGTCTGTAGAATCATCGAGTCACTTAGGTTGGAAGAGGCCTTTAAGATCATCGAGTCCAACCAGACGCTGAAGGGAAGCGGAAGAAAGAAAATGAATGTAACTGAAGTCAACTCGCAGAATAACCTAAGGGGCGGGGACAAAGCCAGGCACCCAGCTATAATTATTACAGCAAAATGTTACGCGCAATGAGTGGAATGGCCTGGTTAAGTGATCTCTGTAGCAATGAAGGCCGCCTCAGCGCCCGTTCCCGCCGCTGCCCGCGGCCAGGGAGCCAAGAGAACAACCCGGCCGAGGCCGGGGCCGGCCCTGCCGCTCCGAGGCGGGCCCCACCGGCACTCCCTGCACCCAGCCGAGGCGGGAGGGCCGACTCACCGGCGGCGAGGGCGGCAGACGGGCCCCGCCGGCGACCGCAGAGACCTCGAGGCCCTAAAGCCCTGAGGACGACTCCGATCAAAGACCGGCGGCGGGGCGGACCGCGCAGCGCCCGCGACCCTCCCAACCCAACCCAACCGCCGCGGCTCGGCTCGGCTCGCTCCGCGCCTTAGCTCACCGGGTGCGGCCTGGCCGCGGGTCTCCAGGGCCCAGCCGCAGAGCAGCAGGAGGCAGAGAGCGCAGCCCGCCGGGACCCCGCTGCCGCCGGCGGCCGCCATCTTGCCGGGCACCCTCCACCGACGTGGCGACGGCCCCGCCCCCTGCGCGCTGCGCGTGCGGGACGGAGCAGGGGACGCGGCGCGGGCACGGCGCCTGCGCACGCGGGAGGGGGGGGGGGGGGGGGGGCGGGGCGTGCTGCGCCCTGCGCGCCTGGGCGGGAAAGCGGGAGCGCGCCGCGCGGGGGCTGAGGGGAGCGCGGCGGGGGCGGAGCGAGCCGGGGGGAGGGCGGGCGCCTCTGAGCCGTCGGGACCCAGGGAGAGGGGAGGATGTTCAGCTCTTCCCTGAAAGAAAATAGGGGTTTTCCTTCTTCCTTCAGTAGAGGTCGGGGTTAGGGGGTGGAGCCTCCGCATAAAACCCCTGCGCAGTGAAACTGCTCACCAGAATCCCCACGGACAGCTGGGCTGTGTGCTGTAGCGCTCGTGAAACGCTTGTTGCAGAATTAACATCTCCTTCTCTGGAGACTTTCCAGCCCCACCTGAATCTGCTCCTGTGGGGCCTGCTCCGGGTGACCCTGCTCTGGCAGGGGGGTTGGGCTGCATGTCTCCAGAGATCCTTTCCAACCCCTACCCTCGTATGATGGAGCCCCTGTCACAGGAAGGCTGTGGATGTGCTGGAACGTGTCCAGAGAAGGGCCACCAGGATGGTCAGAGGGCTGGAGCACCTCTGCTATGGGGACAGACTGAGAGAGTGGGGGTTGTTCAGCCTGGAGAAGAGAAGGCTCTGGGGAGACCTTATTGTGGCCTTCCAGTATCTGAAGGGGGCTACAAGAAACCTGGGAGGGACTTTTTAGGCTGTGGGGCAGTGACAGGACTGGAGGGAATGGATTAAAACTAGAGATAGGTCAATTCAGGCTGGACATTAGGAAGAATTTCTTCCCCATGAGGGTGGTGAGACACTGGCACAGGGTGGTGAGACACTGGCACAGGTTGCCCAGAGAGGTGGGGGAAGCCCCATCCTTGGAAGTGTTTAAGCCCAGGCTGGCTGGGGCTGTGAGCACCCTGCTCTAGTGGGAGGTGTCCCTGCCCATGGCAGGGCGGTTGGGACCAGATGAGCTTTAAGGTCCCTTCCAACCCTGACAACTCTCTGTTTCTATGAATGTAAGATAGCTTTACAGAATAAATGCTTTGCCAACTGAGGCATTCCAAGCCCTGAAAGAAGCCTTGAAGCTGATCATGGGAGAAAAATCCAAACCAGATGCCTGGAGCATGAGGAAACCAAGGGCGAGGAGCCTGTCAGTTTACAGGGACGCTGGGAGGCCACAGGGCACATGCAGCATACAGGAACTTACGTTCACTTTGACCCCTTGCCATTTTACCATCAACTGCTTGGATGGGGTTTGTTTCGACCAGGAAGAGGCCAACTTCTCCCACGAGTGTCAGGTGAAATATCTGAGAGAAGGAGTACCAGGAAATACTGGGGAATAAGCTGAGGGTACGAGGGAAGCCAGCTGGCATTGCTCAATCCCCGGGCTGGTGAGCACGTCATAACGCTGGTGCCTCCTCGGGCACGTCCTGCTGAGCCACAGCCTCTCACCACCCACAGCAATGGCTTTACACAGGGGAAAAAAGATAACAAAATCTTTAATGAAAAAGCCACAGAAGTTTACCCCAGCTGGTAACCAACCCGTCACTGCTTGCACCTATTTGTTTATAGGAAGATAATCTAACTTGGTAAATAGTGCAGTGAAAGAAAGATAAAACAATTCACCTTGTTTTTCTCCATGAGCTAAACACACAGGTATGTGTGCTTAGTGAGCACAAAGAACGTGGCCACATCTGGAACTTCAGTCTACCAAGTGAGTATCATTTTTGTGTAGTAAAAAATACACACTAATATGTTGCCAGTCTGCTTCCGGAGCCAAGAATAAATAGAACATTGTTTTCACAATTAATATAAAGACAAAATAAAAAGCTGACATTTCAATATTTTATTCAAGTTGGGTTTGTTGGTTGGGTTTTTTTTTTATCCATTTTTAGTAGTGTCAAGTACAGCGTTTTGGGGTCTAGTTCCACACAAAATGGAAGACTCTCTAGAAATGTACCCATTTTAGTTCCTGAAAAAAGTGGTAATAAAACAGAAGTCCCATTTTAAATTGAGTGATGCAACTATGGGTTTTGCAGTTACAAAGACTCTTCCCTGATTACGGCCCTGTCTTACAAGCTTTCCAGTCAGTGCAAGGGAAAGGAACCACAACACAGGACAGGTAGTATTGGCTGAGTCACATCAAACCTCCTCCGCAGGGGCTGACGCAGGGTGGACAACCTAAAGCATTCTGGAGACAGCTGTAGGTGTAAGATTACCAAAGACAAACCACTCATGAAATGCCTATCTTAAAAAAAAAGGAAAAAAAGAAAAATCCCTTTTTCAGACAAGTCTGCACATTCCATCAGGAAGTGAAACTTTTAAGTGTCGGAACGTTTTGCTCACGGAATTAACAGCACAATATAGTGGTCTGCAAGTTTTAGACCACATGGACATATCCCTTGTGCAGTGGGTGTGTTAGTAAAGGTGATCAACACCTTCCCTCTTCCTATCCTGTGGCAGCTGACAGATCTGATGGGCAATAATGTTAAAAAAAAACCCCAAAACTTGGATTTAGGATCATTTTTGGACGCTTCTGTCTCCGTTTCTCAAACACCACCATTTTTAAAGCTTAGCTGTCTTTAACCAGGACTAGCAGGACTGATACTTAGCGACACTTGCATCCCAGACACAACATGGAAAGGTACACTATAATCTGAAGGTAGCTATGCTGTATTTTCAAAGTAGCCATCGTAGAATCACTCCTTATGCTTCAAATTCCAATCCTAGACCAAGTTTGTGGCCGCCTGCGTTGACATTCTTGCCATCCAACAAAGCTGACAATGTCAGTTTGATACCTGCAAAAGAGAGAAGAGGGTAAAAAGACCCAACTGTCAAAACCTGAAGGAGCTTTAGGGTCAGTAAATGCAGTCTCTGCGCTGCTGCTTTCATTTATTGGGTAGCCAGGTTAACGTGATTTGGCAGCAAGTCTTCGTAGAATCATAATATTATCCAGGTTGGAAAAGACCTTTAAGATCATCAAATCCAACCACTAACCCATCTCTACCAAGTCCACCACTAAGCCATATCCCCAAGCACCACAGCTATATGGCTTTTAAATACACCCAGACGTGCTAACTCAACCATTCACCTTGTAAGGACTGGGTGTTGTAAAAAAAAAATCTGCAGATACCAAATCTTTCTGAATTATGGAAGTTATAAATCACCGTGACAGAGTCTGCTTTTTATCGTGCCGAGTAATTAAAGCTCTCAGTCAGCTCACTGCTGCTGGTCTACTGATTAATCTAATTTTAGAGGCCAGCATTATGAAAAATTGGGACCCTGACCCATACCCACCTTTCTAAACCACTTTAAAATCTAAATATGAAAAGGCCCAAGCCCTGCCTACTGCAATATCTCCTGTCGATCTGCTTGGTGTTCTGGCAGCACATTTATTAGACTACATTAAAACCAATTTCACATCAGTAACATTGTCTTCTGCCTGACCAGGGGACCTTGAGAAAGTCACATTTTCCAAGGAAAATAAACTCAGTAACAGGAAGCTTCTGAAAGTTATTAAAATGCATTTGCACTGATCTGTGAAACACTGAAGTGTAGATACATTTTATGTCAACGTAAAAGTGTCCGACAGGGCAGTGGATGGTGGTCTTTAATAATGCTGCTTCCAACAGACATCCAAAATTAACAGAGCAGTCCCTGGAAAAGTTCATCCCTGGCTTTGTGACAAGCCAAACAGCAATTTTATCAAACCAATCACATTTTGTCACAAGAACAAGGAAAAAAAAAAAAAAAGAGAAAAAAAGAAGAAAGAAAGAAAGAAAGAGAGGGAAGAAGAAAGAAAGAAAGA